>OX424436.1:25702300-26207390 GCA_949152465.1 Cantharis flavilabris | reverse complement strand
TCAGTAGATGAACAAAGCGGGTTCTAGACAGGAAGTGGCGTTCTAGACAGGAAGTAAGTTCAAACTCGATGGCTATGTTTTGTAAAGCTCGATGACCAAGGGTGTCTTGGCTTGAAGTGTATTAGGGGTTGTTATCGAAGTGTTATTCTTGAAGACGTGAAGTTCGATGGCCAGGGTGTTCTCTTGAAGGATATTAGGGGATGTTAAGCGGTGTTAGACTTGATGACTTGAAGCTCGATGGTTAGGGTGTTCTCTTGAAGGATATTAGGGGTATGTTAAGAGGATGACATTAAGTTCGATGACCAAGGTCATGGCTTGGCGGGTATAAGCTGCGAGGGTCTTGGCTTGAAGGGTGGTGTTAAGAGGAGTGAAGCTCGATGACCGAGGTCTTTGCTTGGCTGGTATAAGCTGCCAGGGTCTTTGCTTGAGGGTTTTCGCTTGGAGGGTACGTTCTTCGCGTGTCGGCGCTTGGAGGATATTATGGACCGGAAGTGCCTCGTTGACGCGGGTCTTTGCTTGAGGGTTTTCGCTTGGAGGGTACGTTCTTCGCGTGTCGGCGCTATGCCTTTTTGTGTCGGCGCTATGCCTTTTTGAAAATGTTAATAATAATACATTGTATTAAAATAATCTCCTATTGAGATATTGCGACCGGAATTAGTGATATGAAAATCACCTTGTGTTTTATTATAGAACAGATAGTGGTAATTTGTATGAGATAGAACGGATATAATACATTGTGTTAATAACCCTACCCTATGATAGCGGTCATTGGAAAAGGAAAAAACACCTTGTTTTAGGTCATATAGAACAGATAGTGGTAATTTATATCATATTGAACGGATATAATGCATTTAACAAGATCATCAGTTCCTGTTTTATGATAAATAAGACTGGAATTAGCAATAGGAAAAAACACCTTGTTTTTATGTCATATAAATCAGTTCCTATTACGATAACGTTTTGTAAAATAGACCTGTATTAATGATAAGAAAAACGCTTCATCTTGCAGGTTTAGACATGTTTATAAATCCCATTTTATCAAACCTCCGTCATCACGAATGAGATAGTTGATGTTGTTTATCTTTGAACTTAGAGTATATAAAAAATGGAACGGAATTTGTGGTGATAGAAAAATAAGTGTTTCCTGTAAATAAAAGCATTATACTGTGCGATTTGAAGAACGGGGTGGGGTGTAGAAGAAAATCTAATATAAAAGTAGAATAATCTATCCTAAAGATATAGGTTACTTCTATATATCCAAGTAGTAGTATATTGTATCTAAGTGAGTGAGTTATTCCAGAAAATATTTCAAAAGTAAGTTGTATAATTTTAAATATTTAATAATAATTAGTTATAATAAATTTTTAGTGGATCTAAGTGCTATTAACAAATTTGCAGCATTAGAGACAAAAAAGCTGCAGGATCTAACACCAGATCGACCATATATAATTAACAATTTAGAAATTGTTAATAGTGTTTTTGGAGAAGTTCCGAAGTTAACTTTAGAAGACTGTGTGGTATTTTTACCAGGCCGATGTGTTACAGTCATAAAAGAAAATTTGAACAACTTCCAGCCAAAAAAATATAAATTGTTATACAGAGGGTCGAGGACTTCGAGCAACCCAAAGTACTCACCATCGCAATTGTTTGAGATAGTATAAGAAAACAAATATTAGCAATGAGTTATACTAATTTAGATAATGTCTTTGAGGTAAGTAGAAATTCAGTTAATATTATTGAGCGATCATACAAAATTTTAAATAAAAATAATTCTCAACAACGAGAAATTGATATTTGGTATAAATATTGTTCTAAAAGTTTAAGATATTGTTATAAAATATTAAAAATTAAAAATTTAAATGTCGGTGAAAAAAAAAAAATATTATCTGATATCTCTAATTTAAAACGTTATCAATTACTCATTAGTAGATGTGTATGTGTAAACAAGAAGAAAAATATTGTTGGTTTAGGAATAGTAGGGGGTAAAAAGAAACGTAGTGATTGGGTAAAATGGGTGGATTTAAAAAACGCTTTCGATTCGAGAATTCGTTCAGGCATGATTATCAATTTGAAACATATCGATATATTAGAATTTTTTAATGATGCATTTTTCCTCTTCAATGTTAGAATAAAGAATGTTCTTAAAAATAATTTTATTATGATAAAAGTTAATAGCTGTTTTTGTGGAGAATTTATCAAACGAGGGTTAAACGATAATGAAATTATTGAATATAAACATTTTAATACTAAAAATGAAATAATTGATACGAGTGTTAATATTAAAAAATGGTTTCAAGAACATATTTGTAATCCTATTATAAATAAATTAGAGTCTTTTCAACTTTCTCAAAGTGGTTGGGCTATTAGGGAATTAATTTCATTGGAAATTAATATTAATAAATGTGATATTGGTAATGGATCATCCTTTATTAGACTTCCAGAATCAATTGCTGCTAAAAAAGCGTGTATTAATATCAAAAATTATGATGATGATGCATGTTTTGCATGGTCGTTGGTAGCAGCATTATATCCAGTTGATAAACATTGTGATATAATTACCTCTTACCCTCATTATTCATCTGTTTTAAATCTGGAAAACATTAAATTTCCAATAAAATTAGCACAAATACCTAAAGTAGAAAAATTAAATAATATTTCTATTAACGTATATGCTTTAGAGTTAAATAGATTAGAAAAGTATACTGTTGTTCCTGCATACATAACAAAAGATAAAAAAGATAAACATATTAATTTATTATTAATTCAGAATGTGTATTACCCTAAATTAAATGATTATATAACAGTAGGAAATGATGATGATGATGATGATGATGATGATGATGATGGTGATGATACTCAAATTCGTTATCATTTTTGTTTACTTAAAAATTTATCACGTCTTTTATCGAGTCAACTCACTAAATCTAAAATAGCTATACATATATGTGACTGTTGTTTAAATTATTTTTATACTAAAGATAAATTAGATATGCACTCTGAGAATTGTAGAAAATTAAATAATTGTAAAATTTCGTTCCCTCCCTATGATACTGTAGAATTTAAAAATTTTTCAAATCAACAAAAAGTACCATTTATCTTATACAGCGATTTAGAATCAATCCTAGAACCTATAACTGATGATGATAATGATATCATTAAAACAGTAAAATATCAAAAACATCAAGCATATAGTGCAGGTATCTTTTTAAAATGTTCCTATGATAATAACCTATCTTTTTATACATCTTATAGAGGTATAGATGCTATCACATGGTATGCAGAACAACTTAAAAGTATAGCTCAATTTATTTCAAGTAAAATTATTAACATTATACCCATGCAAAATCATCCTTCCGATTTTAAAACAGCAATTAAGTGTCACATATGTAATAAAAAATTTACTTTCAATGATTATAATGATAATAAAATCGTAAGAGATCATTCACATTTCGAGGGGGACTTCCGGGGGTTTGCTCATTCTATTTGTAATTTAAACTTTAAAAAGAAATTTATGGTACCTGTAGTGTTTCATAATCTAACAGGCTATGATAGTCACTTCCTCATTGAAGATATCTCAAAATTAGGAAAAATTAGTTTATTACCAATAAACATGGAAAAATATATTTCTTTTACATTAACTGATGATGGGGGAAGCAAGATTAAATTCCGATTTATAGATTCTTTTAGATTTATGAGTACATCTTTAGATGAATTAGCTTCTTCCATGGAGTTGGATATGTTTAAAAATTTAAAATCGGAATTTAGAGATGAAGATAGTCAAGCATTTAAATTACTAATCCGTAAAGGAATATTTCCCTATGATTATATCGATTCTTTAGATAAATTAAATGAGACTACGCTACCCCCCATCGAATGTTTTTATAATAAATTAAAGAGTTCAGATATTTCTATAGAAGATTACGAACATGCAAAAAATATATGGCATACTTTTAAATGTAAAAATTTAGGAGATTTTTCTGATTTTTATATGAAAATAGATATTTTTTTATTATGTGATATCTTTGAACAATTTCGGGAGACAATGTACCTAAATTATGAGCTCGATTTGGCTTGGTATTATACTTTACCTGGATATACGTGGGATTGTATGTTGAAATATACGAGATGTAAACTAGATATTATTAAGGATGTAGATATGCTTATGTTTATTGAAGGAGGGATTAGGGGTGGAATAAGTCAATGCTCTAATCGATATTCGGAAGCTAATAATAAATATATGGATGAATATGATTCTTCCAGAGAGTCTATATATAACATATACTTTGACGTAAACAACCTTTACGGATGGTCAATGTCTCAAAATTTACCATATAAAAATTTTAAGTGGATGGATAATATTGAAAATTTTGATGTCACTACAATAGCTGATGATGCATCTATCGGATATATTTTAGAGGTAGATTTGGAGTATCCTAATCACCTTCATGATACACATAAAGATTTACCTTTTTGTGCGGAACATTTAAAACCTTCCGATATACAATCAGTATATCAACATAAAGCTTTACAACTCCCAAAATCAAAAATATCTAAATTAATGACAACATTATATAATAAATCAAAGTATATAATTCATTATCGTAATTTGAAACAGTGTTTAGAACATGGTTTGAAATTAATAAAACTTCATCGTGTGCTATCATTCGAACAATCTCCATGGTTAAAATCATACGTCGAGCTTAACACTAAATTACGATCTGCAGCTACTACAACATTCGAAAAGAATTTATTTAAACTGATGATTAACGCTGTATTTGGTAAAACAATGGAAAATATACGAAAACATAGAGTAGTAAAGTTAGTAACTCGATGGGAGGGAAGATACGGAGCGAAAAATTTAATTGCAAGTCCAAATTTTCACAACCGTACTATTTTCAATGAAAACCTTGTGGCTATAGAATTAACAAAGAGCGAACATGTTTTCAATAAACCTATATACGTGGGGATGGTAATCTTAGATATTTCAAAGGTATGTTTATACAATTTTCACTATTCATATATGCTTAAGAAATGTGCTGAAAATAATCATGTGAAGCTTCTATATACCGATACAGATAGTTTGATTTATCAGCTTAAGAATATAGATCCCTATCAAGATATTATAAAAAAAGATATTCATATGTTTGATACAAGCGATTATGCTCAGGATAATTCTTATAATATACCTCTAGTTAATAAAAAGATTCCAGGTCTAATGAAGGATGAGTTAAACGGTAAAATAATGTCACATTTTATAGGACTCAGATCAAAGATGTATACATATAAATATAGTGGAGAGGAGGGGTGTGTTAAAAAATCTAAGGGGGTTAAAAAGAATGTTATGAAAACTAAAATTGATTTTAATGATTATCTAGAATGCTTACGAAATAATGTTGAAAAAATGATATCACAAAGAACAATTCGCTCGTTTTCACATACAGTCTATAGTATAGAGCAAAATAAAATAGCTTTAAACGGTTTTGATGATAAAAGATATTTAATTAAAAATTCAACCGATACACTACCTCATGGACATTATCTATTGAAAGAATCGTAAAAAATACCAATTTACTTTTAAAATATTTTTATGAAAGAGAATCGAAAAATCTGGTATGTTTATACAATTTCTTATTAGAGTTCTTTAATTAATTTTTATTTTTTACTTATAGGGCAAATGGATAAGGAGGTTGATTTTCAATAATACTAATCGTTTCCACCCATCATCATCAGAAGTTCGCAAAAGAATTACAACGATCCCAATAATGGGGACACAATATTGCCGTTCATGTAGGATGATGTTTTGTTTCTGTAAATCATCTATAGAAACGCATACAGTTATCGATTATGATGATCTATTACTATGTAAGGAAACGTTAAAAGATAGTCCTCCTTCAAAATCAATTAAAGAAGAATAAAAAAAAAAAAAAACTTCTTTTACCAAACAATATATATTTTATAATAATGTTCAGTGATATTATTTACATTAATTTTACAAACATAAAATGTATAACTCATTACAAACTGTTTTCTTATTATTAATTCAACATACTTATAATGTAAAAATAAAATAAAGATTAAAATACTATTAATTATTATCATATGAAATAAAAATACTATAAACCTTCAACATCCTTCAAAATGAGATAAGCTAACTGAAGTGAATGAAATTTGATAACGTTATAAGCTAATAAACAATGATATCATGCGAGGGCTGTTGGATAGTAGCACAGGAAAAATGATTACGATTGACCTTGACATTTTATTTTACTCAAGGAATGTTTACATCTAACGATTTATAATTATTATTAAAATCTTCTACAACATTGTTTTTATAATTAGAAATATATTCAAGCATACATTGATCTTGGATTGAATTAGTATTACAAAGATCTTTGATTATATCTATTATATCAATATCTGATTTTAGTTTATCATTTACACATTTTAATACATTAACATAATATTCATGAAAATTTAAACTTGAAAGATATTTTATTACATTTAAAATACGAGAATTTAAAAGAAGAATTTCTGATGTCTCATAATCCTCGAGTTCAAAAGCAATGTTATTTCTGGATATTGTTATGCTTCTAAAGTATTCCAAAATAGGAGCACAAGAAATTTTGGTACCCCAAATAGTAGTGTAGATATAGGATTCGTTCACTTCTCCAAAGTTCTCTTCAAACATACAACGAAGTGTTTCTATTAATTCCAACCATTCTTCTACATCAAAAGATAATATTAGATGATCATCATTAACTAGGTGAATTGATGGTTGAAAATTTCGAGCTGAACTCAAACCACAATTTATAGAAAAATCGGTAAACTGTAATTCATATTTATGATTATGTATCAATAAGGTTTCACATTGAATCTTCTCTTTATAATTTTCCACCATCCTATTAAAATGTATATTATAATTCGACGTATCCTCCTCCTCCTCATCAACACTACCCACTAACATTATTTTAAGAAGACTAAAGAGAATTTTAGATAATGTTGATTTTATATATTATAGAACATTTGATCGATCAATCCAGCTATTATGTGAATCATCGAATCCTAACCACTTTACATAATTTTTATTACCACGTCTTTTTAAAACTTTTTCAACCAGATAAACATCCGGATATTTAGCTATTTGTAATTCTTCTTTGTAAAAAGCGCCGCTTATAGATGTTCCTCTTAAATCTTCTAGGAGATATGTTACAGGATGTGTAATTTGTATTCTAACGATTTTAAATATTTCAGTTGTCCAATTTGGAATATATCCTTTTTCAAAAACATGTTTGGCTATACTTATTCTAACATAATCACCAATTTTAAATGTTCTAGGTGTAGTGGCTAATTTTATAAAATTATAAGATGATTTTAAAACTTGATCCTCGTTTTTCTTAGTAACATCGATAGGTTTCATTTTTATTGTAGAATGTGTAGTATTATTATATATAGATGTAATTTTAGATAATACATCGATCCATTTATGAGAGCCATTGAGAGTAAAATGTTTAAATAATTTTTCTTTTAAAGTTCGAATAACTCGTTCGGCCATAGATGCCTTCATCGAGCTAAACGTATTATAATGATTTATATCATATTTTTTCATTAGTTGATTAAAGGTTGTATTTAAGAATTCTTTTCCTTGATCGCTTTGCACGTTTCGAGGACAACGTACTCCCTCTACCAATATTGATTCGAATGCTCTTGCAACATCTAGAGCACTTTTTGTTTTAAGCGCTCTACACCACACATATTTTGAGAAGCAATCGATAACAACCAATATGAATCTAAATTTTTTATTTGATGATGAGAATCGACTCATCTCCATCAGATCTATCTGCCATAAATCATCCAATCCTTTAATTATGGTTCTACGTCTTTGAAAATTTTTGCGTATAGGTTTGTGAAGTTCTTTAACGATCTGAAGTTTTTCTTTACTAAAGAGATGATGATTCATGATGATGATGATGATGATGATGATTACTCGATGTATACTTTAGTAATTATCTCAAATATCAGACTATTATAATTTTCGTCTATCGCAGTAAAAGTGAAAATATCTCCTATTTTTAAAGTGCGTCCAATTAATTCTTTACCAGCACTATTACACTCCTTATTATTTAATAGAATTTTCGCAGCTGAACAACTAACATTAACAACTGTTCCTTCTCTAATTACTCGAAATTCGAATTTATCAGGAACATTGAATATTATGAAACGTCCAGCTTTATCGGTAGAGGTAGAGTAAATGTATGTATGAAGTAGATAACTATTTTTAATCTTATTAATTTCAACATCCACATAATGCTTATTCGAGACATCCCCAGCAACTTTAGGTTCTTTAACGTTACAAATTCTTAAATTTTCTGCATCAATATCACCATCGGCAGTATGTCTAATATTAGCACTATGGGCATCATAGCGTAATCTTCTCGATGAGAGAAGTGAAGTAGAAGACAATGATTGACCGAATTTATCGAGCGGCATCTTATAACTAATATAAAAATATAGAAAAGAGCTAATATATAACCGATGCTTCTCTTAATTCATTAATGATTGATATTATTTCATTATCATGCGATGTATTTCCAGCATCTTTAGATGCTATGAGTAAACGTAATCGGTCTACGAGCTCATTTACATCATCAAAATAAACATATTCGATGGGTTTAGAGTTATGTTGTAGTTGTAAGCTATTTTCTACACGAAAACCACCGCCACCACCTTTCTTCTTCTTTTTAGATGAATCCAAATTCTTCGTCTTCCTACTCTTCTTTTTAGATGAACTCAAATTTGGTTTAATTATATTTCTATACTTTAAAGTATTATTACCATTAATTTGTTCGAGAGCAGAATAATTTCTTCTGAATAAATTTGTTCTATACCCGATATCCATATATCGATCTATATCCTGTTTCGTATAACCGTGGGGTTGTTTTTTAAACAAAAGTTCATACAATCCCGATGTTCCTGTATATGTTTGAGGTATTTTTGTATTAGATATATCATCATACACGTATACAATAATATTAGATCCATTAAAATCTAATACGGAGTCTCCAATAGAAAATTTTCTTGTTTCCAAATTTTGATTTACACCAAAATTCATATCAAACGTATTTTCAGTATCATGAAGCTGTTCTTCTAGATACTTTCTAGGTAATGGTATCGTAAAATTGTTTGATAGATAGTCTCTATAGGCTTGCGATTTTGTAAGTTGCTGAAAATCTTTTCGAGTGGATTCATGAACATCATCATCGTAATCATCAGAGGCTATATCTTCATAAACATCATCGTCATCGTCGTCGTCGGTAGTAGCATTGAGATTTGTATTAGCTGTTTCTTTTTTTAGAAATTCTACTTGTTTTTGCGGGGAAGAAGAAGGCTTTACTTTTTCCAATGTATCGAAAACTAGCTTTCGTTTGACAACAGCTCGCTTCGGTGTAGTTATCGATGAGATGTCTTTTTCAAAAATATTAGGTTTGTTTCTAGCAACAACATCACTAATACTATTTAGAGGTTCCACTATAGGTTTAAATAATTTATTTAACGCACTATCTTCTTCAGATTTACCTAATTTAAGAGCTAGGTATTTTTTTCGAATACTTTTAGAAAGCTCATGAATTTGTTTTTTAACAGTTCCATCATGATGTGATATCATTTTGCTATGAGTTTATGTATAGGAAGACACTATTTATATACAAGTATTCCAATATGCTGGCGACCGCTATAGCGACCATAAGCGAGCGACCGACCGGTATTAGCGACCTTAAGCGAGCGAGCGACCGGTATTAGCGACCGTGACCGCTATTAGCGACCGCTATAGCGATCGTAAGCGAGCGATCGGTATTAGCGACCGCTATCGGTATTAGTGTTTGCTATCGGTGTTAGCGGTATATCTGTATTGATATAGCTATCGAAACCTCTACGATAACGACCTTGATTTAGAGGAAAATCTTTAACAATCACTATCGGTTCATAATTTTCTTTCCAACATTCTGCACATAGATTTTTAAATACATCGTATGATATATCGGGAGAAACATGTTCGTTATATACATGTTTTAAATTTGTTTCGTCCTGTTTAAAAAGCACTATTAAATTACTGTTATCACGAATTAATTGTTTTGGAATTTTCGAGTACGTTTGACATAAATAAGCAACATCGATACCTTTATGTCTACCCATAGAATAATATTCACGTATTTTATTCTGCTTATCGCACGCTATATCATCGAATATAAAAATAGAATTATCAAGAGCTTCGCTTTGTGCAATTATTTCATCATTATTTTTGAATGGAAAATATCCCACATCTTTTACGCCGTTTAAAACCGATTTTAATAACTCATACTTGTCTTGATATAGAGACTTTGAGTATACATAAATATTTTCAAATCTTGCTCCATTGGGATGAAATAGTAGACTTAATAAAGCATTCGTCTTGCCCGATCCACTCGGACCGCAAAAAATAGCTCTAAACGAATTTGGTAATAGATTACCATGTTTACTACACTTAACAATCGTGTCATTAAAAATATCTAAATTTAGTATAGGAAGCGGCTCCTGCTGTTTAGTACAATGCATCTTATGACAAACTAAGAAGTTATAAGGTGTATTACCCTAAATATAAAATGAAAAGATATAATATTTAGATATAATTTATTTTAACATTATTTACATTTATCTATTAACAACATCATAATATCGCATAAGCGTAAAACAGATATAAGAATTTTTTCCATATTCATAACATTACAACCACAATTTACACATTTTACAGAGGTATTGCTACTATCGCTTCCGGTATCATTATTAGTTGAGGTAATTGGTTCCATCCTATGTATGCGGTTGTATTTGTTATAAGTTGTAGATGTGGTTGTGTGATGCATCACACAACCACAAGTATCAGGACCTTCTGTTGCATTTGGATCCGACCAAGGACAATTAGGATAATGAGTCTTAGAGTTTCGAACTTGATTTACAGAATCTGCTCTATTATAAATATCACCCTTGTTATTATACCATTTTATAGAGGTATTGTTGATATCGCTTCCGGTATCATTATTAGATGAGATAATTGGTTTATTATTATAAATATCATCCATTTTACTATACCGTATATATTAATTTACGAATAACAACTAACTAAGAAATAAGAATACACCGTCTTTTATACTCTACCACTACTTAACCATCTAGATAAGATGATAATGATTTCAATAAAGAGTAGATTTTACTCATGATTTTAGTACTAGGACATATAATTTCAAACAAACTCCAACTAAAGGGTGATACACTAATTAGTTTATTTGTAAATTCATTATATTCATAAACCGTTTCGTTTATACTAAAAAATAAATTTCCGTTTATATATCTAAAGGCTTTCGTGACTGGTAGTGGTAGCCCCGGAAAAAGATTAGTAATGTAACCTTGATTTATAACATTAAGAGTGGACTCGCTAATTTCGAAGTATAATTCATCATCGTGAAAAACAAATATTCGTCCTGAATATGATTCGAAAGCTGCATTAATTTTATTTGTATTAGGCCACCCCATCTTTAATAAACTCGAATTAGTTATTTGTGTATTAGTTAAAGATGAAATAATAGCAATATTTTTTTTATCAAATACCCATATTTTATCATATTTACTTTGAAAGAAATGTGAAGACGATGTATATTGATGCTGATACGATGTAACTAAATCGTTTTGGATATAATTCTTATGTATAGGAAGCTTCCACATTAATTCATTATAATATATATATAAATAATGATCTCGAGTAATTAATATGTTATCAGGTTTAATAATTTTACATAAATCTGTATACTGCGTAGACGTAGGAATAATAGCTGTCGGTATTGTATGTGAAGACGGTTCCCCATATAAATCTTGAAGATTCTTTTTATCTGTTTCTGATAGTTTCACTATATGATTATCGACAGTATACGCATACATCATATCTTCTTCATTTCTAGTATGCTCTAGTCCTAAGTTATGACCTATTTCATGAACTAAAACATGAAATAAACTTATTTTATTATTATCTAACGGAATATCAGTATTCTCAATATAATAATTTTCCTCGACATCTAAATGTATTTCAACACATTGTCCTATGTTAGTAGGAAAGTCTGCATGAGCTAGAACTCCTCCAATCCCATCAAGGTTATTTGAACACATTTTAGTTCTCGAACAATGAGGATTATTTTCATGAACACCTTTTCTATATGAAATAGCAATATCAGTATTAAACGATGAATGATGAAATGATATGGTTGAAGCAGCCTGCCATAACCCGAATGCCTTTTTAACAACCATCGCTGTTTTTATTAAAATATCAGAATGTTTAGAGTAATCTGTATCGTTTGATGGAAAAACGTACCAATTCAATCTTCTTTTGTTCCATTTATAGAAAGTATTTTTTAAAGCACCTTTATCGGGAACATTGCAACGTCGTTTTTTCATAAAATTTATAAGTTCAGGTGTAAATATATTGTTTGTTTCAAGATTATAAAACTTTTGAAACGCTAATAAGGCATTATCCACCCCTGAATATGAATTAGCTGTAGAATTTAAAAAACCTGCTTGCTGTAAATACTCGATAGCGAGACGTCGATCTTCATAACATTTCACAAAATATAAAATTTCTAGCACTACTAATAACAATACCACCTTCCCCATCATGATCTTTTATGATACTAATAAACTTTAATGAAAGGATTGTTCTTTTATTTTAATGAATAATAGGAAAACATTCTTATCAATAATTTTTATTTTATATAAATATTACAATTCATCATCATCATCGTTCGGAAACACTCCTTATTGATAAAAGTATAACTAATCTTAGTGGTTAGATTATTCTACTTATTTAGATTCCTCTCTTCAAATCCTTTAAGATAACTTGCGTACTATTTCACTAAGTGGAAGATGTTCGATTATTGCATCATGAATAATAACACAATAGGCTTTAGTATTGGTAGGAAAGCTTGTTCGAGCTTCAATATCAATTTTGACATCAATCGTACTCGATTTTAAAGCATCAATTCTTCTAGAACAATCGATAACAAATAGAGCATGAGTTTTAAAAGTTACATAATCCAACAACGGTTGTTTTGGTAATGTATAATCATTTTTAAAACTCTGATAAAATTTTGTGTAATTACAATGTGCTTCAACATAATTATTTTTATTAAAATCAAGCCTCATACGTTCTATTGGATAATAATCGCCGTTTAAAGTAACACGTATATCAGATATATCGATATTATCAAAATTTGATGCATTTTTCTTTAAATCTCCTCTTCTAGCTTCTTGAAAGGATATAATAACATAGCGAGGACTCTCGAGAGCTGTACAGGTTTTCACCGACCAAATTTCTTTAGTTGCACCTATAGTTAATTGAGGTAATTCGTGATATTCCCATTTTCGAAATGGAATTATGATGGGTGTATCTTTTTTGATAGATTCCAATAAATTTAACTTTAATACATCGTTCGGTATCATAATGTCTACTCTTAGAATAATATTTTCAATTTTTATTTCAACCTTGAATGTATCGTCAGCTTTTTCTACTAAAAGAGCATCCACGTCATGTCTTGCTCTTACGAGACGAATCGTTTGTTTTCCGAAAAAAACATATTGATAATCATTAAAAATTCCTAATAAATGTTTTAAAGGAATACGTAAAACAAATGAATTATCATTCTTATTTATTATAGGATTAGATGGAAAATTCCATCCTGCTATATCCAAATGCTTAGAATCGGTAGTATTATAACACATGTATCCTTTTATCGTGCTTAAAATTCCCGGATCACGTACACTTTCAACTTCTTGTCCATTTAAATCATAAGTTATTGAATCAAAGAGAAAGGCTCCTGCATTATTTACTAGAGATACCTCACCAGTTCCTACGGTTTTTATTTTTCCTTCGATAATTAAGGCAGCATCGCTCATTAGAATCCACTGATCAGATTGATTTATCGATATTTCTATTACATCATTATTGTTGAATGATTTCACATAAGGTTGATATGTTCTTGTTTCAACTTTTTGAATTGTCTCATCATATTGAGGTTTTTGGAAAATGTTAAATATTTGACTTAACGACATCGTAATCCTATTGCTTCGAGAAACATACGATTTTCAGTATTTAGTCTTTTTGATAGGTCTATACCTCTAGCCTTGTAACTTATCTCCAATGGATGGTTAGTTGAGACTGAAGACCAAACTTTTTTATATGAGTTTTTATAGTTTTTTTGATTATTATTATTATTATTAAACACTAATCCCATTTTAATTTTTTTAATTCCAAACGAATTATAACGGTTTCTCCTCGAAAATTTATAGGTTTAAAGTTCTGATCTAAGATGGTTAGTGTAATATTCGTTATTTCCCGCTTATTGATTATAGGTAAATATATTAAATTTTGAGGTACTTCGTCTATGGCAAAGCCCGGATCCACTCCAATTGCAAATTCGTAGATCGTATGAGACGGTTTATTATCATAAAATGCTCCTGTGGTTATATTACAATTTATTTGAATTGTTCTAACTTTTATGATATCGACTGGAAGATCAGATAAGTGAATGGTATCCGGTTCTAATATACGATTAGAAAACCCCAAAATTGATCCAATGGTATGTCGATCGTAGGCAAAATTAATTAAGTACTTCTCGCTATAAATTTCACACTTTAACGTATTATGATTAGGTTTTAGAGAAAAGTATTTATCATAGTCTTCCTTTTTTACAGTTTTTGGAATTAATTGTTGTCGTAAATAATTTTCTATATCCAAAATTTCATAGGATCCAGTCGGTAATGTAATCGTTTCCTGTTTTTTCGTTTTCTTATCAGTATTATAATCAGTGTAATAAAATTTATTTTCACCACCTTCGTAAATATTCGGAATGCTATTATATGAATGAAAGCCTATCAGAGCTAATCCGTATTCAGCTTCAGGATCGATGGGTAGTGGATTTGTAAAATCGATAGATAATACGTGATTATTACTTTTTAATGTAAAAATATATGACATGCTAGGTGTTTTATGTACTACTAAGGATTTTCAAGATTTTACATGTTTATATATAACTTCCTATAGACAATAATTTCATAGTTTATTGTTTTTACATGTTCGATACAAGAATTTTAAACATAAATGACCACAGTTAATTTCATTATAATTTTGATAACTATCATTATTATATAAGATTTTAACCTTATTTCCTAAATATTTTACAAGTTCCCTGGGGGGCTTAAGCCCCCCAAAACTGTCGAAAAATGATACTGTATTGTTTCTTTTAACATACGCTACCCAATGAGTTCCAGGATTTTTATAAGAATCTAAATTAAGTATACCACATTCGTTAGGGTGTGGTGGATAGTTTTTTGGTAACGTATCACGCATAAAAATTCCTCTAAAATGTGGTATCCTTAATTTTTTTATATATTTAACTAAATCTTTATCATATAGTACTCTATTGGGTAGCGTTATTGGTAGTTTTTTGACTGCTTCTTTAAAAATAAACCATATCCTCCTTTAACATTTTTTCTAAGATATAATCCTGATCCTATTCTACCAATTTCCTCCATCGTCTTATTATGTCGTTTATCTTCTTCGAGTTTCTTTTTAGCATTTCTCGAATCGATCACTGTTTTTGCTACAGCACTTGCACCACCTACAAGAATTAAACGTAAAACAAAAATAAATTTTTTAGGAATCTTATTTACCTGATAATGATCCTATTGCTCCTAAAGCTGCTAGTATTGGCATTAATAAAGCGGGTAAAACTCCCCCCTTTTTAGATTCGAATGGTATAATTCTAGGAGTACGTATATTTCTACGACCTCCTGCTTTTTTAACAGCTACACGTGCCGCATTAAGTGCTATCATTGAAGCTTTTTTTAATGCAGTTGTATTATTTAAATCTAAATCTTCAACATGTTTTTTCTTTAAACTTCTCCTAACATGATCTAGAATACCACGTTTAAATGGAATCTTCTTCCTAGCTTTCATCCCCATTCCAAGTTTACGTTTCGTTTTCATAGCTGATGTAACGAACCAGGCTGCAGCTTTTTCACCAAACTTTACGTCTTTCGACTTTACTCTTTCCCACGCTTTATTTTCCAAAATATAATCAGCTTTATGTCTATCTTCTAAAGATTTATTTTTCGAATAGCTAATATCATGTATTTTGCAAGCACTATCGAGCGGATTCACCCCTGAATCACCTCTTTTTAAACGTTCTTCTAGGCGAGTACCTGGTCCACAGAATTGATATCCGGGTAGATGTAATTCGAAAGGTAGATTATTAATTAACGAATTTAATACACCACTACCTTGATGTTTGAATGTTAACATGAGAACTGATGGCAAATAAAGAGTAATTAGGTTATTTATAGTTTTTCAAATCTTATAATATATTTTTTTACCTTATACATCCGTGAAGATGACTATTTTGCTTAATTTTTAAAATAATCTTTTAAAAATTGAGCAAAATAGCTCACCTCCACTTTGGGGCAATGCGCTTTTTTGATTTTGTTCTTCAAATATCCATGATTGCCACAGTCTTCAACGTTTAGAGAATATTGTTGTAGTAGGGTGTCAAATTTTGGACACCCTAAATCCTCTAAGTTGAAAACTATGTTGGAATACCCCAACCTGGTAATATGATTCTTCTCATAATTACCGCCTTTATAGCACACAAGTCGATTCTCCAATTGTGTTTCCATACACAATCGCTGTATAATATCATCGACTTGTGTTCTATCCAGCTCGTTGGGGTAATCCCGACACAGCAATCCATGGATATTATTAGTTACAAAGCGTATAGTTCTCATGTCTCGCACATCCCTGGTACTTCCAACCTTAAAAATTAAAATATCGATTTTTAGTAACTTACAAAATGTATAATTTTATTTTTACCTTAAACATCTTTGATGATGCATATCCAGCGTCTACATCATAGATTCCGAGTTCTTTCAAACGAAATTCCCCATCGAATGAAAAACCATCGTAATCTATGATGTACTTGACTGATTTTATATTATTCATCTAAAAGATGTAAATTTATTAATAATATTAAAAAAATTTAATGTAATTAATTATAATTGAAGTATAGTAGATAATTCAAATTAATCAACTTACTCTGAAATATTTTTTATAGTTGATAGTATAGTTGATGGTTTATAGTCACTTCACTTAGATACAATAACACTCTACTTGATTTTCCTACTTATATAAGTTTTATTTACAGGAAGCAAATTGCAACTATCTGTTCTGTATGACCTAAAAAACAAGGTGTTTTTTCCTATTGCTAATTCCAGTCTTATTTATCATAAAACAGGAACTGATGATCTTGTTAAATGCATTATATCCGTTCAATATGATATAAATTACCACTATCTGTTCTATATGACCTAAAACAAGGTGTTTTTTCCTTTTCCAATGACCGCTATCATAGGGTAGGGTTATTAACACAATGTATTATATCCGTTCTATCTCATACAAATTACCACTATCTGTTCTATAATAAAACACAAGGTGATTTTCATATCACTAATTCCGGTCGCAATATCTCAATAGGAGATTATTTTAATACAATGTATTATTATTAACATTTTCAAAAAGGCATAGCGCCGACACAAAAAGGCATAGCGCCGACACGCGAAGAACGTACCCTCCAAGCGAAAACCCTCAAGCAAAGACCCGCGTCAACGAGGCACTTCCGGTCCATAATATCCTCCAAGCGCCGACACGCGAAGAACGTACCCTCCAAGCGAAAACCCTCAAGCAAAGACCCTGGCAGCTTATACCAGCCAAGCAAAGACCTCGGTCATCGAGCTTCACTCCTCTTAACACCACCCTTCAAGCCAAGACCCTCGCAGCTTATACCCGCCAAGCCATGACCTTGGTCATCGAACTTAATGTCATCCTCTTAACATACCCCTAATATCCTTCAAGAGAACACCCTAACCATCGAGCTTCAAGTCATCAAGTCTAACACCGCTTAACATCCCCTAATATCCTTCAAGAGAACACCCTGGCCATCGAACTTCACGTCTTCAAGAATAACACTTCGATAACAACCCCTAATACACTTCAAGCCAAGACACCCTTGGTCATCGAGCTTTACAAAACATAGCCATCGAGTTTGAACTTACTTCCTGTCTAGAACGCCACTTCCTGTCTAGAACCCGCTTTGTTCATCTACTCATCCTGGATCCCTTTTTTTGAGAAAAGTTTAATGGTGTAAACCCGAATTCGATATCTTTTTTCGTTTTTGAGTTCTGGCCAAAAGTTCACTTTTTCGACTTTTCGTTAAATGTCGATATCTCGGTTGTTTGTAAAGTTATAGAAAAAATATTTACACTTTCTTCAGACACTTTGTTAAGGGCAATAAAATGGGCTAAAGAGATTTTAAATATCTTACCTAGTCTTCGAGTTATAATATAAAGTTTTGTTTTTTTAAATAGAAACCATAGTTGGCTATGAAATATTTAAATAGAGTTTTTTATCCTCTTTTCAATTATATGTAACATGTGGGGACTATTATTTTACTTTCATCCCGTTATATTACAAAATGTTAAATAAAAACAAAAGAAGATCGGAAAATTAAAGGTTGACTTTTTCAAAACAAAACACTATACAAAATCATTATTGACATCTAAAACAATTGTCTCCAGTTGTTTTTAAAGAGTGTTTTTAGTACCTAATACTTCGATACCTATTTTTATTTTTATTTAGTACCTATTACCTATTATTTCACAAGAGTGTCAAATGGCTTATGAAAACTATGAAATATTATAATATAAATGTATAATGGATTGTTTTGATAAATCCAACATTTAATTTTCCGATCTTAGTTTGTTTTTATTTAACATTAATATAATGGGACGAAACTGAAATAATAGACCCTACAGCCTACATATTATCAAAGATAATAAAACTTAAAGATGTCAAACGCTATACAAATTTATGTGTATCCCAATCGACTCCCAAAAGTAGATGGCGACACTAATTATATTTTTTATGTTATATTTCAATTTGTTTTTTTTTAGTTTGTCATGTTTTTTGTTGGTTGTAATCATGGACTTCCATAGACTTCCATGGTTACTTCTATAGACTTCCATGGTTACAACCTACAAAAAACATGACAAACTAAAAAAAACCAAATTAAAATATAACCTAAAAAAATATAATTAGTGTCGCCATCTACTTTTGGGAGTCGATTGGGATACACATAAATTTGTATAGCGTTGGACATCTTTAAGTTTTATTATCTTTGATATTATACATATATAATTGAAAAGAGGATAAAAAACTCTATTTAAATATTTCTAGCCAACTATGGTTTCTATTTAAAAAAACATAACTTTATATTATAACTCGCAAACTAAGTTAGATATTTAAAATCTCTTTAGCCCATTTTATTGCCCTTAAAAAAGTGTCTGAAGAAAGTGTAAATATTTTTTCTATAACTTTACAGATAACCGAGATATCGACGTTTAATGAAAAGTTGAAAAAGTCAACTTTTAGCCATAACTCGAAAACGAAAAAAGATATTAAATTCGAGTTTAAACCATTAAACTTTTCTCAAAAAAAGAGATCGAGGATGCGGCATCCATTTTTCGATATCTCCTATAGTTACCGATTTCCCCATAAGAGGCATCGAAATTGAGCCACCCTGTACAGCTATTAGGTAGTCCGAGGAAGTCTCGAGGTAGTCTTGGGTAGTCTCGGGAAGTCCGAGGTAATCCCTTTAAGTTAAGAAAGAGGTTGAAAAAATCAACTTAACCAAGTGTAAACTTTTTGTAATTTTCTAACAATTCAAATATATAAAGTTATATATTCAAGCGAGTATTCAAGTTTCATATTATGTTACAAAATTAATCCCGGCTTCCCGGCTATAGAAAATAATATTGTCTATGTCCTGTATTAAGCGATTTGAAACAAGAGCCGCAAAAGAGCCATCGCAGACTGAGACTTTCTATCGGCCGATATAGTTCACCGACCAATCATATAGCCTATCAAACTTTTTATCGGCTGATATCGAATCGTTATAATGTGCGCACTTGCATACATCTTCATACTGATTAAGAAACCGACCAAACTATCGGCCGATAGAGAGTCTGCAGTCTGCAAGGGGTCTTCTCAACTCGGAATATAAATTTAA
The DNA here is from genome assembly GCA_949152465.1 of Cantharis flavilabris. Classification (NCBI taxonomy): domain Eukaryota; kingdom Metazoa; phylum Arthropoda; class Insecta; order Coleoptera; family Cantharidae; genus Cantharis; species Cantharis flavilabris. The sequence continues at coordinate 26,187,204 of OX424436.1, read as the reverse complement.
AAAAATTAATTTTTGAAAGTTGTTCCAGGTTGTTCTAGGTTTGTTTTATATTGTTGTAATATATTTTTTCAATAACTGAAATATTAACATGAAAAATTTCGAAAAACAGTTAGCACTATTTTTGTACTTTAATAAAACATCAACAGATGGCGCTCATTAGTAGCCACACCTGTTAGTAGATTTTTAAACAATAAGTAATGTAGCGCCATCTGTTGATGTTTTATTAAATTACAAAAATAGGGCTAATTGGGAAAACGGTTTTTCGCGATTTTAAAAAATATTTTTAAACAATATATAAAATATATATAAAAAATATTTAAAAAGTGTTTGAAACCTATTTTACTTAAAACGCTCATTAAACTGAAAAAAATTGAAATTTTTTTTCGATTACCTAATTTTAAAAAATAAAAATTAAGTAATCGTTATCATATATAACCGGTATAGGAAGGTATTGGTGGTAGTTTTAGTATAGTTATAGGTACTATGCTGAGGTATAGTAAGAATATAGTTTAATAATATCAGGTAGTCTGAGGTAGTCCAATAAAGTCTGGGGTAGTCCGAGGTAGTCCCGGGAAGTCGGGGGTAATCCGAGAAAGTCTGGGTAGTTTGAAGTAATGGGTAGTCTGGTGTACACAATTTTTGACCGTGCTTTACCCCTCGATTAGAAGTAAATTATCATAATTACCCACTAAACGGCAAAATTAAATAAAATAAACCATTAAAAACTAAAAATGGACAAACACCAGATTATACGTCGATCTCTTTCGAAATTCAAAAGCATAATGGCGCCTATCAAAAGTGAACAAAAATTATCGCAACCAATAGCGATCCAGTGGCGTAGCTTGAAAAATTACTGTAACGGACAAACGTCTTTTGGCACTTTACATGAATAATTTACTTAAATTGAACATATCCCCAAAATTATAGATTTTTTAGTAATTTATTTATGTTTCACCCCTTGAAATTCACCCCATTCAAGGATTTGATTTTTTTAAATATTTTTCCAATGGATGTTTACTTAAATTGAACATATTTCCAAAATTTTAGATTTTTTTTAATATAATAAATATGATTATCAATAATGAGCTAAATGATACAAATAAATCTTATTATATGGATTTTGCAATCCTATACAATTAAAATTAAAATTATTGATAATCATATTTATTGTATTTTCAAGAGCTAATAATTTTAATTAGTATAGATTTTTTTTAGTAATTTATTTATGTTTCACCCCCTGAAATTCACCCCAGTCAAGGATTTGATTTTTTAAATATTTTTCTAATGAATGTTTACCTCGTGCAAGTAGATTTTTAAAGTTTCAGATTTTTGTCCGCATTTTTTCGATTCTGAACCTCTGTGTGTTCGTATAATTTTCTTTTAATCGTTCATAAAATGATGTTTTAAATTTTCGGGTTATCCAGTTTGTTGGACATTTTTATTTAAAGTATTTCTTTAAAATTATCATATGCTTGATGTGTATCAATTTCATTATTATACTTTAAGCCAATTCTGTTCTGATATCAATTTCCTATATGCTCAAAGTTTTCTTTTGGTAAATGTCTTTTGTTTAATTACGTCGTTACATGTGGATTTCTTTACTGCACATGGAAAAAAAAATTACTTGGTTCAAATAAGTACCATTTGAAACAAGAAATTCTTTGTTTTGAATAGCCGCACGAAAATATTCTTAATTAAGTTTTCTTGGATCATACACGTATATTCTTAAATCAAGTAGTTAAAAATTTATTTTATTTAAAAAAAATCTTTTTGAATTAGGAATTTCTGTTCTCTTCACTAATTACTCCAAAATATATTGGTTTTTGTGTATGTTATAACAGAAGAGCGAGTGTCCAAGTATTATGGCATTATTTGTTAAGGTTGCCGTCACGCCTATGCTAAATAAATGAATAACATGGGTCATTGTATTTGCTTAGGAAGAAAAAGTACGAACTTTTAGAAACCAATTTTGGAACCATTTAAAAGCTAAAAGTTGGCTCTCGGACCCTAGCTAGTTTTTATTACGATCAGAACACCGTAAATATTAAAAATTTTGCTGTTAAATTTACAATTTTTCGAACAGCAAAAGTAGCCATTTAATAATTTTTATAAACATTACTTTAATAAATAGAAGTATAAGAAGTAGCTGACATCCAGCACAAATGTTCCATCTAACTTGAAAAAAAAATTGGTAGCATTATATGCATTTTTGTAGAAACGTAAGCAAATACAAATTGATAGTACAATATTTCTTGTTATGGCGAATCAACTTGAAATATTTGATAGAAATCTGCCGTATTAAAAAAAAAAAAATTAAATTTTATTGAATAATAGTTTGTCTATTTTCTCAGCAATGGCGCTGTGGGTTAAACGCTACCGGAGGTTTCAAACTTTGCTAAGTGCATAATAATAGAATGATGACATACCTGATGAGAGTAATTCTTATCATGTACTAGTAGGTAATATAAGGAACATAATATACAAGTGGGTAGACGGTCAGCATTTATCAAAAGTACGTTATCAAAGGTCAACCGTATACTATTTTTATAATATTAAATACGCTATTATATAAGCCATACTAAATAATATAAAAGAGAAAATAAATTTTAATTCTTCTCTGAACTTGACGGCATTACTGAACTATTTTGATGTGAAAAAGCTCAATAGGCAATACATAAATATAAGCAATGTAAATTAAACTTTCGCACAGTTTTCGAGTTACAGTGATTTAGAAAAGACTCTGTAAAATACAAAAAATATTTTCGTTTGTATCTCAGAAACGGCACAACAAACGAGAAAATTTAAGAAACATTTTTTCTTATAAATGTTATTCCCTAAATTTTTGTTCATATAGGTACATTTTTCAATTTTATCGCACTGTTTTCGAGATATAAATGACGATATTTTTTGTGTGTTCTCTTGTTTAAGTCTCGTTTAAGTTGCTGTCAGTTAAAAAAGGGGCGACAAAATTGAAAAATGTATATATACAAAATTGAAGACAATGAAATTTTTAACAAAAAATGTTAAAAAAGTTTTGCTGTAAAAGCGATTTTTACGTCAAAAAACCATTTCAAAGTGTGCAATTTGTATTGTTAACATAGGAGAAACGGGCCCCTAAAAAAAATAATGTATTAATTTTGAATTGCATATGTTATTTAAAAATCTCCTTTTTGGGATTTACTACCCTTTATGGTCCCAAGCCCCTAAGCTTTGCTTATACATTAGCTTATTGATACACTGTTAAAAACGTATGGAAAACTACAATGATTTTTATTGTAAAATTAACGTTGAAAATCTATGTAAATAAATAATTACGGTAACGTTCGTGTAAAATTAAAAAATTTGTGTAAAAATAATAGACCAATGTAAATTTACTGGTTTAGATAATGTAAAATTAATTTCTGTTCTGTAAATTTACAAAAATTTTGTAAAATCACAATGATATAACTAGTATTTTTACAGTTCTCATATGAATACACACCTATACCTCAGAAGCATAACACTGTATGTCAAAAATTATGATTTTACAAAACAAGCTCAATTGTCTTAGAAAATGATTACTTTCATTATAAAATTAATGAAACTGTTAGCCAAGGGTTTTTTCTACTAAATCTCATATGTATGATAATGTATGTACCTAGGTACTTATTTTCTAAGACAAATTGAGCTTGTTCTGTAAGCATGATTTTCTACATACAGATATTACTTGGGTATGTAAAATTACATCCTTATGTATATTTACATAGATTATCATAGGTCACAAAGTTACCAATGATTTTCTATGTAAATTTAGATAAATTTTTTTACAGTGTATCACCGTCACTGCACTGGGCACGATTTAGTGGCCTAAGCGCGGGTAGGGACATCTCCCTGCCCTCCTACCTAAAATCCAAAATCCAGAAGAGTGCACTGGGGGTGCACACTTAAAGGTTTAGAATCGGAAAAAACTGGTTTCCCTGCTAAGTCCAAAAGTAATTTTAATTTTGCTCGTCAGGGAGTAAAAGTCTAAACATATTATTTAAGTCACAAAATAATTGGTGTAATTCGGGGGGTTTGGGGGGTATGGAATACCCTCCAGTGCACTCCTCTGAATTTTGGATTTTAGGTAGAAGCGCAGGGAGATATCCCTACGCCAAAATTAGGTAGAACTCCAAAAAGACAATGAATTAATTTTGAATTTCGGATATTATTTAAAAATCTCTTTTTTAGGATTTACTACCCTTTATGGTCCCGGGCCCCTAAGCATTGTTTACACTCGCTTATTGATATCACCGCCACTGTGTAAAATACAAACAAATTTTTCGTCTGTATCTCAGGAACGGTGCGACAAAATTTAGAGAATGACATTTTTTTATAAAGAAAGTTGTTTATTAATTTTTCTCTTTCGTTGTACCGTTTCTGAGATACATACGAAAATATATTTTGCATTTTACAGAGTCTTTTTTAAATTACTGTAACTCGAATACGGTGCAACGGAATAAAAAAGTGTACTATATAAACTAAAACGAAGGCAATGAAATTTGCAACAAAAAATGTTTAATGAGTATTGCTGTATTTTATATGATAAAAAAGACTTGAAAACCTGCAATTTACATTGTTAGCATAGGGGTGTCCGGATTTTATTATGAGCCACTATAATTATTTGCTATATTGGATTTTTTCTGTTTTTGTTCTACTACTATTGAAGGAGGATCTCTTTATTTTAAATTCTTTTCTCTCCTATTTAAAATTATTTGGGTAGCTTACATTCCTGCAAAGCCTGGGACCTGCAAAGGGAGGCGCGGGCCACTTGTGTAGTTGAAATAAAATTTTTATTTTATTTTTAACACGGTTGGAACTCAATACTTTCCCTAAACTCCCTTTCCTTGTTTTGAAAAATTGAAAAGTTTCGTTTTGTGGAAAAGTACTTTTTTTGAAGGGGGGCGCTGATAATTTTTTCTGGTAGAAGGGAGGCGTGACATAAATAAGTTTGGGAACCACTGATCTAACCAAATATTCAAATTCAGAATTTGAAAGAAATAATCGTGAGATCTATTTATAGCCCCTCTGTAATAATAACTCTGCTTGTATTTTTTTATCTGATTACGCATACGTCCTTTCAAGGTAGTAATCACTGCTCTACGCTTTGATAAGAAATAATATGTTTCTTTTTCAATTATAAATTATTTACCTATAGTAAGTTTTTATAATAAACATAATTTCTGTTTAAAAATATTTGATAAAATGAGTTCTCATTTATTAATTAATTTAATTCAATTCCCTAACATTGATTTTTAGAGATTGAATATTAAATAATTTGTTATAAAATATACATTATGTAGCAAATTGTTTATAAATACGGCAGCACTCAAAAAATTATTATTTGCGAGTTTGTGAATCTGTAAAAAATGCATATCTTAGATGCATAATATTTAATATAGTATCAAAGTCGAGTTGTATCTAAATAGCATAATAATTGAGGATTAATAGTTTCGCCTCTACTCACGTATCGCTACTTTACAAATGAATTTTTACGAACATCTACCGCCCACGGTCGTGACGGCCCCCTTAAGGATTCGCAGGTCGTATGATTGGGCGGGATTTTATATTTTATTTTTTTTATTAAATATAAAACTTCGTCCGGTGTGGAGTTCGAACTTAGATTTTTCAGCTGCGAAATCGTGGGAAGAGTACAATTACCATTTGGCTATACTAGTCGACCTGTTAAGTGTGTACAAGTTCATAATATAAGTTTGACATATATAAATTTGTTTTTAAAGAAATTAAGTTACTTAGATTAAGAATATTATTAATATTTATGTATCTAGAAAATAGTGTTCTTCGTCAAAATGAAATTTTCTTGAATCTAAATAATATTTCAAGTATAAATATTCTTTCTGGAAAAAATCTAATATTTTTAATACAAGCATATTTTATTGCGCGAAGAAATTATATTTTTAAATGAAATAAATTAATAATTTCAAGAAAATATTTATTCTTCATTTAAGAAATCCTTTTTTCCGTGCAGGTATGGTGGCTAGTAATCCACGATGATGAGAAAGTACAGTCAATTTTACTTTGGTTTTCAGTTTTTGTGTGTTCGTAAATATGTTGTCAATAAGAGTTTGAGTTTGATTTTGTGTTCTTGTTGCCTCGTAGACAGTTTGTTTTAGGTTGTATGAATTCATTATGTCTAGAAAGTACGTCTAGTTATTATTAATTATGTTAGGTTTATGTTAAAATCTCCGACAATGCTAATATCATGAGTTACCGTTTTTACACTATCCTGCAATCCAGGCTGCAATCCAGGGTGCATATTAATTTGTCTAATGTCCGATTTTTTCACTTAGCGATATCCACCCGACAAGTATAAACATACCGATAACCAATCAAAACGGTTGTCTGTTTGGTCACTTGATTAATTTTCATATGTCGTTTGTTTTTTGTCCGATAATAAACAGAAAACCAGTGGTATAAAGTATAATGACGATTAAAAAGAAGGCAATGGTAGGCATTGGTTAAAGGCAACGGTAAATAATTGCGTGAAATGTTTGGTACATTATAGTTAAATGTACCATACATATACTAGATTGCTTCCGCTAGAGGCAAACCACTTAAATTTTTAGTAGGTACCTAGCTACATGAAAATATTGTAATATAAATTGAGATCGTTTGTAACCAGAAAATTGTCATCTCTGCTAGTTATAATTTCCTTGTCCGTATTCCTATCGTGTATTTCTTCAATGTTTTTTTGGAATAGTACATACCAAGGGCGTCGCTTTCAAAAAGTGCAGGGAGGGGGCGAATTTTTTTAACCGCTATTAAAATTTATTTATGTAAAAAAACGATTAAGTATAAAATAGAAATACTATATTCTATCAAAGAGAAAAACGGTTCACAATATCAAAATAAACAAACCTAGTAACTAATAGTAGGTACCTACGAGGGGGTTGTTCACTTCAATAATCATGTGTACAAAATATCAATAATATATTACTAATCTCAAATAATCTCCCATAATATTTAATAATCATTAGTAATCAAAATAATATTAAGTAATCTGTAGTAATCTAAAGTAAGCTGTAGTAATCTGTAGTAATCTGTAGTAATCTGAGGTAATCTGTAGTAATCTGAGGTAATCTAAAGTAATCTAAATGAAATAATCTTAAGTAATCTCAAATAATTTTTAACAAACAAGCAATCATTAATTTTGATTAATTAATTAATTAATTGATTCACAAATAAAGATGACTAGACTGACTAAACGTATGTATATTTTATAAGTTATTAATTAGTTGGTTGGTAAGGGTAAAATTCAAATGATTAATAACCGGTTTCATAACATTTTAGATAGAGGTTACACGTTCAATCTGGCATCAGTCTGGCGCGGTCTGACGTCAATCTTTCCAAGGTCTCGGACTGAGCTGATGCAAACTGCAGCAGATTGACGTGGATTGACGGAAGAATTACGGACTGATGGAATATTTTAATAATTTTGTGTTTACAAAATGTGTTTAATAATTTAAAATAATAGCGTTATAATTCAATCATTTTGTAGGTAAATTGACACATTAGTAGAGAAAAAAATTTAAAAAAAAACTAAAAAAAAATTTACTTTGAATTGAAACCTGGACCGCGCGGGTGCTAGTCGTATAGTCTATCTCGATTCCATCGCGGTTACTTGTTAGTTAATGCGACCGAGTAGCTATAGCTACATTGTAAAAAAAAAATTATGTAAAATTACTTAGAAAATCATTGGCAACTTTATTTACATTTTTATGTATATTTACATACCCAAGTAATAAAGGTACATATGGGAATTGTAAAAATACTAGTTGGATGCAAATTTACATATCCAAGTTATAAGAGTTACATATGGGAATTGTAAAAATACTAGTTGGATGTAAATTTACATAGAAAATCATTGGCAACTTTGTGACCTATGATAATCTATGTAAATTTACATAAGGATGTAATTTTACATAATGCTTCATGTAATCTGTAAAACTCTTTATTAAAAATTTATTGTACAAATTTATATTCAAAAATAAATAATAGAATATATTCGTTTTCCATATTTAAAGTCAAAGAAGCACACACTGTTTTTCCAGATTGTAGAGCTTGTAAATCTTCTTCGCTCTGTAGGTTGACCCTATAACATGTGTTGCCGATTTTGGAGTTTTCTTGTTGACTCTCTTCTTGTTGTATGATGTGGCGGTTTTTACCCGTTGTTGTTGCTTTCTTTTTATACCATTGTATTATTTTTACTGCTATCCAAAAGCTTAGTATTGCAACTATTATTCCAAAAACTACGAGGGTAATTGTTAACAATATTTCGTGATGACTTGAAGTCGTTTCTCCTTCAGCATTTGTTACTGGTATGCTGGCTATCATCGGTGTAGGTGTTCGAATTTTGTACACAAGATAAATTATTATTATCGTCATGATAATATTCCAAATTAAGAATGTTGAATGGCTGATGTAACCGTATTTATCTGTGAAACTTGCCGTTGTCAATTCGTAATCTTTAATCCAACTAATTATGGTTTTCATTTTTTCTGGTGTGTTTGTCAAATTCAGATGTGGAACCAGTAGTGTCCAATTATGGTTGATGCACTCCGAGAAATTGTTGTGGGTTGAAGAATTATTTGAATTTGGGTGGATAATAAAGGATTTTAAATTTGACCATGTAGCGGGAAGAGTATGAGTAATTTTTATTTCAGGAAGATTAATTTCTTTGCAAGGATATCGTGTTGGAATGAGTATGTCTTTTGAAAGGACTAATTTGCAAGAACAAGAAAGAAATAATTTTAAAGATCCAATAGGTAAATTTTCTTTGAGTAATTTTTGAGATGTATCGGAACATATGATATCGGAATTTCGGTTAGGGTGGGTTATTAGGTATTCTTCTTCCGCAATTTCCATAATTAACATTGCTGTGGATTGATGGCAGCTCATTGGACAATGTTTGCTTAAATTTTCTACCGTGTCACCTTAAACATTTTTATTGCACATAATGGTCCATGAAAGTCATCTGTGGTAAGGTGTGGTATATAGCACAATTTATCTTCATACCCCCTGCATTGATGTAGAGCCATACCAGTTACTGTTCTTATTAGTTGCTTTTTTTGATTACCGCTTGATACTGCCAGATACAATGTGTTGTGATTTAAACTGCAAGTTTGCTTATACCATCCAAATGCTGTTGTTACTAATTCATAAAGTTTCCAGGATAAATCGTTTGTAACTATTGGTATCTTTAAATGTATTGAAATTTTAGAATCTGAGAACGTACAATCACAAATTGGAAGCTGATAATAACGTGTAATGTCAATTGTGGGGATGGCCAGTCCTTGATTTGACTTCAGGAGTTCTTGCTCAAGCTTATCCAAATTATCTCGTAACGTGCTCATTTCCAAAATGTTTAACGGAATTTGATTCTGTTTGCATGCTACCAAAATTGCAAGTGTTTTTATTAATCTCGTTAATGAGATAATTCTGCGTAAATTTTCGTATGCTGTATTATGTAGTCGATTTATTACATTATTCGTGACGTAGTCTCGTTCCTGGGCTTTCTGAATTTCACTTTCCACCAAATTGATTTTTTCTCCACCACGTGGAAAGTTTTCGTTACTTCTTCTTCATAATTTTTGAATGCTTTTGAATCTCTTCTTATACCTTGAATTGTAGATGTTAACCCCTCTGTTAATTTTTTTATATGTTCTTCCAAATTTTTTTCGTTCATTGTCAACCCATCTAACGTTTTTATAGTTGCAACACCACAGCAAAATTGTAGAGCCCCTCCGAGAAAATCCAGTGCTCTTCTGGGCCTTGTTGGTGTATCTTTGTTTAGCAGAGTTTCGAAATTTCTTTGCAATAATCTTAGGTCGATTTCGTATGCGATACTTAAGTTTTGGATTGCCTTTTCGATTAGGCAATCTGAGGTTGCTCCATCGAGACATCAATTTTTCATTACCGGTTTAAAATCCTGTCGTGGACTTGCCTGCGTCCATTTCATCTGGTAGATGATTGGTATAGTTACTTCATATGCAACCACCTTTGGAAGCGGTTTCCATACCACTCCTGGAGAGATTTTCACTATAGGTTGAGGAAATATTTCCATGCATGTTATGTAACATCTAAAATTTTATTTAATTAAGTACATGAATGATTTTTTAAATTATCCCTTTTTTCCATTCTCTGAATCTGTAAAATTGTATTTCTATTTATCTTATTTTACCCATAAAATCTAATTGAAAGTGCGGTTATTCGTTTTTTGTTTTCTAGTTTTATTCTATTCGCGACTGTTATTATTTGTATACCGGGTGCTGAATGAGTTAGCCGAACATAGGATATTAACATGTAAAAACTTATTTATGCAAATTCCTGCTTCCCAAATTATTTTAGAGAAAAAATGAAAGACATAAAAATAATGCAAAAATATAAACCACAAATGATAAGACCATTAGATTTCATTTAACTTTTACTTAAAAGGTCAAAAAATGCTTTCGAAATTGTTAAAATTTCCATTTATCGCACTGCCCATGTAATAAATTCAATTTAATTTATATTTTCCAAAATAATTACTATAGAAACTTTCATGGCCAGTCCTATGAATGAAACTTTTAAGAATTTTAAAAGCATTTTTTGGCTTTTTAAGTAAATGTTAGATGAAATCTAATGCTCTTATCATTCATAGCTTATATTTCTGCATTATTTTTGTGTCTTTCATTTTTTCTCTAAAATAATTAGGGAAGCAGGAATTTGCATAAATAAGTTTTTCCATGTTAATTTCCTATGTTCGGCTAACTCATTCAGCACCCGGTATATAAAATCATACTCTTATATTACATAAAAAATATCGAACTAATAAAAACTTACATTTACTTAGGACTTTAAAAAAATTAATATTTAATGTGAATTATATTTGTTCATACAGGGTAATTATTTATGTGTCGTTAATTGGGCACTTCGGAATTCTACTAACGTGAACAATTTCCGTTTTTTAGTCCAAAGGCTCACCTTTCCGAACTTCATAATTGACTTCTCCTATTTTCTTATTTATAAAATATTTAAAATTAAAAAATTTATAAAATGGTCCCGACCATTTTAGTAATAATTTTTCTGACCTACCTACTTTTCTAACTGGGGTAAAAATTCTAACTTTGTCACCTGGCATAAATTCAAGTGATCTATGTTTTGCATCGTAATACATTTTATCTTTCAACTGACGCACTTGTATATTTTGTATTGCTAAATTTCTCATTCTTAACATCTTTTCGCGTAATTGTTCCGAATCAGTCCCGTGAATTGGACTAGTTAAACTGGCCTCACTGGGTAAATAATAAATAAATAATAATCTACCGTATACAAGCATAAATAGAAAAAATTTTGTAGTTTCTTGGAAAGATACACTGTAGGCAAAAGTAACATGTGGTAGAAATTCAGGCCAATTCTCTTGATTTGGTGTAACGTAGTTGGATATCATATTTATAACTGTCGAATTAAATCTTTCCGTTAATCCATTACATTGAGGATGATAGGCTGTAGTAAATCTACTTGTTCCTCCCATAATTTTTACTAACTCTGTTATTGTTTGTGATAAAAACACCATTCCTCTGTCACTTAATAAAATTTTTGGTGATCCATGTCTACAAATCATGTTTTCTAGTAGAAATTGAGCTACACTTTTACTCTTACCGTCTACTAAAGCTTTTGTTTCCACCCATCTTGTAGCGTAATCTGTTGCTACAACTATCATTGTCATTCCTGTTGTACTTCTAGGAAACGGACCTAACAAATCTATTCCAATTTTTTTTCAAATGGTAACCCTACCTCAATAGGTTGCAGGAACACTGCGGGTTTAACATTTGATCTACCTTTAAGCGCTTGAGAGTCTTGACACCCTTTTACAAATTTTTCCACATCTTTCTGTAGACCGTCCCAATAATATCGATCTTTTATTTTATGTAATGTTTTCGTGATTCCTAGATGAACAATGGATCATTGTGGTGAGCAATTAAAATATCTTTAATTAATTTTTTTGGAATAACTAATAGATTCTCTTTGCCACTTACGTTAGCGTTTTTCTTGTAAAGAGTTCCTTCTATAATTTTATAATTTTTTGCTCTTCTTCTGAGTCCGATGGTAAGACTTGGTTCCTGAGGATTTTTGACGGCTTGTAATATTTCTTTAATATCTGGATCGTCTTCTTGTAGATTTTTGATATCAATTGGTTTCAATATAAATGTTGGAATTTCTTTTGAGTCTTCCTCGTCTTGTTGACTTCCTATTATAACTGGATTTCTAGATAAGCAATCTACGTCATGATGTGTTTTTCCACTTTTATAGATAATTGTGTGATCAAATTCCGAAAGTTTTAGGTACCAACGAGTTAATTTTGACGTTAACTTATTAATAGTTTTCAAAAAACAAAGTGGGTGGTGATCCGTAACAATTTTTATCGGTTTCCCGTAAACAAGATGTCTAAAATATTGTAAACTCAATATTACTGCAGAAGCTTCAAGTTCTCATATTGTATAATTTTTTTCTGCTTTCGTTAGTGATCTACTCGCGTATGCTACTGGGTGCATTGTTTTTTCTGCACTTTCTTGCAACAAGATAGCTCCTATACCGATTTTACTTGCATCTGTTCTTAATTCGCAACCTTTTGTCGGGTCAAAATGTTTTATTAGCGGTGCCGTGGGTAATTAGTTTTAAAATTTGTTAAATGCTTCTTCCTGCGGTTTCTCCCATTTAAATCCATCCTTTTTTGTCGCTTCGTATAATGGTCGAGCAATTATTGAGAAATTTGGTATGAATTTTCGATAATAATTGCACAGTCCCAAAAAACTTTGAGTTGTTTTTATATTTGTTGGTTTTTTAAAATCTTTGACTGCTTTTAATTTGTTCTCATCCGGGGCTATACCGTCTTTATTTACGATATGACCAAGCACCTTTACTTCGTCAATAGCGTAGACGCTTTTTGAAGGTTTAAGTGTCAATCCGGCTTGTCTCAATCTTTCTAGTACCTTTCTTAGTCTAACCAAATGTTCCTTAAATGTTTTTGAAAATACGAAAATGTCATCGAAATATTACATTATCTCGCTCCATTTCATTCCTGCGAATAATCTGTCCATTAAATCTTCAAAAGTGCTAGGACTATTACGTAGACGGAAACTAAGTACATTAAATTCGTACAGTCCATTTCCCGGAGCAATAAAGGCTGTATATTCTTTTGAATCTTCATCAATGCCAATTTGCCAATATCCACTAAATAGATCTAAAGATGTGAAGTATTTTGCCCCGTGTAGATATGTTAGTATATCGTCGATATTTGACGTATGATAAGCTGATGGCTTAGTCAGTGCGTTTAATTTTCGGTAGTCAATACAGAATCTCTTGGTCCCGTCGCGTTTATCTACTAAAATTACTGGAAAACACCAAGGACTTTGGCTACTTCGGATAATGTTGTTTTTTAACATGTCTTTAATTTGTTCATCAATTAATTTTCTTTCAGCTGCGGACACTCGATAAGGTTTAGATTTAATTGGGGATGCCCCCTTTACATCAATTTTGTGGGTAGTTAAATTCGTAAACCCTAATTCGCTAATTTCTTTCGCAAACACGTCGTTAAATTCTAAAAGTAATTTTTCTATTTGGGCTTTTTCGGTATCTGATAATTTTTCGCTTATTTTATGATCCTTTAGCGTGACGCTCGATTTTTTCCGCGGTCTAGTACTTTCGTTTTCATGCATTATATTAGTGACAAGAAAAATTGAGTTATCTTGAGGTAATTCCACATAACCTAAAGTTGTACCTTCGAATAATTTTATCGGCAGATTTGATTTTGATATTATTTCTATCATATACAAGTTATCTTCGACACGTTGTGACCTACTAACAAGAGCTAATTTATGACTAACTAAAAATTTATTATTTTGTCTAAACTTTCCTAATTCTAATTTTTGAAAATCCTTTTCATCGCTCTCTAATTTTAATAAAATTCTAATTGCATTATTTGGTTGTACCCGATAGTCTTTAGTTAATTTTAATTCGGTTTGTATTTCTTCGTTGACGTTCTGACATAATTCTTGTAATAATTCGTTATCACGTTATCAGTATAAGGTTCGTTTTGCGGTGTAATGTTCAACTTGTTTTCTTGTAGATTATTTTCTTTTTTAAAATATTTTTGTACCGTATTTAACCATATGACCCATTCATCTTTCTCGAAATATGACTTTGTCGTTTTATTCTTATTAAATTTTGAATTTTTTATTTTTTTTTTTAATTTTTGACTAACGCGTTTTTGATTTTTGGCTATTATTTATGCTATTGATATTTTTTTGGTAGATATTCGAACATTGTTCATTTATTAATTTAATTTCTGACGCGAATGTTACTTTTCTATTTGCCTGATTTGACAGTTTCTTTGAAAATTTTTTGACTACGTTTTCATTACTAAATTGAAAAATGATATTAACACCTTATTTTCTTTCAAAAAATTTGTTCCTAATAATAATGGTACTGGTAATTCGTTTACAACAAGAGCTGAAATATAAAAAATTTTATTGCAAGTTTCTAATTTTAACTTTGTAGTGCCAATAATTGGCACTTTGTGTCCACTGGCTGTTTTTAATTCTCGTGTTACATGATCCGTATTAATATTTTTTACTAAAAGTTTAGAAACTATATTCTAACTAGAGCCCGTATCAATTACTACTTCGGTTTCTTTATTATTTACAAAAACGTTAATTGTTAATATATTATCTATTGGCCCTTTTTTATTTAATTGGCATAGGACGGCGGCGGGGTAACAGGCCGACTTTGCCGTCCTTTGTCGTTTTTTGACTAACAGGTATTAAAAGTGTTTTGACGTCCCGATTGAAAATTTTGTTTTCCTCCACGGCCTCTTCGTCTAAAATTTCTCCTATTTCCGTTCGCATTGCTACCACTGTTCGAATAGGTACTTGAAGGAAAAGTCTGAGGACCTGCATTTTGGTTTCTAGTGCTTTGATAATTATAATTTTGTCTTCCCCTACTATGACAGTTATAATTTTGCCTAGGTGGGACGCGGTAATTATTTTGCATTGGATTTGTGTAATTGATATTATACCAGCAGTCAGTTGTATAATGACCGTCTTTTCCGCAAATGACACAAAATACTCTTCTATAATTTTGAGGTGTTTTACTTTCTACTTTATTTTGGATAGCATGAAAAGCGTTTTTGCCTATAGTAGGTTCGGGTTTAATACCTAACAATGAAGTAAAATGTTGAGCTAAATCACTAGTTTCAAGCTTTGCTTCCCAATCACTTGATTTATGAACAATTTTTTCTAATTCTTCGGAATTCATTCCGAAATGTTTTAGTGTAAAATACATTTGAAAATATTTTGTATGTAGACCAGATTCAAATTAGTCTATAAAATCTTCATTTTTCATGTTGGGATCAAATTCTTCAGCTAAGTTTAATAATTCATAAAAATAGTTCTTAATTCCCTCTAATGGCTGTTGTTTTCGGCTACTTAGTTTTAGTTTAGCTATGCGCTTTCCCGATTAGCCCGCAAATTTATTTGAAAAGTCCTCCTTAATTTGATTCCATGTTTTATCGTTATTACCCGGGTTTTCTTTATATTTTATAAACCAATGGTTAGCAGCGCCTTCCAAAAATGAACCGAAATAATTTATTTTATGGACATCAGACCAACCGTTTGCTATTGCTGTCCTTTCATATGAATTCAAGAAATTTAAAGCGCTTGTCGTTGCCGGATTGAAAATATTTGGAGATATAAATTTAGGTAAGCGAGGAGTAAATTCCGCGGCGTTCGCGTTTTGAATTGTTGTATTAAGACTTTCCACTTTGTTATTTTTATTAACTGTTATTGACGATTTTGTCTTGGGTTTATGTTTTATTACTGTGTCTATTAAAGCATTAACTGTTAAATTGGGTTTTTCCAAAATTTTATTTTCTTTGGATTTTGAACAAAGTATTTCTTTCATTGCTACGTCTATTTCACTTGCCGGAATGGTAAAATCAAACAAATTTTCGTCTATTGCCGATTTGGTCGGGCTACGAGTGATTTTTGAACTTCGGTTAAATGGATTCTCTATTTCTCCTTGTTCTAATGTTTTAACTTCTGCAGGTTTAAATTTACTAGAGTTTCCTGCTAGTACCGTACTTAAATTTAAATTATTTTTTTTCAGTTGAAGTACTAATTACCTCTACTGAGTCTTCGATATTTATTATGCTTTGATTATCCAACAAAATTATTGTATTATTTTCTTGTGGAGTTGGAGTTGGAGTTTTATTTTCACCCTCATGAGTTCCTAGCAAATTTTCTTCTAAAGAGGCGGTCTTCAAAAGTAATTTATTTTTCGAACGCGTTTGTGGTCCTTCCCAATTATGCTGCATTAAAACCCTCTAATTATTATTTCTCAATTAATTATACCGTCTACAATGAATTGCTATAAACCTACAAAAATACTCAAGTTACGCGGTTCTTTAATAATTTATTACTTGCATAATTTGCGCAAAAAAGTCTAGTGAACTTATTTGAACTCCAATATCGTATTTTATTTATATTAATATCTTATTCACCGTCGTATAACATAATCCTATTTACTATATTTTCTCTTATAATTTAAGGCAAATTAATACCAGTTATAGTTAAAAAAAAAAATTATTAACCCCTTTAATATTTACATACAATTAATTATTAACCTTTTATTTGGAGATTTTATTTATCTTATAGGCAGCCTCACCAATAAGCTCCGATCCAATTTTAGGCTGTGGGTCATAAATAAAACTCACCAATTTTTGGAATCAAACATCCCTTATTGTTTCATAAGTTCGTAAAAAACTAAACTACGACACAATAAAGCTGCCAAAATTCCATGCTTTATTCTAAAATCAATCAAGTATTATCCTAAAATCGAAATATGTGCGAAATGCTTTGCTTTGCATTCCTTATGTAACAATTTGTCGACTTACGTAATTTATTATTATAAAAGAGCAAATTATATTTCCTGTTGCGATAAAATAGAAAAATGTATAGAAACAAAAATGTAGAGAATAAAACTTACAAGAAAAAATGCTTATTAATATTTTAATTATTTTGCACCGCTTCCAAGATATAGATGACAATAGTTTTTGTGTTTTACAGAGTCTTGTTTAAGTCGCTGTCAGTCAAAAACGGCGCGACAAAATAAAAAAATTCATATAAACAAAATTGAAGGCAATGAAATTTTCAAGAAAAAATGATTAAAAAGTTTTGCTGTAAAATCGATATTTAAATGAAAAAAGTTTAGAAATTAAAATTTTTTTCGGGGTTAGTTAATGTGTATATGTGTCTTTTTAGTTAATAAAATTCCAAGTACAAGTTTGCACAGTGATAGGAGGTAGGACTCGTAATACGAGAAGGCAGAGGGCGTCATTATTTTAACAAAATAGAAAAAGGAAGTATATTTGAGCTAACTTTTGGGAACATTTGACGGGAAATATTTTAATATTTTTGAAAAATTACAACCAACATTTTGGGCTATTTTAATTTTATATGTTTGCTAGTAAAATTAAGAGTAAACTTACCACTGTAACTATGTAAAAACACATTTAAAAATGTGGCTCTGGATAATCCCCTTGTAATGCAATATTCGGGTTTGACGCTCTCTGTCTTCTTTGAAAATATAAATAAATACAATACAAAAAAAAACAAATTATTACTGTTTGGAACATAAAAATTGAAAAGAACCAAAAAAAAAGTTTTCCTTACGATGATTCGAACCAGAGACCCTCGCATTACGAGTCCGACCATAATCAGAATCAGAATCAGAACAATATTTATTAACAAATTAACAATACAGATAATTTTAAAACATACAATTAACATTTTAAAATTTTATTGAAGAGCGAGATGTTGAGAAACCCAGCCTAATGCGTAACTCTCTTTGACGTAGTGTTTACTGCCTAGACAATTCTAGGTAATGGATAAATAACCTTATTTGTCGTTATCGTTAAATAAATACCTAGTTTTGAAAATATTACAGGAAAATTAATAAAACCTGCTTGTTTTTTTTTAATTTTTTTAATTTTATATTAAATTTGGGTAAAAATTCTTACTAAACGGCTAATAAACCTATTTACAATATTTATACACAAGAATTTGGAATGTACTTTGTCGCAGTGGCGTTGCAGGTTAGGTATCGTTGTCGTCTTCGTTGTCATCATTATCGGTCGTCAGTGTCTGTGCAAATAATGGTAAATTTTGATATGACAGTTTGTGTTTGATTTTAAAAGGTGTATTGTTGTGTCGAATTTTAGTCATGTCTTTAGTAAGTTGGCTTTTGAAAATTTGTGAATCGTAAAATTTAGTAGCAAGTTTAGTAACACTGTGCTAACTTGTACTTGGAATTTTATTAACGAAAAAGACTTATGTATACATTAACTAACCCCGAAAAAAATTTAATTTCTAAACGCTTGGACATCTGGAGCTACAACTTGTGTCAGTTTCAATTCTAGTCAAGCCCTCTATACACTATAAATCCGGACGAAATCGGTGATGTCGAGTAGCCGCCCCCTCCTTTTAGAGATATCCACCCGATAAGTATAAACATACCGATAACCAATCAAATTAATCAAGTGACCAAACAGACAACCGTTTTGATTGGTTATCGGTATGTTTATACTTATCGGGTGGATATCTCTAAGTGAAGAAATCGGACATAAGAAAAGTTTCGATCGTTCTCCCGCAAATACCTAAGCTACAAAAGTTGCTAAGACGGGCTAGGGCCCGTCTTAGCAATATTTTGTAAATACGGTAATAAAGCGCATTAAATGGGAATAAAGTGGCATTAATGGCAATAATCAGGAAATAAGTGGAATTAAGAGTAATTAAAATAATAATAGTAATATAGTAAGTAATTTTTAGGAATTAATTTTACGAAAACTATCAAACCTACAGTGCCGGGGATTTCACGCATAATAAGATATATTTTAACTAACAACTAACTAACTATTTAGTTCTAGTTCAGACGATAACTACATTCATACTTATAGATTTAAAAAAAATTTTGTTATCTGCTTCGGACGACTAGAACCGCCACAATCTGTGCGCCCGATTGCACGAGTGTGTCACGCTACGACTTGCATAACATACATAGAAGATGTCAATCGAGTATTCCATAAAAATGTATGTTGTTAGCTGAAACATGTCTTATTATGCATAAAAACCCCCGGTACTGTAGGTTTGATAGTTTTCCGAAAATTAATTCCTAAAAATTACTTAAAAACTAAGCTTCTAGATGATAATACCCCCTAAATTTGTAAAGGAAATACAAAAACTTATGACATAATACCCAAGTTTCGTTATACCTATATAATAATAACATAATAAATGAATAATGAAAAAATGAACAAATTCAGGACGGTTTCCCCTCAAAAGTGTCGGTTTGATTCGTCTCTGCGCCGACAGTATAACTGCTTCTAACAAACAGCTTTAGACTAAAAAGTTGAAGATAAAGAAATAAATATATACAAATTACTATTTATAAAAAAACCTTTTTATTTAGAAACAACTTACTTTAAAACAAATTAAAAAAGTTAATAGTAATAATTTATTATCGTTGACCTCTTTATTAAATTTATATTATACAAATTGTTGAGTATAGAGATCTTTTAAATCAGTTTAAATTAACCGACGTTTCGAGTCTTCTTATAATTGACCCATTTTCGTCAATTTCATCCTTGAAAATGGGTCAATTATAAGAAGACTCGAAACGTCGGTCAATTTAAATTGATTTAAAAGATCTCTATACTCAACAATTTGTATAATATAAAAAAGTTAATGGTACTTATTGCCTTTTTATTACTCTGTATTGAGCACTTATTTCTCTGCATTGCCACTTATTACCACAATTGCCGTTTATTTCTGTATATTACTTACTATCTATTGCTTCTTATTTTCATCATATTACCAACAATTTGTACAGTATTGCCATCAGTGAAACGTCCCTCGGCTAAAAAGTAATGTATACTGTATTATTTTACAAATTGTTAATTTTATTTAATATTATCTCTGGTTTCCGAAATAAAATTGTTTTCGAGCAATTTCTTGCAAACGAGTCTATCGATTTTAATTCTTTTGCCTAAATAGGTAGCATCAATAAGAACGTTTCGAAAATAGGAAATGGTTCTTTAGCTATACACCAAAGTTGTGATACCCACTCTAACATATGCATTCCTTCTCTGGTTGCATCAAGCCAAGAAAAGGGGTAGTATAACTACACTAAAAAAGTTACAAAGACTTTACTGTATTAATTAATTAGCGACCTGAAGAACCCATGTGTAGGCAGACTACTAGAGAACTTGTCAAAAAGTAAGTGCGGCGCGGTAAAACAGATGACTTTGCATGACTAAACCTCTTGACTTCAAGATAGTATATCTTCACTTTAAAAAATGATTAAAAAATGAAAAAAAATGATGTGAGATGTGTTTTTTGCTTATACTACCGATGTTTCATATTTTGTATTTCCTTATTAGTCCTGAGGATGAAGGCATTATAACCTTCGAAACGTCGACGAAGTAACCTTTGTGTTTTATTTTGAGTCCGCAAACCCAATATCCCGTTTTTTATTCTAATCATCGGACGAGAAGTTTTATTCTCTACTTTAAAAAATCGTACAATTATTTAGAAAAATGGATTTTAAAGCTAAGTAGTAGTACTATACGATGCAGTTGTTGAAAATTGAATTAAAAAAATTAGGTTTCCTAAAAAAATCATAAAAATGGTAAAACAGCTATTTTTTGACCAATTACGCTAAAATTTAAAAAAAACCTAACGTGCTGGAGCAATTTCAAAGTCAGCGTAAAAGTTTTTGGCGTAAAAAAATCTACTAGAATCACTGCCCATTCTTGAAACTGAAAAAAGTTTAATTTTGTAACACTGTATTATCATTGTTTTATCATAAAAGGAATTTCTTTTATTGTTCACTTAACTTGGATATTTTTTAAAAACTTATAATTAATATTCATTTTATATATTTATATGTATAAATAGTTATTAATATCAAAATATTTTATTTTAGGAAATAATGTGTCGTTTTAGACAAACTTCTCCAGATGGTAGCGAATGTGGTTGTATGAAGGCCGTAGTACTGTTTACACCAGGTAACATTTTTTTATTACATACATATGATAATATTATTATTTTAATATTACATAATATCTCAATAGTAACATTAAAAAGTAACAGAAACAATAGCAAATTATAATATGTATATAAGCAATATATAACATATTTATCTTCAGAAAAATGTAGGAAATCGTGGGTTTTTTAGGTCAATATTAAAACTAAAACTTCTTTCTCAAAAGTCTATTTTATTCTTGACTAGTTTCAACCCTAGTGCGAGTTTTCATCGGAGTCTAAAAAACAAAAAAATGTAGGCCGAACCATCAAGGCATCAATCATAATTGGAGTTAAGAAGTACATTATTTGGATTGAAACATAAACCACAAAGATTCGCGAACAAAAAGAAATAAAATGTAACAAATAATTAACAAATAAATATATTATATGTGTAACCGTGATAAAATTTAAAAAACCTAACAGTATAAAATTTCTATGTATAGGTTCAAATTCGAATATTCGAATGAAATAGGTGCTAAATAGAAATAGGTATAGGAGTAGCTAGATACTAAGAGCACCTATTAAAAACAACTTGAGACAATTGTTTTAAATGTCAATAATGATTTTGAGTAGTGTTTTGTTTTGACAAAGCCAACATTTAATTTTTCGATCTTCTTATTTTTAAATTTAACATATTTTAATATAAAGGTATAAAACTGAAATAATATACCCCATATGTTATAAATCATTGAAAAGAGGATAAAAAACTCTATTTAAATATGTTATAGCCAACTGGATGGTGTTATGCAATAATGAGTTAAGCCACATTTTGAAAAATTGAAAAAAGCACGTAGTTGTGTTGCAAAACTGTTATTCTTACCAAAATTAATTTCTGGTAATTATCGAATATATGTCCACCCAAGTTTTGGATATGGAAAATCATTTCAATCTACAGAATGCTAAACTTAAAAGCTAATTATGTTATAATCAAGTCGATGTGGTTTAACTCATTATTGCATAACACCATCCAACTATGGTTTCCATTTGAAAAACACAATTTTATATTCTAACTCGGAAACAAATAAAAATATTTAAAATTTTTTTAGTCGAGTGTATTTTCTTTAAAAAACTGTCTGAAGAAGGTGCGGTGCACATATTTTTTCTATAACTTTACAAGCAACCGAGATATCAATATTTAACGAAATGTCGAAGAACCGACCTTTTGGCCATAACTCGAAAACGAAAACAGATATCGAATTCCGGTATTCACCATTAAACTTTTCTCAAAAACAGAGATCGAAGATGCGCCATCCATTTTTTCATATCTCTTATGGTTACTAAATTCCCCATAAGAACATTCGAATTTGAACCACCCTGTACAGTGTAAAAACAAATCGACGAACTAGAACAAAATGTCTAATGCCCGTATTCACCAACTACAAATAGCACTATTTGTCGAATAAAATGACATTATTACAATGAGAATTGGTCATCTAATTGATCATAATGACTATAAGCACTGGGTGCTTAGCTGCGGCTTATAGTTAAATCAGGGTCGGATTATCCAATAGGCAAACTAGGCAACTGCCTAGGGGCGTCGAGTAGCAAAGGGGCGCTCAAATTATTTTAGCTCATAATGAATCTGAAAAACCTACTTAAAGACTTAAGCAAATGGATTACTAAATTTTTTTGGATTATTCGATTATTGGAAACTGGAATTTTAACTGAATTTTTGTCCCACATTTTGAATAAATGTGACAAAGCTAACAAATTTCTTCATAAAATCGAAAAAGATTTATCAATAATTGCTGTTTCAATCTACAATTCATTAATATGATACTTTCGTTCTCTAGATCAGTCTGAAGTTTACGAAGAACGTGGAAAGGAATTGTCGAATATTTATGAATATAAAAACAATTTAAAGCAAACGAAGACCTATAAAAGACAGTTTGGCAAAAGTAAGCATGGTGAAGTAGAGTTTGATGGAAAAGCTGAAATGAGAATTAATAGTTATCTGCAATTATAGACAGATTAAAAGAAGAATTGAAAATAAAAAGGGTAACTGTCTATTGCAAAATTAAAAATAATTTTCGATTTTTAAATAATTCGAAAAACCTTAATTATGGCAATTTACGCAATTATTAAAAAAAAAAACGTTTTCTTTGAATCAGAAAAACTATTTTGTTTAACTTAAATTAAATAATATTCGGTCCAACAAAAATTTATTTATATCAAAAACAATTTTAATTGAAAAAACTAAAATTTTAACTAAAATTCTTGGTTAATCATACAATAAAATATATAAAATGTTATTTTGATTTAAAGAAATTTTTGTTTGAACAAAAATATTTTATTTAAATTAGGTAAACAAAATTTATTTGCTTCAAAAAAAATTATTCAAACAAAATATTTTTTTGATTCAAAGAAATCGTTTTTACTGTGAAGACTTGAACTTAGAATTTTATGAACAGTCCATTCAATTCAAATACTTTATTGAAAATATTGAAGATGTTAACAATAAATTAGAAGAAAATTTTAACTTTTATTCGAGAGTAAAAATTGAATTCAATGTTTCCCAATTTAGAAATTATAACAAGAATATTTTTAACCAATGCAAGTGGGGAAAGGTCAACTTTAAAGAGAATGAAAGCATATTTAAGAAATTCAATTTCTCAAGAAGGACTTTACGAATTAAGCTCTTTTATCTATAAATAGTGAGCTAACCAACACTGCTGATTTTGAAAATGTTATAACAGAGTATTTGCAAATACGAAAATATTTTTTATTAGTTATGAGTAGCAGATATCCTAAAAATCTAACTAAACTGAAGTCAATCGGCTCAGGAGTATAAGTATATAAAACTATCACAAAATAGGTAAATAATTTTACAAAAAATTGGTGCCTCTGCGAGATCTGATTTTAATATAAACATAATTGTATTTGTAAGACAAGAATTTCTAGTTCAATTTCAAAAATTTAGAAACATTGAGTCGGAGTTTAAAATTTTCTAGAAACATTTTTAGAGGGGGGGCGAAACGTAAGGTAAACTTCAAAAGTTAGGGACCTAAAGTATACAAGTCTATTTTTTCTAGCAAAATTACACCACCCGAATTACCTACTTTTATTCGAACTTAATTGACATACTTGAGACTTTGAGTTTTTAAGTTCCTATCCGCACTTGGCGTTATTTTTTTTTAAATATTGAAACGGAGTCGAAGTGAAGTTATTAGCTTCAAAACTCTCTTCAAGACTGAGGTCATGAACTGATGTCAGAAGTTACAAAAAATTTGTTAAACCTTCACCAACAGTTCACCATTGATAAATTTAAATAAAGTTAAGAATAATACAATACGTAGAAAATCAAAAATTCAAAAAATTAATAAAGACATAATTATCACATAACAGGTCTGGATTAAAAATATTTGAAAATATGAAAAAATTCATTATAGGATTTATATGGTAAATATATCGTATTACGGTATACCGTGAAATAAGGGCTCTTACATACGTCCACAATAATACATACAATAATACAATAATACATACAATAATAATATAAAAATTCATAATACGATATAAAGGACGTATGTAAACTCCACCGACGGTCAATAATTAATCCGTCCTTCCAAAATGGTCAGCGTCGGTCACCTGTAAATTCCACCGCTAACCGTAATTAGGGATTATAACGTATTAGTAGGAGTACAATAGCCAGATTAATAAAATTAAAATCCCTTTGGAAGAGGTTGTTTTATCGACCATGAAACTATCAAAATATTTTACCGAAAATCGTCATCAAAACAACAAGGGTTAATTTAGAAAATATAATTAAATGATTTTCGCTGTCATTCAACATTAAAAAGTTTTCAATTTTATCCGTTTCAACTAGTATGGAATCAAACGCCGAAAAAATAAAAATTTGTTAAAGAAGTTTTCAAGGACCGGGGGCTCAGTTAATTAAATGCAAAGTCAACAAATAACTTCGACAGATAACTAACCTACTTCAAAATTGCTATATATCAATAAACAATATAAATTAATGCCTGATTTCATAAACCTTTTAACAAGCCGTTAAAGTTAACGGATGATTTCTATTGGATTGTTAGCTTTAAGGAATAATTTCCATAATTCCCATAAATTCCAATTTAACGGCCCGTTAAAATTTTTATGAAATCAGACATATAAGTAACCTAATACAATTTTTATGCAGTGTATGAAAAAACGCGATGTAACATTTACATAATTTATTAATCAAAAATATAAATTAACTAACTTCATAACCTAGTCAAAGTCTTACCTACTTAACGACGAATTATAAACTTAACAATTAAAAGATTAAATGTCTGACCAGTCTACCTGCCTAGTACGCCGGTGGAATATACATATGGGATTATGGGACCCTTTGACCTACGGTGGAAATTACAATCGCCCATGGGACCCTTCGACCATCGGTGGAAATTACAATCGCCCGTATTATTGTATTATTGTAAATATATTATTCTTAACTTTATTTAAATTTATCTGTAAATACATACTACATACCACAAATTTACTTAAAACTTTTATTTTGGTTCATTTTCTAGTTCACTGTTGATTAATTTGGTAACAAAATAAAATATCGATATGAAACAAATAGGAAACAAAGATGGCTGGAGTTAATCCCCCATCTTATTCCAATCTCCACATTGTATGTGAGTCCCAAAGTAAAAGGGAAGATATAATAATAATAATAAGGTGCTTCATGACAAATATCCGACAATTTTGGATTCCAATGGAATTGATAAAGAGATGACAATAGAATGGCTTCAGAAACGATTGTTATATTTATAAACCGAAGGATCCATGTGTGCTATTCAGGACGAAGTTATAGCAACGAATAACTACAAGAAACACATAATGAATTTGGAGGTTGCAGATCACTGCCGAAAATGTAACGTCCTCAACGAAACCATAGAACACATAATAGCCGGTTGCTCGTACCTAGCTGCTATTGACTATCTCCGTAGACATAACCAAGTTTGCAAGATATTACACCAGCAAATTGCAAAGAAAGTTGGCTTGTTAGACAATTTTAGACCATATTACAACTATATTCCTGAACCTATCTTTGAAAACGAATCTACCCTTCTATAATTGAACAGGTTAATATTGACAGACAGAGAAATTAGTCATAATAGGCTTGAAATTGTTTTAATAAGTCAACGAGACCGAAATACAGTCATCATTGACGTCGCTATGCCTCTGTCAAAAGAAAAAATTCGCAAGTACGAAGCATTAGCGATGGAAATGATGAGTGTATGGGGTCTAACAAAAATCTCTATAATACCAATAGTAATATCAGCTACTGGTGTAGTATCTTGTAAATTTAAAACCCATCTGTCCCATTTAGGCCTTTCTCCAAATTATTCCCTGAGATGCAAAAGGCAATCATTTTAGAAACGTGCCACATAGTTAGAAAATTTTTAAATGCCAAATAACATAAAGAAAAAATGAGACTTATAATCTAATTAGTTCAAAATCAATTTATGTACTATATTTATGCTTATGCATTTAAAAATAATTGTTAAAAAGAATATAATTCAACACATATGTAAAAATATAGAATGGTTGGAACTAAATCCCCCATTCAATATTCACTCCACAATGTATTAATGTGAGATTTAAAATAAACATAATAATAATATTTATTGATGTTTATAAAACTTTTGAGATAAACAAATATAAAACATCAAAAGGTATACTCTATATCAGGGGTCTCCAAACTTTTTAGCCCAAGGGCCAGACTGATTGCTCCACAACGCCCCAAGGGCCAAGATCTTGCTAGCTCATCAGATTAAGATATTTCATGAAATATTATTTTACTATATAATATTATCGTCGCACAGAAGCAAAAGTGACCAACTGCAAAAATGCCGAAAATGAGATTATTGACTAAATTTCTGTATTGATTAAAAATTAAATTAATAAGTTATGGAGATGATAAAATTGACTATTTACAATTTTACATAAACAAGCTTTTATATGCCAAGCAAAACTGATTAACTGCAAATATTCAATTTTTCTTGCACACTTAGATAAACTGCATCATCAAAATTATTAGTATGATTCTAGCATCCAATATTATTCTTATCAGATTAGTTACAGGTTGAGGGTAGCAACTGCAGCTTCAATTATTTCTGCTTCTATTATAAGTTACCGGTATTTTATTTAGTGTCGTTATTGTGAATTAAGGAGGTAAATTGATTGTGGATTAATCTCTCAATACAGGTAGTTTTTCTGTACAATAATAAATGCCTTGTGTGTGGATTTTCAAATATGGAAAAGAAACGAAAAATAGATAGCGAGTGCAGAACATTTAAAGATCAATGGGGCTGTCAATATTTCGTAATCGAGTCAAATAATAAGGCAATTTGATTAATTTCTAATGAAACGATATCCGTCCTCAAAGAATACAATATAAAACATTATTATGAGGCTAAGCATTCTCAAAATTATTCTAAATTAACAGGAAGCTTAAGGTCAGAAAAATTTGAATCATTGAAGCGCGGATTGAAATCTCAGCAATTCTTCTTCAAAAAAGTCAATACCGAACAAGAAGCCGCAACTCGTGCTAGTTTTCGCGTGGCTCATTCATTAGCAAAACATGGTAAACCATTTACTGATGGAGAATTAATCAAGAATTGCATAATTGTAGCGGCAGAAGAAATGAGTCAAGAAAAAGCTAATTTATTTAAAAACATTAGTTTGTCAGCAAACACTGTGGCTCGAAGAATTGATGAAATTGCAGAAAATATTTTAACTCAATTGAATGCCAAAAATCGTCTCCTAGAGTGGTTCTCTTTGGCCCTTGATGAGTCGACAGATGTTTCAGATACTGCTCAGGTATTACTTTTTATTCGAGGAGTAGATAAAAATTATGAAGTGTATGAAGAGCTTCTTGATGTTCATAGCATTCGCGGCACGACCACCGGTGAAGATATTTTTAAAGAAGTTGAAAATGCTGTTCAGAAAAACAATCTTCAGTGGAAAAACTTGAAATGTATTACCACTGATGGTGGCAAAAACATGTGTTTTTGAAAAAAACAATTTGAAAAAAAAAACAATTTGTTAAGGTTGGTACGAATTCGGTTGGAAAGCTTAATGGATCGTCCCATAAACAGTCACCTGTCAGTTGGAACGCGTTGGAACGCTTTTTATCTATTGCGCATGAGCGTGACCGTACATTGATCGGTTTAACGGCTCGTTAGAATAAACCTAATAGCTTGGTTTGTGAGATTTCGAAGTTGCTTGTAGTATTAAAAGTCTACCGACTTCTTTGTTCTAACAAACTTCTTTAGAGCCTTTTCTCTGAACTTGATCATTAGCCTTACAGTAGATGTAAGCCAGTCGGGCCGTTGCCTATTACAATTGTTAAATCTATGTATAGGGGCATGCATATGGTATGAGATAAGTGCGTTGGTAACATCCAGTCTATCATTGATGTTGTCGATGTTGTTGACCTGTACCCAATCAACATTCATAGTGAATTCGTCAAAGTTCAAGTTATTAAAGTTTCTTGCAGTAAACGATTTCAGTTGCGGTTTCCGAGAAGGAAAGACAAGGTTACACGATACAAGCATATGATCCGAAAGGCCAGACATATCAGAAGGGTTGCATGCAGAGAAGGGTATGCTGTCGCTAAGACAGATATAATCAATAAACGTAGCAAAAGAATCCGCAACTCTGGTAGGTAGATCCACAATTTGAACCATGCTGAAAGAAGTTAAGATAGATTTGATCGCATCAGCCTGGCTACCACTCTTAACTAAGTCAATGTTGAAATCACCTAAAAGGATGATGCCATCAAATTCCAATATCAAAACGACCGTATTATTATAAATATAAAAGTAAAACTATCAAAATAGCTATAAGTGGATTTTTGGCCATGAAGATCTATCTAATCTATCTACTCGATATGTCATCTACTGTTGTGGGTTTTAAATTTACAATGACCTAATCAAGTTTATTAGTTTTTGAAGCAATTTGCAATAATCGAATATTGAAGTATTTTAAGAAATTTTACGAAGCAATTAAATTAAATTACTTATGTAACGACGAATATACAGGATGGATTAAAGCAAAATGTCAAAATTTTAATATTATATTTGTTAAATTTGTCTGATTTTCGTATAAATTAAAATTCTCCTTACAACCCTGCCGTCTCCACTGAAGCTGGCCGACGTTAAACCAGGTAATCCGTTGAGAGCATTGAGACTGTTGTATAGTGTTACATCTTCAGGGATGACTTTCGGTTAATGATTGGATATAGCCAGCATGTATAATCTTGACTTATGCATGTTTGAGTTTTATTACATTTGTGTGAAAAAAACACAAATTTATTTACATAGTATCTATTATGCAAGTGTAATCCTAAATATTTGACTGTTGTTTTGTGGTTAGACCAACCAACTTTTTTGTCGTAGATCAGGGTCGTATTTTAAGGCCGTATATAAAATGAGGGTGGTCAATTTGAAAATTTACTTAAGTAATGTACTAGTTTAATCTTAATTAATTAAATAATTTGTCATTAAAAATAAAAATTTTGTGAATTTAATTTTTTGTTTTGTATCTACCTAGATCTTTTTCTGATTTTCTGTGGAATGGATTGATTTTTCAAAAATTTTTGCTCGACCAAGTTGTAGTCCGTAAAATTTTCTATTCGGAATGGAACGTTAGATTTTTTCTGAAATGATTCATTTAAAAACTACAAGGTGTTTTAAAAAACTACAAAAAAACGCTCGAAGTTTTTAATTTTCATTTATTTATATTTTAATTCATAACTCGAAAGCCATTGATTTTAAATAATAACAGGTTTAAACTTTAAATCTAGTTTGTAGATTATTTCACACTCTTTAAAAAAGTACTAAACAATAATTTTACTGAAAAATCAATATTTTTGGGACTATGGCCATGTGAAGGTGGAAATTACAAAAATTCTTTAAAGAGGCCTAACTCTTGAGGGTTTCAATTTAAAAAATACTTTTTGTTAATTGCAGAGTTATCCCGGTGCCGAGTTGACGGTGCCGAGTTGTCCGGTGCCGAGTTGTCCGGTGCCGAGTTGTCGCGTAACGCAATATGTATTACATCAAATACGGATCAAATTGATAACCTCCTTTTTTTTTGCTTTATTGTTACTTAAAAACATGTAAGAAAAGTAAAATATAAAAAAGTTTTTTATTTAAGAAATGTATCTACAATAGTACATTGTCTTATTCGGATTAAAAGTGAAACTTTGTTTGACAAGCAATTTTTGCATTCGCTCGGCTCCGCTGGCGCTCCGCCTCGCAAATACAAAAATTGCACGTCAAACAAAGACACTTTTAATCCAAATGAGACATATTACTTTTTCTCGAACCAAAAATTTAAATTACTTCAAACATTTTGTTTGAATATTTGTGTAGTGAAAATCCAGTAACTTGAATTTTTGTTTTTTTATATTAAGTTGTCATAGTTTTTAGGTCACTTTTAGGTTTAGCACAAAAAAAGTTCTTTTAATGCACGTAAAAAAAGTGTTGCTTAGTAATGTACGCATTTTTATATTAGTAACAAAAACGTCAACTTTCATTTGATGTAATGCTATTAAAAATGTACTGCTTTTAATGCGGTTGGAGAAAAAATATATTATTTTGTATCTACTACATATTAGTCCATTGTAACCTTGGTTTGCAATTCTTAGTTTTTGTTAATTCCGTTTCAGTAATTTAAATTTAATTTGCGCATTTAAGCCCCCCTCTGGTAATTAATAGTTTCAAGTTTAGTTAATATTTTTTAGTCATCACCATTTTCAATAGAGGTCAGTAGATCTGACTTCGTCAGTTACACGCTCCCGCTTTATGTCAGTCTTCCAAGATCTTTGACTCCGGATGGGTTGTTTTAACAACACCCATTCGTAATTGAAAATTCAGTGGTTCCTTCACTCCTTGACGATTTCTGAAGAACTTTTACGTTTAAGTTTCGTGTTTTGTGGCCTTGTGCAGATTCAAGCCCCCCTTCAGAAATATTAAGTTCAAGCATTATTTGTGCCGTTTGTTGCATGTGGGTCAGTGGTGACCGATCATAAGTGAAGGTTTATTTTGGAAATACCACAATTCCCGATTTTGAGTCCAGCTTCCCAATTGGATAATTTGGTTTAGTAATTCCGATGTTCGTTGAAGCAATTTTCCGTTGGCTATCCCGCCTTGCCAGTCAGCACTAATCGTAGACAACTGCGTCAGCACGTCACCTTGAAGATCTTGTCAGGCAACTTGATGTTGTAAGTGCTTTTCTACATAATGCAACTTATTCATATTGTTATTTTAAAATTTTGTTCGTAACAATTTGGTAACTTTGGAACTTCATGTGCAACCTTTTTAGATTGGTTTGTGACATCAAATTTAGTCAAGTCAGAAATTCAATATTTTATGGAATTAACGTCGTTTCTGTTTTATCGTCAAAATATTAATGAAGTTCAATTTATTTAGTAAAATTCAATTCAGTTAACGTTTTGAAGATCACAACATTTTGGTTTGTTATCTTATGTTTTAAGTATTAAATGACAAATTGTTCGTCGAGTCGGTCAAGCAATTTCGTTGATAAGCAAAATTTAGTTTCAGCAATTTTTTTAATCATGTTGATTAATTCATTATGTAACATTATTTTAGTATTTAGCATTCTTTTGTTTTGGTCATTAATTGTATGTTTATGAAATCAATAATGTTAATCATTTTTAAATTTTAAGAACTCACCCTCATTTAGTTTTAAGGATTTGACTGCGAACAACTTGACGTCGATCATTTGCAAATTGTGATTTATACATTTTTGTTTTCTAAATTATGATTTTTGATAAATTAAATTCATGTGTTACCCTTTTTTTTTTTCTTATTACGAAACTACCGTTAGATTGGAGTTCGAATCTCGAGCAAAGCCTCCAAGGAAGGTAAGTCATCGATTTGCATCAGCTCGAGTGGCGCCCTCTCGATTTAGACTTTCCCGATTTAGTCTTTTGTGGAGCTCGGTTTCTGGATGTCCTTGATTTTGTAGCGATCCACGACTTCGCCTACTTTGAGCTGGCGGCCTTTCAGACAACTGAGACCCCTATTTTTTTTACGCATCCTGTCTTAAGGGCGATTTTGCCGGTTACACCATATCATAATTATTACGCCGGAGCGATTCTTTCTTTACTTACTGTGACAACTTTTAACAAAGTTTATTTTAATTTATTTTTTATACATCAAAACTGATGACCCTACGCAGATCTCCGCTGCGCTCCGGGCCGTTTTGACTGTTATATAATTTGCTAAAAACATCCCTCAACTCAATCTACCTCGATTGGGAAGCCGGACCTCTTCAGGGAAACCCAAACTCGATAAGGTACGACAGGCGTGTGACGGCTATATCAGAGTACACTTACTGTCAACAGAAAACCTGTCACTTGCAATTTCTATGTACTCCCATGTTAAATATATGGAAAAATTTCGATTTTCAAATGCCGTTTACTAGAAAACTAAAGGATATTCAGCAACATCGTATTCTTTATAAAATTATTAAAAAATTGTCCTCTATTCAATAGTATAATATAGAAAGAAACTCAATATTTGGGGTTAATTAAGTAACAGTTAATTTACTGTTTATTTACCAATCGTATAAAAAAAGGTCTTAAAAATCTTAATAATCCAATCTTTTGGTGCCGATTATTCTGGTGCCGAGTTGACGGTGCCGAGTCTCCGGTGCTGAGTTGTCCCGGTGCCGAGTTTTCCCGGTACCGAGTTGTCTGGGTGCCTAGTTGTCCGGCGCCGAGTTGCGAAGTGCCGAGTTGTCCGTATCCCTACATATTAACCATATTCTTGGAATTTCACAATATTTGTATATTATGTTAATGTGCGCGCACAGTGGAAACAGACAACCTGCTTGCTTATATCCGTACCGAAAGTTGGCGCTTACGACCAAGAGATGTCCTTAGAGTAAATACAGGTTTTGTCTGACTGTGACTAATTCTGTAGTCACATGCTAGAATGGAATAAGTTTGTAGGGTAAAAGCCAGATAGTTGCCCACTTTTCAAAAAAGCTCTATTATAAAAAAATATGTTCATAAGAATTAAGCAACATGTATATCAAAACATAGGTTTTTGATTTATTATAGTAGCCTATTTTTGTAAACATAATTAATAATGGTTTTGAGTAAATCCAGTTTTATTTGATCTCCCAAAAAATATGTCAGACTCTTACTGACTAAAAACCTCCTCCCTGGATGTTAGGTCGCACCGTTCACGAGTGCACGCGGAATCAGTCTTCGCTGTGTACCCGGAATCGAACTTGGTTCTTCAGTTCTTCATTTGCCTTCACCCTTTCGGGACTTTTCTCTTCATACGTTGACGGCAGTTTGAATCTGCTTCTCGTCGTCTTCCTTCCTCGAGATGATCTCGACGACCACACTCTGCACCTTGTTCCATCTTTCTTCAGAGGACAGCATGGAGCCCACGGCGGTCTGCGGATTGAAGGGCCTCTCCACTTTTAGGGCCGCTCGTAGTTCAGCCCATTCTGGGCAGAAAAAAATGGTGTGTTCCGCCGTGTCGGGTGCCTCATTGCAATACGTGCATGTGGGAGATTCCACCTTCCCAATCCTTGCAAGATAGAAGTTGAAGCACCCGTGCCCCGTTAGAGCCTGCGTAAGGTGGTAGCAGAGCTCACCATGCTTCCTCTGAATCCAGTCGGAAATATTGGGGATTAATGTGCGGGTCAACTTCCCCGTTTCGACTCTTCCCATCTCTGCTGCCATTTCAGGATTAGATTTTCCCTATTTGCTGCCCTCTGGTCAGCCGAGGTGTAGTTGGCTGACCTTTCTGCCACCAAGAGATCAATGGGCGAGATTCCCGCCAGTACCAGGACCGCGCTCTCTGACACCGTGCGGTAGGCGCAGCAAATTCGAATGGCCATCTTCCTCGGGACCTTCAGAAGGGTGTTCCTATATTTTGCAATTTCCATTGCCGCCGACCATATGGGTGCCCCGTAGAGGACTATGGAGTGGACGACCGACGACAGGACCCTGCGTTTGGTGGTGTTTGGGCCCTGAATATTTGGCATGAGTCTTGAGAGGGCCGTGTAGCTCTTCTCTACCTTAGTCACTACCCTATTGATGTGGGGCGCAAAAGTTAGACTTTTGTTGATATTTTTTAGTTGCCTACTCTAGCGGATAGTTACCTAACGTTAAAAAGGCTTCGGAATTAGTAAAATTGTATTTTTCAAAACATTCTAAGCAATAATCATTAACTGAATTTTTGTTATTTGTATTTTTTATTATTAAATTATCATTTTTAATATTTAATATTTTTTCAGTGTCTTTTATCGATTTTTCGTCCTTTGTCCTTTTGGTTGGTAATCCTACGGTGGCTTTTCCTTTGGATGATTTTGGACTTATAACATTTTCTTCACTTTCACTGTCAGAACAGTAAATTTGTATTCTTCTCTAGTAACTAAAGGTAACTGGGGCGACTATCCTTTTAGATACGGTACTTGCCCTTTTTATTTGCAAAGTAAATAAAAATTATTCAGCAATAAAACGTAATGAACAGTGTAATTTAAACTCTAATGCATGCAAAGAAACCAAAAGTGGACTGAAACTACAATCAGTAATAAAAAATATTCAATAGAAATTACTTGCCAATAGTAGAAGTCTCGCAGCGGAAGATTTTCGCTCAAACGGACAAAACGTGTGGGTCTATACTCACTGTTTACATGACACTGAAGTCTGCGGGAGGGGTACTTACAATTATAGTAAAACACGAGTAAAACGTTAACGCCACTAAGGTCCCTAACATAGTGTATTCAAAACCGGGGCAAGTATCCAACTGAGGCAACTATCAGGCTTTTACTATATAGTTTCCTATATACTTATGTATCCACTACTTATGTATCCGCTACTTATCCACCACAGAATTGTTATCTTATTGAAAAGTAACGAATGGCGTAGTATGTATACTATATCCTTGATTTCGCTTCGTATTAAGAAACTAAATTCAGACGACGTTGGTTGAAGTATCATTATTCATTACCGAACATCGAGTGAAAGTTTCATCAAAAAAGTTTTTTATTTGATCTTTTTGTAATTGCTGTTATTATTAGTTATTCAACGAAAATATGAGTACAATGCATATAAATACAGCATTTTCTTTACATTTTACGATGAACTAGTCGATTAGACTGATTTATGTTCGCACATACTTTTCGGCGTTATGTAAAAATGGCGTCATGTTCCGGGCGTGAGACAGTCGAGTGTACCACTTGTGAGACATTGTCATTTTTGCATGCTCATTGTACAAACGTCATATTTAGATGTTCATACAGAGCCAGATTAAGAAGGCTGCAGCCCCGGGCATCCAAATTTCTAGGAGCCTCAAAAGAATTAAAGCAACAAAATTTAAATCACCAAAGTTTACATTAACACAAAATTTTACATTAAGATTTTGACCTGCGGCGCATTTTATTAAAACATGCAAGGCCTTCAAGGGGCCTCCAAAAAAAGTTAGCCTCTGCCTCGCAT
The DNA here is from genome assembly GCA_949152465.1 of Cantharis flavilabris. Lineage (NCBI taxonomy): Eukaryota > Metazoa > Arthropoda > Insecta > Coleoptera > Cantharidae > Cantharis > Cantharis flavilabris. The sequence goes on along the minus strand of OX424436.1, from coordinate 26,151,555 downwards.
TTCCTTAATCCGGCTGTGCTCATATCGGTATTTGAGCTAAACTAAAGTGTTTATTGTCTATGTCTTGATTTGGTTTTGTCTATTTTTAGCCAAAACAGCCATCTAATTATTAAAATAAAACCGATTTAAACGCGCTGCTTAAGGCGATCAAAGCATGTTGCAAAAGCGATGATAAATTATAGAAAAAGTGTCATTTTATTTTGTAAGTTTGATCACCGAAGACCATGATGAATAAAAATTGATATTTTCCATATTCATGGCTGTTTTACATCATATTCTCCCACATTTAGCAGACTTTACCGGGTGTCAAATTTTTTTCCTTCAAAAATCAACTCATCACGAAAATGCTCATAACTTTTTTCAGGTTAACGGAATCAATAACATTACAGCATAAAGTTGCGTATGATCATTAGCTTTCGAATGGTATTATAGATATTCGGTATTTTTGGTTGTTATAAAAAGTTATGGATGAAAATCAAAACCCGTCTCATACCTGGTACATCTCCCTTATAACTGCAAGACTGCAACAAACCTACGCGCCTTATTTTCCTCGGCGCTTAACACCTCGGAAAATCATCTTGGCGTTAGGGCTACAGTGGTGGAAATAGCTATAAAAACACATGAAATATCTGTAATACTTCTAAGATATTTTTGCAATAGGGTAATTATTTCTATAGTTCACTTGCATTTTCATATTGAAACAACGTCAACAATGATTTTCAGATAAGTAATTCTTATTAATCCATTTATACCATTTAAATCAGTTTCGTCTATAAACTGCATGGAAATAGCTATAAAAATAAGTGACAAATTGCTGGAAATTTTTGAATTAGTAGGTTTTTTAAAAAAATTTTCTATGTGATAAGAAAGAGTAGTAAGTGCTTATGAAATTTTAAAACGTAGTTGTTCAAAATTTTTCAATTTTAGTATAACCATTGTATAATACTAATAGAATAAGTAGGTTCACTCCCTGTCGGCACGTTTGAAGTTGGTGTCCAAAGTGTGAACTCGCGCAGGCCCCTACGCGCACTAGTATTAGATATAAGAAAAAAATTAAAGTGAACTTTGCAAGCAACATCTGACAAGGATACTGAATAACCGTGCACTGCTATTGGTTCTTGGCCTGCGCGTAGGGGTCTGCGCGAGTTCCAACTTGGGACAAAAAATCACGGGAGTGAAACTACTTATTAATAGTATTATATACTATGGTATAACAATTCAACTATGCCACGCGAATATAAACTTACTCCAGAGGAACTCATTAATATTATAACATACCTACAGAAAATTTGGCTTAAAAATTTGTGATATATCATTGAAAATAAATCGATCTGTCACAGTAGAATACAATTACTTAAAATTAGGAGATTTATTGCTTATGTAAACGAAAAAGACTTAAAGAAAAAATGAATTTTGCAATAAAAAGGAAATAATGAGAGCTGCATCTATAAAAATATTATCGCATTATCGAAAATTGTACATGAATTGCATCTTCCCACTATCGGGAAACGGATTCGCTAAATTTGGAATAATGAAAACTTTCTGAAATGGCCAAAAATTATAGTTAAACCACGCTTGAAGCCATGCCACATTGAAAATTCAGGTTTGACAAATTTCATGTCATGAAAAGATGAATGGCACAAGGTGATATTCAATGACGAAAAAAACTTAATTTAGATGCTCTAAATGTTTTACAGTATTATTGGTACGATATTCGTAAGGAAGAGAAAACCTTATACAGTCTTAATTTTGGCGGTGGTTCCGTGCTGGTTTGGGTTGCTTTTGAATATAATGGTGCAACACAAATTGTGTTTTATTTCAACCGATATGAATGCCATTTCTTAGACAGAGCTATTGGAGAATGTTTTAATCGAATGCTATGAAGAATACTGTAACGATGATACAGTTTATCAACAGGATAATGCATCGTGACACACTGCTAGAAGAACAAAACAGTCGTTTACGAATAAAAATATTAAACTTTAAAAGCTCCTAGCAATAAGTCCCAATATAAACATCATAGAAAACTTGTAAGACCTCCTGACAAGGAAGATTTATGAAATTGGAAGAAAATATCGATCGGTATTGGAATTAAAATTAGCTATTTCTCAAACGTGGAAAGATATTTCCACTAAAGCTTACAAAATACTGATTAATTCAATGTTTAACCAAATTTTTTTACTAATATCTAATAATAGAGGCAATACACAGCATTAAAATTGATATTTTATAATATATTATGTAATAAATAATAATTGATCAATTGTTGGTGTTTTTATAGCTATTTCCAACCTGAAATAGTATATTATAGGCCAAGGTTGTGAAGACAGCCATTATAGCCCTAGCTATATATATAAGGCGCGTAAGCTATAATGGTCTTCACAACCGTGGTTTATATACGATTTTTTCCACTACTAGATTTATTGCAATTTTTTTAAAATTCTTATTAATAAAAAAAATTTTAAATTTAAAATATTTATTTCAAATGACAGTTTTGTTTTGTCGATTTGACAGTTGTTAACAAATTTAGTTTTCCAAAGTCGTTCACCGAGTTTTTACTGTTTTAAATAATGGATAGAAATCACCGAAGTTATTCAAAAGCATTGTTTTGCATTTATCCGCTTAAAATACTGAAATTATTGAATAAACTTGTAATTTTTTGGTTTCTCAAATTAATAAGAGGTGGCGCTAGCGCTCCTGTCATAATTAATTCGATTTTTTTTAGAAATGTTTAAAATGAAATTAATAAATTAAAAAACCGTTTTGAATAGTTTAAGTGTAATTAAATAGCATCTCTCGGTTATACAAAATAGTTTTTTAACAAAATTTGCCTTATAAATAGTCGCTAAACTGTAGAAAAATATCAATATGTTCATTATTTACCAGTGGTAAATAATGAAAAAATTATTTACCACTTGTCTAAAATGCGTCACTTCACATGCGACTTGACTAAGTTATAATGATAGCCTATATGACTAGTAGTGGAAAATAGTATATTATAGGCCAAGGTTGTGAAGACAGCCATTATAGCCCTAGCGCCAAGATTATATTCCGAGATGCGAAGCGCCAAGGAATATAAGGCGCGTAGGCTATAATGGTCTTCACAACCGTGGATTATATACGATTTTTTCCACTACTAGATTTATTGCCATTTTTTTAAAATTCTTATTAATAAAAAAAATTTCAAATTTAAAATATTTATTTCCAATGACAGTTTTGTTTTGTCGATTTGACAGTTGTTGACAAATTTAGTTTTCCAAAGTCGTTCACTGAATTTTTACTGTTTTAAATAATGGATAGAAATCTCCGAAGTTATTCAAAAGCATTGTTTTGCATTTATTCGTCTTAAAATACTGAAATTATTCAATAAACTTGTAATTTTATAGTTTCTCAAATTAATAAGAGGTGGCGCTAACGCTCCTGTCATAATTAATTCCACTTTTTTTAGAAATGTTTAAAATGAAATTAATCAATTAAAAACCGTTTTGAATAGTTTAAGTGTATTTAAATAGCATCTCTCGGTTATACAAAATCGTTTTTTAACATAATTTGCCTTATAAATAGTCTCTAAACTGTAGAAAAATATCAATATGTTCATTATTTACCAGTGGTCAATAATGAAAAAATTATTTACCACTTGTCTAAAATGCGTCACTTCACGTGCGACTTGACTAAGTTATAATGATTGCCTATATGACTAGTAGTGGAAAAAATTATTTTTTTAATTTTTTGCCGGAAATATTAAATGAATATTTAAACTTTGTATCAAAATATACTAGTAAATACAAAATTAATAATAACTAATGACCCCGATTCAATAATATACTTGAATGCCAGAAATCAGTACAAAAAACGATTGTTCTTATAAATTAAAATTATTAGCTCTTGAAAATACAATAAATATGAATATCAATAATGAGCTAAAAGATACCAATAAATCTTATTATATGGATTTTGCAATCCTATACAATTAAATGTTGTAAAAAAATTATTAATGATTGAAAGTGCTTACTGTTCGTTGTTGCAATGATTTATAATGTTTTATTATTCTTCCAGAATACTTTTTAGTAGTTTATTGTAAAATATCAGTTAATAAATAAGTCATTAATTTGACTCTATTTTTATTATTATATTAAACTTGACAACTCCGCCTATCCAAATCTATTCAAATATAACCTTTATTATGTTTTATTTGACATTTGTGTATGTGTTTTATTGCGCGTTGCTGCTAGATTTCAATATGGAGAAAAATCTAGTACGACAGATTTAATTTAGCTGATTAAAATAATTAATAATTAATTTTAACGTTCGTCAACATCATTTTTTTAATGCAATTACATAAATTGCATAGTTTGAAGAATATTTTAAGAAATTATTTATTACGGTGTCTACTTTAATAATATATTAGTTATTATAATTATAACACAACAAATTGCTGCTTCCCCATAAGGCTCTATGTTAGAAATTTGATTTTCAATCATTAATTACGTTCCGAAATTATCGATGAGGGGATGAGGGATGACTATATAATTGAGGGTTCCAATTTTCAAAATTAAAATTTTTTTATCTACTATCAAGTTTCACGCATGAACGTCCTTAATTGTATAGGATTGCAAAATCCATATAATAAGATTTATTTTAGCTTTTAGCTCATTATTGATATTCATATTGATTGTTCTTATAGCTGTTTCCACCACGTATAATGGCTATCTTTACAACATTGGCCTATATAGTACTATTATGTAAGTCATGTCAGTTCGTTTTACGATTTAAGGCATTTCACGATTATTTCAATTTTTGCAAATCTGGAACTAAATTACTTAAATATACTCAAAATCTATAAAATTCAGCGAAATTCAAATAAGCTTGAATAGAAGATAAAAAATTTGCAATAATATAATATGTCGCTGTTCATGTATACAGTTTCAGTATATATATATATATATACAGCGAGTAACGAAAATATCCGGACACTCCTACGTTAACAATGTAAATTGCACATTTTGAAACCGTTTTTTGACTTAAATAAAAATCGTGTTTCAGTAAACCTTTTTGGACATTTTTTATTAAAAGTTTCATTTTTTTGTACCTATATATTTTTCTGTGCTGTCGCCCCGTTTTTGATTGACAGCGACTTAAACAAGACTCTGTAAATTGCAAAAAATTCATCTGTATCTCAGAAATGGTGTGAACGGTGTGACTAAATAGAAAAATGTAGATAAACAAAAATGTTGGGAATTAAATTTGCAACAAAAACTACTTATACAGGGTGCTGAATGATTTAGCCGAACATAGGAAATTAACATGTAAAAATTTATTTATGCAAATTCCTGCTTCCCTAATTATTTTAGAGAAAAAATGAAAGACATAAAAATAATGCAGAAATATAAACTACGAATGATAAGAGCATTAGATTTCATTTAACTTTTACTTGAAAAGCCTAAAAATGCTTTGGAAATTGTTAAAAGTTTCATTTATCGGACTGGCCATGAAAGTTTTTATGGTAATTATTTTGGAAAATATAAATTAAATTGAATTTATTACATGGCCAGCGCGATAAATGAAAATTTTAACAATTTCTAAAGCAGTTTTTGACCATTTAAGTAAAAGTTAGATGAAATCTAATGGTCTTATAATTCGCAGTTTATATTTCTGCATTATTTTTGTGTTTTTCATTTTTTCTCTAAAATAATTAGGGAAGCAGGAATTTGCATAAATAAGTTTTTACATGTTAATTTCCTATGTTCGGCTAACTCATTCAGCACCCGGTATATTTTTCTATTTTGTTGCAACGATTTTGAGCATAATATTTGTATTTTAGTTACTGTTTAAAATATTATTTTTTGCCTTTTAGTTATTCTTCGTTTTGTTCTGAAGTTGGTTTAATTTTTTTAAATTTCTATTTTTTAACTTTATTAATTACTTACCATTAGAAATTGTAAATAGTGAATTATTTGAATAACTTTGTTTACAGAAACTGCTGGTTTATGCGATGTTCAACCTGTGGAAATGTTGCAAGATCAAGCACAATGTATACTTGGCGATTACGTTCGTACTCGATATCCACGTCAACCTACTCGATTTGGCCGATTATTACTTTTAATTCCTAGTTTACGTGCAATTAGATCGCTTACCGTAGAGTTATTATTTTTTAAAGATACCATAGGTGAAATACCGATAACGCAATTATTGGGCGATATGTACCAAATGGAAAAATGCTCGTCTCCCATGAGTTAAGAATGTGTTAATGTACGGGTAATACCTAATGATATGTAGGTAGTATAAGTTCAGGTAACTACTTAAATTTTTTTTGTATTAAGTTTTCTGTGATATTAAACTGTATATAATTGTATTAATAAATTAACAAACTTTTGACAATTAATATATTTGGAATTAGTCCATCAGTTAATGTGTAATACTTTATGTTAGCACTTTTTACTTGAACTGTGCCGTCAATGGGAAGATTTTGCCTAATTTTCAATAATTGTGAAGCTAAAGTCTTCCGCTTCCATCTCATTGATGGTACAAAAAGTGTTTTTGTTGTACATACACCAATTATATTGTGGTTGATCATTAAATGATTCAATATTACGATTTTATTTTTAAATACCTTCCTCATTAATCCTTATTAAACTGATAAATTTAATTATCTTTAATTTGATTATTTTATTAGTTTTGTACGAGCTTTATAGGCTAACACCCCTATTCACTAATTTTTCTTTTCCATCGATTGAATCGTTCAGTTCTAGATCGATTTAGAAGAGCCAAAATCGGTATTCAGTATGCCTTGATATCGAGACGACAGATTTCAATCGATCGCTTACCGGTCGATTGAATCGAGTATTTGTTCGTGAGCATTGAAGCTCACGAAAAGGTATCCCGATCGATGGTAAATCCATAGCACCTGCGTATTTACCCAGACAGCATACAAGTCAGAAAGACTTCGTGAAATAGTTTTTTTAAAGACGCCTTTCAGTAATCCAAATATGACGTCTTAACCACCTCGTTTTGCAGAACTCTCAATTAAGAGCTCTTTAAGAAGTCTTTTTTTCTGACTTTATAAACCGTCAAAAATATAAGCTTTTTAAAAAGTCTTTTTTCTGAGGTTTGCTTGAATTAAATTTAGCGCAAGCGTATGGTGGTATAACATGCACATTTTTTATATTTGGTAAGTGTCGTAAGCAATCTACAAAAATACAGTTTCCTATTTTATTTCCAACTCAATTGATTAAATTAATTTTATTATTTATGAATTAGTGTTTGCAAATAGTATAAGTGTAATTTGTTTGGTATTATCTGAACCACGAAAGAAAAGCTCGGCGTCATAAATTATATTTGTGGTTAAAACTATACATTAATCTATTATATAGCCTGTAAACTACAGGTATGTAAACTTCGTATGTTCGTAGATGTAATACTTTGCAATTTTTGCAGATTTGCGTAAATTTTTTTGAACTTGTATTTGCAGATTATTTGAGGTTAGGTTAGGTTTATTGACCGATTTCGTAAATAAATCACGTAAAAATGTTGGTCATTTTCTTTCCAGAAACAATAATTGCTAACAATAATGAGAACACAATTGTGATGGTTGAAACAGCAATACAGAGGGGTGTGGCTGCAGCACTACGGGGATAGACTTGATTACCTAAAGAACAAAATACATTGTACTTGGACACAAATAGGGGAGAGTCGGGTAATTGTGCGCAGCGGCTAATCGTGCGCATGGGTTTAATTCCACAACCGACAGATATAATTTCGAAATCATGATTCGTGCGTCATCTCTTCAAAAAGTATGAACTATCAAATATAAGTCGGAATTGTAGCTCGTCTTTACTTATTTATAATGGCCGCTTTGTTGTTTTCATATGTTGTGTAGGTACTAGTTTGTGTCTCGGAGAAAATAAGTCCTAAGTATTTCCATTTTTACAATTTTTTATAATCATATGCATTGTTATATTGCTTAATGTGTCCTCTTTACACTGGCATAGGTAGTTCAGACTAAAACACGTTTTTCAATGGTTTAAGAATTTTAAAGGTAAAACTGTCGCTGTCGGTTAATTGTGCACAATGCAATTCTAATATATTTACTTTATCATACAAAGTATGAAAAAGTAAATTGAGATTTTGATGAATTTAGGCTTATTCAGATTTTAAAATTTTTTTTTAAATTTTAATTTTAATTATTATTATTATTAATTTAGTAATAAATGGGAAAGTTATGTGTTGTCACATCAGTTTTTTTTTATAGTTATTGCCTTGGTGAAAAATTATTTTATCAACTCTGAAAAAAATCTGAAGCAAAGAAAATCTTTGTTGTAGCATCAAAGAAACCTTGATTTTTTAAACCCCCTTATAGGTATATAAGATATAATTATCCAGGGTGTCCGCGCAGAAACCCGACAGATAAAAGTATATTAATTAATTCAATTAATATAATTATGTTTTATTTTTAAATTTATTGCACGAAATCTAAGAACTTTGTTAAAACGAGTCCCAAGGCTTGCTAATCGCACCTTTTTGACTTTTTCCCACCCGGGGATGTTTTAAATTACTTGCAGCCACCTCCCATCAATGCATTAATAAAATAAATTCATAAAATACTTAATTCTGAATTCTGAAAAAGAGAGTTATATAGGTTATATATAATATCATTGTAATATAGGGGATTTAGGTGTTGGAAAGTTGGTGGTGGCGCGGTTGGCACGAAGCGGAGAGATTGAAATGGTCGACGGTGATAGCCAGCAATAGGGCACTTCCACTCCCCCACTCCAACATGGCTGCCGAACAGCAGCTTGGTGGTATGGTTGGTGGTATTCGCCATAAGATTTGTTAAGGATTCAAGTGTTTTCGTTATAAAAATGTATTTTTTATAGAATTCTAACCAGTTCTTTTAGCATTTTTAGCTTTTATGATACGGTGGTGATTGTTTTATAATAAATTGGGCTTTTTTAAATGACCTCAAAAATGGAACCTAACCATACTTTTTTTAAATAAAACGTGTAAAATAATTTACTTATTTTTGAGTATAAAATGTAAATTATATAGGTATCAGAATTCATAATAAATTCATTTTAATTAGGTTTTCAAGAGATAATCAATTGATACGTGGTTTAGGTAGTGTAACTCGATATTAACCATATCAATATTTTAGAAAACCCAAAAAATGCACTAAACACTTTTCAGAACTAAAATGTTTAAAAGTTAGCACACGTAAAATACACTGTAAGTATTTGCAAACGTTTTCACCATACTATGGCCATACTATCCGAACAATATTTAAAGGATTCTCTCTTAATTTTCTTTCTAATTCATCGCCTGATGATGCCATAGTATGGTGAAAACGTTTGCGAATACTTACATTGTAATTTACATGTGCTAACTTTTAAACATTTTAGTTCTGAAAAGTGTTTAGTGCATTTTTTGGGTTTTTTAAAATATTGATATGGTTTTCAAGAGAGTTGGATTTTGATACGATGTGTGTAGATACCTAAATTTCTATAATTTTATTTTTATCTTTGCCGATATTTAATTATTAATTTTGCTGTTTACCTTTCCCTTAGAATTTTTTATTTGTAAATCCATCAGTGTAAATTATAAGTAAGCCCCTCATTATAGTTATTTGTATTTTAATTATGAAAAAAAATTTTTAATTTAGAAAATAGGTAATTATTAAAACAGTTTTATAATTCAAAATCTAGATAAACGTAATAACTATAACATAAATACAAAGAAATTTACTCAATAATGTTTTTATCGTAGTGAAAGTACTCAAGAAATATTCAAATTTTAAATGTGGCGGGCATTTCACAACAACCGCTAGTGTAAGTAGGTTTGTTCGTGCTAGTTACACTTTTTACACTTAAAGTGTAAATAGTGTAATTTACACTTGAACTTTTTCCCAAAAGTGTAGGTTTAACGCGAACGCAAAAAGTGTAACTTGAGTGTAACTCCTCCCCTTGAATTCAAATTTGCGTTGGTATAAGGTTATGTAAATCAAAATTTAGATATTGGTGAGCAATAAAATAATTATAATTTTTACGATTTGCAATCATTTTCCTTAAATTTTACATAATTTAAATTTAAAATAATTTTATTTAAAATTTTTAATTTTAATTTAAAAAAATCGTAAATTGTTAGTAATTAATAATAAATAAAATATTAAAGAAAAGGTACTTGACATAAGACATTTTTAACATTTTATTTTTGGTAACTCTTTTTTTATTTCTTTAGGTTTGTATTTTTAAATTTCATTTATGAAAATCTCACAGCCAATCAAAATTAAGTGTAAAAAGTGTAAACGTTTACACCTGCTCCAGAGCAGGTGTAAAAAGTGTAGAAAAGTGTAAGAAAGTGTAGTTACACTTTCTAGCACGAACAGCGCGCTCTGCTAGCACGAACAGAAAAGTGTACACTTTACACTAAAGTGTAAAAAGTGTAGCTAGCACGAACAAACCTAGTGAGAGCGGTTGCTCCTGTCAGGTAAATATTTGAATTCAAACTACCTCCCCTACAACCGTTTTGTCGCCAAAATAGCAGCCGTTGCAACCGGTTGCTTTCGGCACCTCGCGAAAATTAGCGAAAATACCTTAAACTTTAAGGTTAAACATTCAAATTAAACATTCAGGGCCGGTTCCACCAACTTTGGTTAAATACTTTAATCATGATAGTTGGGGTTAATCACGGTTAAATGTAAAAGAGTGTTCCACCATCTATTTAATCATGGTTAAAGCAGGTAAATCATGGTTAAACAGCCTTCAAACTAATCGACCGATTTTGGGCGATTAGACGAGTTTAATCACGGTTAATGGTCGGTACATGTGCATTTCTTTCAATTTATAGTAAAAGATATAACAACTGTTGACATTTTGAACATACATAGCCTAACTAAAATGATCTACTTTTGGAAATACAGCAGTAGACGATTTTCGAAAAGTATAAAAAAAAATTTTTTATAATTATTTAAACTAGTAAACTGTTTGCAATTTTTCATTATCAACCTTTAGGCTAACCTTAGGTGTTCATTTTATTTTACTTTAAAATAAAAAATTGAAATAATAATACGTAGAAAATCAAAATTCAAAAAATTTAAAAAGGAGACAATTAACACATAACAGGTCTGGATTAAGAAAATTTGAAAAAATGAAAATTTCGTAATACGAAGTACAATATAACGTTATTTCATGGTTATTGCCACAAATTTACTTAAAAAATTTTTTATTTTGAGTTCTTTTTCTAGTTTTACGCCTCACGGTTAAAAAACGTGGTAAATTTTTGAATTTTGAATTTTTTCAAAGTTTTTAGAAATCATATTAAGAGGGCAGTGCCTTCGGATTTCAAACTAGCAGTGCTAGGTAAACGAATTTCTTAGTTCAAATCATTTTTAAATTATTCATACCTCGTGTAACAAGTTCAGTTTTGATAATCTTTGGAGGTTATGGTAAGTCAATTTTGTACAATTTAGTCGATAATTTTGTTTAGTTTAAAAAAAAAAAAATTTTTTCTTCTTATTTTACAATGTAATCGTAATCGATGCGTACAACTGAAGAATGGCAATAACCATGAAATAACGTTATATTGTACTTCGTATTACGAAATTTTCATTTTTTCAAATTTTCTTAATCCAGACCTGTTATGTGTTAATTGTCTCCTTTTTAAATTTTTTGAATTTTGATTTTCTACGTATTGTATTATTCTTATATATTTTTTGAATTTAACCATAAATACATACTAAAAACCACAAATTTACTTAAAAAATTTTTTATTTTGAGTTCTTTTTCTGAAATAATAATTTCCAAGTTTAGTTTATAGAATTCCAGGTATATTTCTGTACTTTTCACTAAACCCCCTAAACCCCTACTAAACTAAAGTTTCACGTGACTATCTATCAACTAATCAGAAGAGCTTTTGCAAGGAAAAATCGAGTATACACGAAATCTAAGCATTTAACCATGATTAACTAATCATAAATACAAAATGCTTGGTGGAACGCTTTGAAGTTAATGTCGGTCAACTAATCATGGTTAAGCATTAACCGTCATTAGTTAACCAACGATTTAATCAGAGTTGGTGGAACCGGCCCTCAAAACAACATCAAGTTACGTTTTAGGTACGCCATATTGTTGACATTTGGCAGCGCCACCAACGGTAAGGTAAATCGCCAATACTATACGCATAAAATAATTATTTAATTTAATATTTTTAAGTTTGTAAATGCTGAATTTAAATTTTTTATATGTACAAATAGGATTATTTATATTATATTATACTTATACCCATATTCACAAACGTCCATAAAAATTTTAACGAACCGTTTATTTAAACAAACCAATGGAATTTATTTGCTTGGACTACAAAATCATTTTCATTGGTTTGCAAAATTAAACGGCTCGTTAAATATTTTACGGACGTTTGTGAATAAGGGCATTAATTTTTTATATTATTTATTTATAACAATGAAAATTTTTGCAAATATTACATATTAAACAAAAAGAAACAGCTCGTGTTGTGATATATATCTAACGAGAGATCAATTAAATAATTTTATTTGTTTTAATTTCTCTCGAAATTCAAGTTTTGCCATTTATACGGTGCTTTACCAAGGGTGCAGATTAAAATCAAATTAGTGAAAAACGTGGTTTTCGCCTAAGTACACTAAGCCGTGTAATTAAACGTATTGTTGAAGCTTTAGGTATATGCATCGCAGGTAAACTGTCCAATTTATTTAGGTAGTCTGCTGACAATTTGCAATGATGCCAAATAAATATTTAGAAAACCATACTAAAGTATTCTATCAACTAAAATGATGCTAACTTTTATTTTTAAAAAACTATGCATACCAACATTTTAGTAGCTTCTATAATGCTATTAACTAGTAAGTATTAACTATTAAGAGGGCAGTGCCTTCGGATTTCAAACTAGCAGTGCTAGGTAAACGAATTTCTTAGTTCAAATCATTTTTAAATTATTCATACCTCGTGTAACAAGTTCAGTTTTGATAATCTTTGGAGGTTATGGTAAGTCAATTTTGTACAATTTAGTCGATAATTTTGTTTAGTTTGAAAAATTTTTTCTTCTTATTTTACAATGTAATCGTAATCGATGCGTACAACTGAAGAATGGCAATAACCATGAAATAACGTTATATTGTACTTCGTATTACGAAATTTTCATTTTTTCAAATTTTCTTAATCCAGACCTGTTATGTGTTAATTGTCTCCTTTTTAAATTTTTTGAATTTTGATTTTCTACGTATTGTATTATTCTTATATTTTTTGAATTTAACCATAAATACATACTAAAAACCACAAATTTACTTAAAATTTTTTATTTTGAGTTCTTTTTCTAGTTTTACGCCTCACGGTTAAAAACGTGGTAAATTTTTGAATTTTGAAATTTTTTCAAAGTTTTTAGAAATCATATTAAGAGGGCAGTGCCTTCGGATTTCAAACTAGCAGTGCTAGGTAAACGAATTTCTTAGTTCAAATCATTTTTAAATTATTCATACCTCGTGTAACAAGTTCAGTTTTGATAATCTTTGGAGGTTATGGTAAGTCAATTTTGTACAATTTAGTCGATAATTTTGTTTAGTTTGAAAAATTTTTTCTTCTTATTTTACAATGTAATCGTAATCGATGCGTACAACTGAAGAATGGCAATAACCATGAAATAACGTTATATTGTACTTCGTATTACGAAATTTTCATTTTTTCAAATTTTCTTAATCCAGACCTGTTATGTGTTAATTGTCTCCTTTTTAAATTTTTTGAATTTTGATTTTCTACGTATTGTATTATTCTTATATTTTTTGAATTTAACCATAAATACATACTAAAAACCACAAATTTACTTAAAATTTTTTATTTTGAGTTCTTTTTCTAGTTTTACGCCTCACGGTTAAAAACGTGGTAAATTTTTGAATTTTGAAATTTTTTCAAAGTTTTTAGAAATCATATTAAGAGGGCAGTGCCTTCGGATTTCAAACTAGCAGTGCTAGGTAAACGAATTTCTTAGTTCAAATCATTTTTAAATTATTCATACCTCGTGTAACAAGTTCAGTTTTGATAATCTTTGGAGGTTATGGTAAGTCAATTTTGTACAATTTAGTCGATAATTTTGTTTAGTTTGAAAAATTTTTTCTTCTTATTTTACAATGTAATCGTAATCGATGCGTACAACTGAAGAATGGCAATAACCATGAAATAACGTTATATTGTACTTCGTATTACGAAATTTTCATTTTTTCAAATTTTCTTAATCCAGACCTGTTATGTGTTAATTGTCTCCTTTTTAAATTTTTTGAATTTTGATTTTCTACGTATTGTATTATTCTTATATTTTTTGAATTTAACCATAAATACATACTAAAAACCACAAATTTACTTAAAATTTTTTATTTTGAGTTCTTTTTCTAGTTTTACGCCTCACGGTTAAAAACGTGGTAAATTTTTGAATTTTGAAATTTTTTCAAAGTTTTTAGAAATCATATTAAGAGGGCAGTGCCTTCGGATTTCAAACTAGCAGTGCTAGGTAAACGAATTTCTTAGTTCAAATCATTTTTAAATTATTCATACCTCGTGTAACAAGTTCAGTTTTGATAATCTTTGGAGGTTATGGTAAGTCAATTTTGTACAATTTAGTCGATAATTTTGTTTAGTTTGAAAAATTTTTTCTTCTTATTTTACAATGTAATCGTAATCGATGCGTACAACTGAAGAATGGCAATAACCATGAAATAACGTTATATTGTACTTCGTATTACGAAATTTTCATTTTTTCAAATTTTCTTAATCCAGACCTGTTATGTGTTAATTGTCTCCTTTTTAAATTTTTTGAATTTTGATTTTCTACGTATTGTATTATTCTTATATTTTTTGAATTTAACCATAAATACATACTAAAAACCACAAATTTACTTAAAATTTTTTATTTTGAGTTCTTTTTCTAGTAGCTACTATTTTCATTTTAAAACCATTTTAAGAGTACGACTATGCATAAGGCTGTAAATGTGGTTCTAACGGATAAATTCATAATGGGACTTAACGATAAAAAAATCATGGATCGCCAATTTGAAGAAGATGCAAGTACATTATCATTGGATTTAGCAATAAAAATTGCGCTCAACAAAGAAGCTTTTGTAAAAAATTATGAACTACAAGAAGGAAGTCGAGCAACACAAATAAAAATGGAAAACGAAATCTACAAAATTGAAAAAAAGAAGCATGGAAAAACAAGACAAGAAGCACAGAAGCGGTTAATAATAAAATATGTACATCATGTGGGTATACCAATCATACAAAAATTTTTTGCATGTTTAAAAATAGCAGCTGTTACATTTGTGGTAGGGTTGGTCACTTATCAAGAGTATGTTGAAATAAAAATCAACGTCCGGAAGTAGGACACCATTTCATCTCGGAGGAGCACGGCTTTGAGGACTGTCTGTTTAAAATCGACGAATGTAAGAAAGATATATCAATTTTCGTGTGTGGAAAATTTAACAAAATGCTTTTACAATTTGAATTGGACACAGGGGACACATGTTCAGTGATATCTTAGATCATATATATTATATGATCTAAGAGTGATATCCACCTTGGACAAAAGAAAGTATTTCAGTAATATTAAATTAATTAATAATGATAAAGTATTTTTCAATTACGGTGGAAATGAAATAAAACCGATCGGAAAAATTTAAATTTCGGTCGAATTTAAAAACGTGGTGCAAAAACCTTATCTATATGTAATTAGAGGTTCGGGTCCACCATTGTTAGGTCGCGATTTTTACTACAAATTTAATTTGCAAATCAATTATATAAAAGGGCAAGAATATAACAGTTTACGTAAGTTAGTTTCGGAATATACGGAAGTATTCTCAGAGAAATTGAGAGTTTTTAATAGAGGCAAAATTTCGATTAAGATGAAAGAGAAGGTTGAACCTAAATTTTATAGAGCCAGGCAATTATCTTTTGCAATTAAAGAAAACGTAGAGAATGAAATAAATAAATTAGTAAAGGGAGGAATTTTAGTATCGGTAGATTATAGCTGTTGGGGAATACCTATTGTTCCAATATTAAATATAAAAAAAAACTTTTAAAAAACCACGTTTTACTATTGATTTTTCAGTGGACTAAAAATTAGAAAATAAATTTTTTTCGGTGCCTTGCAGACCAGGTTGATATACATACTCAAAATTTACTGTGATTTTCCATGACTAAATACGTGGGGCGCATTTTCGCAAGGACTGTTGATCAGTCTGCACATCAGCATTGAATCTAAAATTAAAATATTTGACCTAGTTGTTGATAAAACATTATATTCATTTGGAGTTTCAGCATTTAATTTTTCTTCGTCAGTCTTTCTCTCATAGCTTTTCAAGTCTCGTCTATCGTACATTGTCGCATTCCTAAAATCAGCTTTTCTTACTTTGTTTAGAAGAATTCATTGCTGTTAATTGATTTGCTTAACAGTAATTTCCGTAATTTTTCAACAAATTTTATTTCTGTCTATTCGGGAGAACGTAAGAATAGTTAATGCGAAAATGCGCCCCACGTTTTTAGTCATGGAAAATCACAGTAAATTTTGAGTATGTATATCAACCTGGTCTGCAAGGCACTGAAAAAAATTTATTTTTAAAATTTTTGTCCACTTAAAAATCAATAGTAAAACGTGGTTTTTTAAAAGTTTTTTTTTATAAATATTATTTAACACTTTTTAGTCATTAAATTCTGTTGTCAAATTTTGCAATCGATTTTATTAATGTCTTAAATTAAAACAAAAATTTTGCACTGAAGTTGAACTGTTCATTTCTTTATTTAAATTTTACTTAGTTAATTATAATTATAATTAAAATCCGAACTTTTAACGACGTAAAGTACGTTTAGTACGACTCCTGTGAAAGCGACCAACCGCTTTCAACGACGTATTTTTCTAAAATCGTCCTATTAAAACGACGCTCGTCTTAAAACAATTCATAATTTCAAGAGCAAATGCATACATTGCATTATATCGCCGCCCCCACAAATGCCTTACACAAGTAAAATGCCTTCTATGCATTGCTTCTTGTCTGGTGGCGTAATTATTAGCTGATCAGATTACATCCGTCTGCTGACGCCTTTCTTGCTTCATCTATACCTATAATATAAATTACATTGATACTACTAATGTGTACTTAATTTTTTAAAGCAAAATTTTTTTTTTTTTCAGTTTAACATGTAAGTAATAATTATTAATCTTTGATAATTATTATAATTTCAGCATTTAAACAAAGTTGCATCATTTTTTTAACATGAATAATAAAGTTTATTTTTATATATAAAACTTAACATAGTTAATTCTGGCTTACATGTTCATTTTCAAGCCACAAAATTGTTAAAGTATTGCATTGTCATCGAAACCCAGCCTAACTGAAAAATTTTCGGGAAGTGGTCGAAAAATCAATTGCAAAATTTGACAAACAGAAGGACAAACAAGATTGTAAGTTAAGTAAAACGTGGTAAAAAGGACGGCACGGTTAGAATCTGTGGAGATTATAAAGTAACTTTAAATCAGGGGATGGAAATCGATGAACATCCTAGCATTGATACCTAGCATGATACCTAGCATTGAGGAAGTTTTTGTAAACACACAGAGGGTTGAATATTTTAGTAAATTAGATTTATCGAACGCTTATCAGCAGATGGAACTAGAGGATGATTCACAATTGTACACCACCATAAGTACACATAGGGTTTGTTTAAATACACAAGAATGCCATATGGGATAGCGTGCGCCCAAGCAAAGTTTCAAAAAAAGATGGAATCAATTTTGGAAGGTATTGAGGGGGTATCGTGTTTTGTGGACGATATTATCGTGTCGGGTAGGAATAAAGAGGAACATAAGTATTAATTAATATAAGGATTAAATAAATTGAAAGATTGTGGACTAAAAATTAGAAAGGAGAAATGTAAAATATTTAAAAAATCAATCCAATATTTAGGGCATGTCATAGACAAAGAAGGGTTACATACCAACCAAGAAAAGGTAGAAGCGATTTGCAAGCTGAAAACACCAACGGACATAACCAGCCTGAAAGCATTTTTAGGACAGGTTAACTATTAGGGGAAAGGCTTGCAGGTTGCCACCCCATAGCTTTTTTGGTCATAACTTGTCATACAATTTATTTTTTGTTGTGGTTAATTATTGTTGATATAATAACATATACAGGAAAGGGGAAGTATAAAGCCACGATCCTGCGCAAAAAATCATTTTAATTCTCACAAACTAAAAATTTACAGCAAATTTTCAAAAGTATCTAAAATCGACACCTTGAAATTTCGGCTTGCAGGTTGCCACCCCCTGAAAAATTGTTGAAAATGTAGAAAAACTCAAGTAAAAACATATGATTTATATTAATTACACTTAGTGGCTGTGAACAAAAAAAAATGAGAGTAAATTGACAAGAAAAAAAAAAAATTAAAATTGAAAAAAAAAATTTATTTTTTTTTTCATTTAAATCTAAAAATATATAAAAAATGCATCAATTATTAGTAAATAATTATTTATATTAATTTTTGAACAATTTAAAAAGCGTTTACGTCAATAGGTACATAAAATATGCAATGGGGAGGTTAAACCTCTCCCCCCCCCCTTTGGGCGGGAACCTGTCCTGGGCCGATTTAGGGGCTTATGTTGCCACTGTCCCTAAACAGTTACTGTAGTATACGTCACAATGTAAAATAAGAGGGGTGGCAACCTGCAAGCCAAAAAAGGTGGCAACCTGCATTTTTACACCACTTTAGAATATACAGGAAAAAAACTTCCAACTCATGATATGTTTAGAATTATTTAAGAATAATAAAAATTGAATGAAAAAGCAACACAGCAAAAATATTTCCCTTAAATTTTCGTTGAAAATGTTCAATTTATGGGCACAGAAGAAAAACACAATTTTAATTTTTCATTTTTTTACAAATAAAATTTCACATTTTGTTTACCAAACACAATTTGGGTGCATCACAATTACATTAAAAGCGGCAAGTACTCGTTTGTATTCGATGTCCGTCGAAATTTAGGGGATGACAATTTTAGAATGTCAAAATCCGGCAGGGGTGGCAACCTGCAAGCAGTAGCAACCTGCAAGCCTCTCCCCTATAATAAATTCATACCAAATTGCTCTACAATATTACGACCATTATACGATTTATTAAAGAAAAATAATGAATTCAAATGGAATTGCGAATGTGATAACGCTTTTATGAAAGTAAAAGAGGTTTTGTGTTCATCCAAGGTCTTAGTTCATTATGATCCAAAACTACCTCTGAGGTTAACCGAGGATGCATCTGGACATGGTATTGGAGCAGTGCTATCGCATGTATTCTCATCAGGCGACGATAGACTCATTGCATTTGCATCTCGAAGCCTAAACGAGGGTCAAAAGAAAAACACACAAATCGAGCGGGAAGGGTTAGCAATTATTTTTGGCGTAAATAAATTTTATCAGCACCTGAATTTGTTGTAGAAAGTTTACGTTGGTAACTGATCATATAAGTCTTTACTTGAAATTTTTAGCCCCAAAAAGGGAATTCTTACCTTGTCAGCAAACGGGCTGCAGAGTTGGGCACTGTTATTAGCAAATTTTCAATATGACATAGAATACGTTAAATCCGAAAACAACAGCGCAGATTGTTTTTCACGGATGCCACTCACTAATGCATTTTATAATAAAGATAGTGCTTCGTACATAAATTACATAAGCAAAAACACTCATATAAATATAAATTGTGAAGTCATCGAGAAGGAAACGAATAAAGACAAAACATTGAGAAAAGTTTTAAAATTTGTAAAAACGGGATGGCCAAAATGTGTGCTAAAGGAATTTAAAAATTATTTCAACAATAAAAATGAACTGACAATTGAAAGGGGTTGCTTATTATTTGGGCACAGGGTGGTTGTACCTAAATCATTACAACAACATGTGTTACAAGAATTACACTATTCCCACATGGGAATAGTCAAAACAAAGAGTTTGGCCAGATCATATTATATGTGGTGGACTGGGATGAATGAAAGTATTGAAGGGGTAGTAAAAGGTTGTGTAAAGTGTTTATCTTTGCGTCAAATTCCACCGAAGGCTAACCTTATCAATTGGGAATATCCCCTTAAACCATGGGAACGCATTCATATTGATTACTTGGGTCCAATTTTTGATAAAAGTGTTTTGATTGTAGTTGACGCACACACGAAATGGCCGGAAGCATTCGTATTATCAAGCACCAATAGTATGGCTACAATAGCAGTTATGCAAGGAATTAAATTCAAAAGCACTGCTTCGTATCATCTTGCCACAAATGGGGCAGCTGAGAATACGGTAAAAACTTTAAAATCCACTTTGCTCAAATTTGATAATAGCAAAACTGGTGATTTACAGTTAAAACTTAATACATTTTTGTTTGACTATCGTAATATAAAACATTGTACAACTGAAAAATCACCAGCCGAATTAATGTTTGGTAGACCACTACGTACAAGATTTGATTTCCTTAAACCGACTAAAATAAATGAATTCGGGGTAAACCATGAGGTTGTGAATAAAGTAAAAGAAAGTCACTCACAACTACAAAAGTAGTATAAAGGTAATAGAAATAAAAAATTTTTTGCATGACACAGTTGTTGTAAGGGATTTTAGATGTGTTAAACTCGCTTGGATAAAGGCAAAGGTAGTTCAAGTGTTAGGGCCAAGAATGTACTTAGTAGCTTTGCCTAGTTTAAACAATGTTCAAGTAAAAAGACATGTAAACCAAATCTTAGATTACTCCGATGGTGCCACAAACGACCTCAACAAAGAAAGCATCGGGGCTAATATTAAAATTGAAAAAGTAACGTATGAAGAAGGTTTGAATGAGAGTGAAGCAAAAGTGGAACATGCAACTAAAGGCGTGTGCTCGCCAAGCCGAAATTTTGTGGCTCCGCCAGTACGGCGGAGTACTAGAATTAGAAAACAAACAGTTAGGTTTTAATTATGTAAATATAATGTATTTAATTAAGTAGAGAGGATTGTAATATAGGGGGATTTAGGTGTCGGAAAGTTGGTGGTGGCGCGGTTGGCATGAAGCGGAGAGATTAAAATGGTCGACGGTGATAGCCAGCAATTCTTGTATGATAAATTAAATGGTAGAATAAATTGTATCGAACAAACAAGTGAGTTATTACATTATTAGTAAACATCACAATCATAATAGTTATATAATAAATATCTACGCATTGAACCAGCACCAACAATATTCATAGTTGGTTGATTAAGAAGTCTCCAGACCGATGGCAATCAACACACAACAAAAATGGTCTTTCGAGTCACGGACATCAGTACAAAGGTCCGATTAAATTAAAATCATTTAAAATAACGCTAATAAGTACAACCATTCATACGGTTCGGTACACCATCGTGCGTTATTAGGGGAAAGGCTTGCAGGTTGCCACCCCATAGCTTTTTTGGTCATAACTCGTCATACAATCAACGTATTGTTGATATAATAACATATACAGGAAAGCGGAAGTATAAAGCCACGATCCTGCGCAAAAAATCATTTTAATTCTCAAAAACTAAAAATTTACAGCAAATTTTCAAAAGTATCTAAAATCGACACCTTGAAATTTCGGCTTGCAGGTTGCCACCCCTTGAAAAATTGTTGAAAATGTAGAAAAAAATAAAAAAATTTATTTTTTTTTTCATTTAAATTTAAAAATATATAAAAAATGCATCAATTATTAGTAAATAATTGTTTATATTAATTTTAGAAATATTTAAGAAGCGTTTACGTCAATAGGTACATAAAATATGCAATGGGGGGGGGGGGGGGTTAAACGTCCCCCCTTTTGCGCGGGACCCTGTCCTGGGCCGATTTAGAGGCTTATGTTGCCACTGTCCCTAAACAGTCACTGTAGTATACGTCACAATGTAAAATAAGAGGGGTGGCAACCTGCAAGCCAAAAAAGGTGGCAATCTGCATTTTTACACCACTTTAGAATATACAGGAAAAAAAACTTGCAACTCATGATATGTTTAGAATTATTTAAGAATAATAAAAATTGAATGAAAAAGCAACACAGCAAAAATATTTCCCTTAAATTTTCGTTGAAAATGTTCAATTTATGGGCACAGAAGAAAAACACAATTTTAATTTTTCATTTTTTTACAAATAAAATTTCACATTTTGTTTACCAAACACCCTGTTATTGTGTTTGAGTGCATCACAATTACATTAAAAGCGACAACTACTCGTTTGTAATCGATGTCCGTCGAAATTTAGGGGATGACAATGTTAGAATGTCAAAATTCGGCAAGGGTGGCAACCTGCAAGCAGTGGCAACCTGCAAGCCTCTCCCCTACTTCATAATATCATATCAGCAAGTGCAACCAAGAGGTTCAGCACACACATCTTTATTATTAGAAGAGCAGGATCTTCGAATGTACACAGTTACAAAAAAAAAAGTGATTGCAAAATATAAAATGAAGATCATCACAGCAACCGCAACAGCCAAACAGTGCGCGGATAAAGGTAAGATCATTTTATATTGCTTTCACACCATTTACATACCACAAATTTACTTAAAATTTTTATTTTGAGTTCAATTTCTAGTTTACGCCTTACGGTTAAAAACGTTTTAAAATTTTTTGAATTTTGAATTCTTTCAAAGGTTTTAAAAATCGAGTATAGGGGGCAGTGCCTTCAGATTTCACGCTGGTAGTACCAGTTTCAAGAATTTCTTAATTTCAAATTATTTTAAATTGTTCATTTGTACATGTGACAACGTTCAGATTTATTAATTTTGTGAGGTTATGGTATAGTATATTCTGTAACGAGCTAGGAATTGGCATATTCTGCACGAGTGGAAAGTTTGTCGGTCCCCGAGTGCAGAATAGCCATTCCAAACGAGTTCCAGACTATACTTTATATACGACAGACGCACAGTGCTAGTGTATTTCTTGTAATACGCGAACACCAATTTGACAGTTGGCGTTATAAAACCAGTAAAACAACTTGTTGATATTTTCTTTTTGTAAAAATAATACATTTTATTTCCGTCAAAGCAAAAAATAAAAAATACTATTTCTGCTCTACAACTTTGCTATCTTGTTATTTTTCACTAGAATGCATAGTTTTCATTTAAAATGCGAAAAACTCTTAGAAACTCAAGAAAATTGATATATATGTACATATTACGTAATATCCCCACCCTCGCCGACACTGCGGGTTGTGACAGAAAGTTTTCAAATGTTAAAACCTACAAATTTTGATAGGTCACAATGCTGTACTAAAAATTTTGCTTCAAACCCACTTTTTTTGTCTAATTTCAGTGGAGTAATAGACAGAGAAGTTTAATATACCAGGTGCTGAATGAGTTAGCCGAACATAGGAAACTATCATGTAAAAACTTATTTATGCAAATTCCTGCTTTCCTAATTATTTTAGAGTAAAAATTAAAGACACAAAAATAATGCAGAAATATAAGCTACGAATGATAACACCATTAGATTTCATCTAGCTTTTAGTCAAAAGGTCAAAAAATGCTTTCAAAATTGTTAAAATTTTCATTTATCGCACTGGCCATGTGTAATAAATACAATTTAATTTCTATATTCAAAAATAATAGCAATGGAAACTTGCATGGCCAGTCTGATAAATAAAACTTTTAACAATTTCAAAAGCATTTTTGGACTTTTTAAGTAATAGTTATTTTTACTCCTCTGCCTCTGTCAGGCAAGTGTTCAATTGCATATTTCAAATACGGCGTGAAAAGTTGTTCTTCTCGCCTAGCTAGCGTTTAAAATAAACAATGATTATTTTATAAGATAGTTGGTATTCTGGTTTATATTTTGTACGTCATCGTCATATTGAATTAAATTAAGTAAGTATTACAAATTTTTCGTATAAAAAGCACTTTTTAATGCAATTATAATACAGCTAACTTATTATTTTATAATATTATAATTATATTAATAATAATAAAAATAATATTATAAATTATTATAATAATATTATAATAAATGGCACTAGGTGATTTGGTCCCCGGAAATTTGGTCCCCGGTAATTTGACCCCGGTAATTTGATCCCCGAGGTAAATTGATCCCCGGTAATTTCATCCCCGGTAATTTCACCCCTCGCAATTAGATCTCCCTGGTAAATTGGTATCCGGTAATTTGACCCCCGGTAATTTCACCCCTAGGTGTCCCCTGGTAAATTGGTCCCCCGGTAATTTCAACCCCGGCACGGCAATGTTTATTTTAGGAGCGATTCCGCTAAAGAAAAATCGGTTCTAGGACATTTCGCTACGGGACATTTCGCTACTAGGACATTTTGCTCCTAGGACATTTCGCTACCACTTTTGCTTGCTTACTAAACTTGCATAATTTACATACATAATTCATTCATTTTACGGTGGATCCGTGATTTTCCGTGGTTGCGCCAACCAAAACTGGCCCTACGCAACCTTGCGCTCCGCTACGCTCCGGGCCGTTTAGGCTAGCGCTTAACTTATTAAAAACATGCCTGAAGCCAATCTACCTAGACTGGGTAGCCCGCAATATTCCATAAATTATTTATTTAAATTTAATTACAGAGTAGGAATGATAACGAAATGTCCGGTAGCGAAATGTCCTAGTAGCGAAATCTCCGGGAGCGAAATGTTCCGTAGCGAAATGTCCGGTCAGCAAAAAATCATAAACTAACACTAACCTACATAACCAATGCATATCTTTGCGTGGGTATCTCTTTTACGGACGATTTTAATAAAGAAAAATCATAAACTAACACTAATCTAGTACATAACCGATGCGGGGATTTCTTTTTTTTACGGACAATTTTGCTAAAGAAAAATCATAAACTAACACTAACTTACATAACCGATGCATTTCTTCGCGCAGATATCTCTTTTTTACGGATAATATAACTAAGACCAAATTACAAATATTTTATAAAATAAATACAACAGCTTATCGGGAATGTGGACTTTGGTTTAAATAAAACAAACCCGTAAACTTTCAGTTGACGGTTCAAGTCAATTTTTTACTCTTCATCAGGACTTCAGTTCTAGGTTACCAATTAAGTAAATTACAGCATCACAAAAAGTGAAAACAAATTCACAAGTCATCCAGATCCTCAAAACGCTCACAATTTAAAAAAATCTAATACAAATTAAAACGCAATTACAAATATTACGGTCAAAATATAAAATTCTATAAACTTCCACATTCAAATACTTACACAGTCCACATTCCCAATAAGCTGTTGTATTTATAGTTTATGGACAAGAATTTGACAATGAATAATTTTATAAAATAGTGTATTGTAATAAATTATTTTAAATATACGAATAAATGTATTTTAAGTAATTCATTGCAAAAATGCAGTAGAATAAAATAAATCGTAATTGGGGACGAAATTACCGGTGTCAAAATTACCAGGGGATGAAATTACCGGGGATCAAATTATTTGGGAGTAAAATCACCTGGGATGAAATTACGGGGGACATAATTACCAGGGGATCAAAATACTTGGGGGTAAAATCACTTGGGACGAAATTACCGGGGACGAAATTACCAGGGGATCAAATTACCGGGATCAAATTACCGGGGATTAAATTACTGGGGGTCAAATTACCGGCACCGACAAAATATAACGCAGAATACCAAATATCTTATAAAATAATCATTGTTTATTTCAAACGCTAGGCGAGAAAAACAACTTTTCACGCCGTATTTGAAATATGCAATTGAACACTTGCCTGACAGAGGCGTAAAAAAGTTACATGAAATCTAATGCTGTTATCATTCGTAGTTTATATTTCTGCATTATTTTTGTGTCTTTCATTTTTTCTTTAAAATAATAATTAGGGAAGCAGGAATTTGCAAAAATAAGTTTTTACATGTTAATTTCCTATGTTCGGCTAATGCCCGATTTCCTCACCTTGAGATATCTATCGGATAAGTACATAAGTACGGATAACCAATCAAACAACCGTAATTCAAATTTTTACGGTTGTTTTATTGGTTATCAGTATAGTTATACTTATCCGATAGATATCTCAAGGTGAAGAAATCGGGCATAAGTCAATCAACACTCTGTATGTATATGCCAATGTTGTGTTTAGATAGAGAAAACTAGATATAAATACGTTTCCATAGAGTTATTTACATCAAGTATAGCTTAATATACAATTCGTTAAATCAATAATTTAGTATCTGCTTTAAAATCTACACAAATTAAAAGATTCCATAGTAGTGCAACCTAATATTAATATGCAAATCGAAGATGAAGATGGGGAGTGCTACTGTAAGTTAATATTAAAATATTATTATTATTTTCATTCAGTTCTTGATTAACCACCTATATTCGTGCCTTTGACGGGAGTTAAGTTCACCCGAAACTTATTTTAAAAAATACAAATTTGGATGATTAACACTTTACTTCAAGTAACCCGCAGCGATTCTAGCATACAAACATACCTACTTGATTTCTAGCATTTACAATGCAACTTTATATTATAAAATAATGTGTTACTTTAAGATACTTACTTTACTTACAAAATTACTAAAATCAAAATTGAGCTGAGACTCGGGCGTGAGTAGCGACAAATTAACAACTCCGAAAGACTAAAAAAAAACATAATAAGTATAACAATAACGATATACAGTAAAAGCCCTCGTATCCGAATCCCTCGTATCAGAAAATTCTTAGAATTTATTGCGTCAACCAAAAGATACTTGTGAGCTTAATGAGGCCGCGACTCGAGGTATTAGAACACCTAAACAGACGAATTGATTATCTACGTCAGGGGTCTCCAAAGTACGGCCCGCGGGCCAAATTCGGCCCGCCAGCATCACCAATCCGGCCCGCGAGAGCGGGCCTGATGTGGCTGGTATCCGGCCCGCCCTTTATATTATTTTGATAAATCAAATCAAATAAAGTAATCATACAAAATAATAATCAGATATTTTATTTACCCACTAAAAATAGTTGTCAAAACACAACAAAAGTTGTTAAAAAGCAATCTTAATCTAATGAGGTATAGCTGTAGAGACTAACGAAAATATTCAAACCCTCCTATGTTAACAATGTAAATTGTACATTTTGAAACCGTTTTTTGACATATAAAAATCGCATTTACAGCAAAACTTTTTAGACATTTTTTGTTAACAATTTCATTGTTTTCAATTTGGTATCTATACATTTTTCAATTTTGCAGCTCCGTTTTTGACTGACAGCAACTTAAACAAAACTCCTGAAAACACAAAAAATTATGTCATTTATAAATCGGAAACGGTGCGACGAAATGAAAAACTGAATAGGCATTTTTTCTTGAAAACGTGATTCTGTACATTTATGTACAAGAGCATTTTTCTATTTTGTTGCTCCGATTTCAAAATATAGATGACGATATTTTTTGTGTTTTGCAGAGTTCTGTTTAAGTCGCTGCCAGTTAAAAACGGGGAAACAAAATTGAAAAATGTATAGGTACAAAATTGAAGACAATGAAATTTATAACAAAAAAAATTTTTAAAAAGCTTTGCTGTAAATGCGATTTTTATATAGTAGGTAAAAAAAAAGGCTTCAAAATGTGTAATTTACATTGTTAACATGGGGGGGTTGGAATATTTTTGTTAGTCACTGTAGCTAGATATTGGCCCTCGGGGGCTTTGTGGAGTAATCAGTCTGGCCCTTGAGCTAAAAAGTTTGGAGACCCCTGATCTACGTTATAATGCTTACAAAAACAACAGCATTTTTAATGCCATAAAAATAAATAGTAATTTAACTAATTTAATAGTAATAATCTTCAAAGAGATTATTCGCATATTATTATAAATAATTGTAAAAATAAATTATTTATATTCTATGCGTATGGTTTTGTTATTTTGTAACGCGTTTGTGACAATTTTGTCATTTATTTAATTTATAAATTTTATTTCTAAAATATAACATTATTTTAAACATTGTTTGTGTCTAAGAGCCGTTTTGCATTATATTTAATTTACAGTTAAATTTTGTCACAAATTTGGTAGCAATTAAGTAGCGTTCTCAGCCAATTAACGTGACACAACTTAGCATAGCATAGCTTAGTACAGAAGTTAAAATACATTGAAACTTATGTGTGTGTTCAAATTGACAAATGACCAAATTGGCATAACATAACAAAGCATTAACGATTTTAGGTATATTATGAATTTACCTATTATACCAACGAATTAATAGGAAGGCGCTGGTAGAAATTGAAAGTAAACGTCAGAAAGTAATAAGTATTTGTATTGTACTATAATTAGTATAATGATCGCGAATATATTATTAAATAATTAGTTAATTTAATTATGTCAAATAAATCGATACCATTTTGTTTTGTAGTGCTATGTTAAGTTATGCTATGCTACATAATATGTTGTGATTAATTGCCTGAGCTGACAACGACGCTTTATTACTGTCAGTTAATTTATACCACGAATTTCACTTTTTCCTATATATCATTGGAAAGACTACAATTTTTTAAGTATACGCTAGTTGGATATCCCAAAAAAGCGTACGTCACGCCATCTCCTGGTCAATTATGGCCAGATTCTCACATAATTTATGCACAAAATCACCGCCTAGGCGGCGGCACCATAGCTGTTCAACTAGCGTATACTAAAAAAATTTTTCTTGGATTATCCATTAGTTTTGGAGAAAGCTGGATTTGAAAATCAAAATTTGAAATTTTTGGATTTGAAAAAAAATCCCATGTTTTACATGGGAGCACATAGAAATTGCAAGTAATGGGTTTTCTGCAATATTTGCAATATTCCACACATTCCACAAATAGCTACATAAATCTTGGTCAAGAACGGCTACCCTGTTCGTTTTATTAACGATATCCTATACAACAACAGAAGAAGAAGAGCTCCAATGGAAACAACTGAAAGCCAAGAGGAAGAGAGGAACAAACCCGGTGTGGAATATTGCAGAATACCGTACATCCCGGGACTGTCTAACCGATTGGTGACACTATTGAGCGGGATCACCTAAAGGTGGTTTACTACAGCACAAAAAGTTTGGCTCCATTTTTCACATCTGGTAGGACCCAATCGAAAAAGATTGGAAAAGCGGTTTGATATACGAAATAGACTGTGAACGTGGTTATCATATTATATTGGTCAGACCGGCCAATATTTAAAGAAGCGATTATATCAACACAACTACGATGTAACCAATAAAAAGAAAAATACGGGTTTATCATATCAATATTATCATATTGCTGAAACAGGTCATAAATTGAAGCAGGATGGCGCAAGAATATTAGATTACGAGAAGAACTTGCAAAAAAGACTGGTGATGGAGATGTTGTATATTAATAAAAACAAAAATAAGTCTTTGAACCTGAATACGGACACTATCGGTCTAAGCAAGATATATGCCGGCTTGCTTGATGAACAAACTTCTACAGACGACCCTGTTAAAAGATAACCTTAAACATTTTGTTCTAATTTGTCGATTTGTTTTTACACCGTACATGGAAGTTTTATACTTTTGTTAAGTTTTTAAATTTTATCACCGTTACACATATTTATTTGTTAATTTTGTTACATTTTGTGTTTTCTCTTTTTATTGGTGAGTCTTTGTGATTTATGTTTTAATCCAAATAATGTGCTTTTACTCCAATTACGATAGTTGCCTTGATGGTTCAATTTATGTATTTTGTTTTTTAGACTCTGATGAAGACCCACACTAGGGTTGAAACTAGTCGGAATTAAAGTAGACTTTTCGGAAAGAAATTTTTTGTTTTCATATTGACCCAAAAACCGACGATTTCCATCAATTTTGCTGAAGAAACTAATAAACTACAAGCCCATGGAAAATTTCAGTGCGTCAAATGACCCATCATGAATCATGTTTAGAACGATGCTGCTACATGAAAGAATAACTTTAAGGTAGTAGTCTGATAACTTGCACGTTTCTTTACGCCTTCATTGGAATTTTTTTTTCTATGGGAAAATAAAATTCAATGGTTTTGGTTTTTTAGTATGCTATTATTGACACCTAAAGGATACTAAAAAAAATGTTTTTACTTAATTTTACAACGTTTTATTATTATCATTGGTCAAAGTAGGCGTCTCAAAAAAAAGGTACGTAACTGGCCCGGATGATTTCGGTTCTTGAGGACATCGGAAATAGAAAAATCAGAAAGAATATTAATCTATAGACTTATCGTTATCGCTGGAACTAGAATTATTAAATTTTATCAGAAAATAACAAAATGGCCGATTTCTAAAATAAAATTGATTCTTTTTCAGACACAAATCGGGCTGTAACATGGAAAGTTAGGGACGGAAAAAAAGGATCCTAGTTACAGCGATAACGACAAGTGTATAGATTAATCTTTTTTTTTATTTTTTTATTTCCGATGTCCTCAAGAGCAGAAATCACCCGGGCCAGTTACGTACCTTCTTTTTACTTTTACCAATAATAATAATAATTAAACCTTGTAAAATTAAGTAAAAAAATTTTTTTTGTATTCTTTAGATGTCAATAATAGGCGTATTCTTTTTACCTATTTTATTTCCGTCTCAGTTACGCAACTGAGACGAAGTGAGCTGAGCCTGAGAAGCTGGATCGGTTATTCATAACAGCTCTGAACACCCATTTTCGCATAAAATTGCCTCTTTTCGTGCTTTTCTGAATCGTTTAACCAAAATTCCTCTCAGTAAAGAAAATTTTCAAAAAGAATTAGATAGAATTAAATTTATCGCGATTTCTAATGGATACCAGGTCAAATTGATTGATAATTTACTTAGTCAGATTAAACATAAACAACTAGTCAATTCAATATACCCCACTATTCATAATAAATCTAACGTAAATTTTAACGTAGTTACTTTTCTCGGAAGCAAGTCAGAAAAAATAGTCAAATATTTGAATCACCATAATTTCAATATAGCTTTTAGAACAGACAATAAACTTAAAAAATTCATTAATAATGCTAAATCAAAGTCAGATATTTTAACAAAGTCGGGAGTTTATGAGCTCACTTGCGAATGCTCTCAAAAATATATCGGTCATACAGGTAGATCTTTCCAAACACGATTTAAAGAACACTCGCGATCCCATAGACTTGCGGATGGAAAATCTACCTTCGCGAAACATTTATTAGATACCAACCATAAACAAGGAGGTTATGAAATTTTACGTGTAGAGCCAAAAAGTAAAAAATTAGAATTTTTAGAAGCTTTAGAAATAAATAAATTAAAATATTCACCTTTGTTGTTAAATAGTCAATCGGATTTAAACAATTCACCTTTATTAAACATTTTTAATAAGTAATAAACCCCCCCTTTTTTTTGTAATAACTTTCAAAATATCCCTTCTTTTCTTATAAAAACCTCCCCCTACCACTCTGAACAATATTTAAAGGATTCTCTCTTAATTATCTTTCTAATTCATCGCCTGATGATGCCATAGTATGGTGAAAACGTTTGCGAATACTTACAGTGTATTTTACATGTGCTAACTTTTAAACATTTTAGTTCTGAAAAGTGTTTAGTGCATTTTTTGGGTTTTCTAAAATATTGATATAGAATCATATAATTATTGCATTTATATAATACAAATGATAATTCATATTATTATCAACATCTTATATTAAGAACGAAATAACTTAAAGTTATAGTATCATGAGAAGTAATATTGTCTAAATAAAGTGTGTTGATTATAATTATAATTATAATATATATAATATATATAATATTTATAATAATAATAATAATAATAATAATAATAATAATAATAATAATAATAATAATAATAATAATAATAATAATAATAATAATAATTATAATTATAATAATTATAATTATAATTATAATTATAATTATAATTATAATTATAATTATAATAATTATAATTATAATTATAATTATATAATTATAAATTTATAAAATAATTATAAATTTATATAATTATAAAATTATAATTATAATTATAATTATAATAATAATAATTAATAATAATAATAATAATAGTAATAATAATAATAATAAGAATGAATGAATGAATGAATGAATGAATGAACCCACTTTCGGCAGTATTAAACGATACCAATGCAGGATTTAAGCTAAATTTTAAAAACAACTCTATGATTACCCATTTGCTTTACATGGACGATTTAAAATTATATTCTCGAAGTGAAGATCAACTTTTAAAATTAATACAAACTACAAAATTATTTAGTATCGACATTTGCATGGAATTTGGATTGGAAAAATGTGCAAAAATTGACATTCATAGGGGTATACCAATTTCTAAATTTGATGTATTAAACGAAATTCCCAAACTATTACCACATCGGTTATATAAATATTTGGGAATGCAACAAAATTTTGTATAGGACCATACGCTTTTAAAAAAAGATTTTAGGCAAAAATATATGCAAAGATTAAAAATTTTAATGAAAAGTAAATTAACGTCTCGGAATATGATCTCGGCTATTAACTCTTGGGCGGTTCCAGTCGTATCATATTCTTTCGGAGTTCTGAAATGGTCGAATACAGACCCAAATGCCTTGGACACCTTAACAAGAGAAATGTTATATAAATATAGATATTTACACTCGAAATCTGCAGTGGAAAGGCTGTATATTAAGAAAAAAAATGGAGGACGCGGTTTAATAAATTTATTTAATTCTTGTAAATCTATAACTAAATTATTGTGTGATTATTTTTATTCAATTAACATTTCTTTTATTCGTGAAATTATAAATCGGGATAAAATTTTTAGTGGTTTAAATTTAAAAAATCAAAATTTTAATTGTGAAGAAAAATCTTATTTAGATATTAATTGGAAGAATAAGGTGCTTCACGGCAAATATCCGACAATTTTGGACTCCGAAGGAATTGATGGAAAAATGTCAGTAGAATGGTTGAAGCGGGGATTACTACACTTTGAAACTGAAGGATTCATGTGTGCGATTCAAGATGGTGTAATTGCTACTAACAATTACAAGAAGCACATCATGAATTTCGATGTTGCAGATCGTTGCCGAAAGTGTGGTGTTCCCAATGAAACCATAGAACATATTATAGGAGGATGCTCATTCTTGGCTCCTACTGACTATCTTCATAGACACAACCAGGTTTGCAAGATATTACACCAGCAACTTGGTAAAAAATATAACTTGCTAGACAATTTTAGGCCCTATTATGACTACGTACCTGAACCTGTACTTGAAGACGATTTTTCTCTACTCTACTGGGACAGGACTATATTAACGGATAGAGAAATTAGTCATAACAGGCCTGACATTGTATTGATTAGAAAACGAGACCAAAATGCATTCATCATTGACGTTGCTGTGCCTTTGTCAAAAAATGTCATAACCACCGAGAAAGAAAAAATCCAGAGGTACGAGGCACTAGCGATGGAAATGATGAGTGTATGGGGTCTCAATAATATAGGAATAATACCTATAGTAATATCGGCTACTGGTGTGGTATCTTCCAAATTTAAAACCCATTTGTTAAAGCTGGATCTATCAACAAAATTGTATCCAGAAATGCAAAAAGCAGTTATTTTGGAAACGTGCCATATTGTCAGAAAATTTTTAAATTCTCAAAATTAAAAATGCACTAAACAATTTAATATTTTAATTATGTAACATACTTATTATAAGTTAAGAAACACATTGTAAAGTATAAGATGGTTGGAGCTAAATCCCCCATCTTATGCTTATTGCCACTGTATGTGAGAACTAAAATAATAAATAATAATAATAATAATAACTAAGTGTTAAGAATTAGATGGTTGGAGTTAATCCTCCATCTTATTCTAATCCCCACATTGTATGTGAGTCCCAAAATAAAAGAAAAATATAAATAATAATAAATATATATATTAATAACATACGATGTATTAAATGTGAGATTTAAAATAAACATAATAATAATATATATTTACGGATATACCACTTTACACAATAAATACAAATACCAACTGCAAATTTTAAAAAAACATTATAAAAACCGATAAAAAATTACAAATTATGTTATGAAATTATTTTTCCACGTCATTCTTTCTTTAAATTTATGTAGCGATTTTGAAAAAATCCTATTGCTATCACACCAATCATTCACAAGACGCGCTATTCTACTCAATGGGCTGAACAATCCATAGTTTGTCGAATGGTGAAGCGTACAAAATATCTTAACCTGTCTTGTGTCTCTAGGTGGCACCCAAAATTGAAAATAAGCACGCAAGTAGTCACACTTAATCTTCTTATTTATTAAGCCATGGACAAAGCAAAGGTCCATGACCAATCTTCTGTTCCAGAGCTCTTGTTCTGCATAACGAGAGACATCTGTTATCCGAGAATTCTTCCGGTGGAAATCCAATTTATAAGAAAAATACTTAAAAAATTTGTGCTGCACCTTTTCTAGTTGTGAAATATGAGTTTGATAATGCGGGGACCATACACAAACGGCATACTCCAACTGCGACCTGACGAACGCAAAATATAATATTTTCACAGTATTAGCTGAGAAAAAGTTTGTTTGACGTTTCACAAAACCCAGAGTACGGAGAGCCTTGCCACTCACATTTGTAATGTGGTGTTTAAACGTCAAGCCACTATGCAAACGAATACCTAAGTCATCAATTACACTAACTCGAGTAAATTCCGTACTGTTCCATATTTGATGATGAAGTTTAAGTGAGTTGTTTTTTTTTTTGAAGAAATATTTTGGATATGGAAGTTGTATCAAATTAATTTTTTTTAAATTTTTTAAAAAATTTGAATTAAACTGAAGGCCTTGAGAGACAAAGTTTGTATCGCCGCACCAGGGTCTATTTACTATCAATTACATGTAATTTTCCCCATTAGTATTTAAAGTTTATTTAGAATTAAAATTTGATTTTTGGAAAAATTTTATTATAACTGGAGTGAATAACATGACAATATTCTAGTCTTTAATATTTGATACTTTAATATTGATATTGTTTTTTTGTTTTAGTTTTACAACCAGTTTCTTCCCCTTATGATTTATTGCAGAAAGTTAAAGAAGCTAATACGGCTTTAAATAGAGAAAATATAGATTTAAGAACTAAGGAATCAAAAATTAAATTTAAAGATAACTTGGTTGATTACGAACCCGAGTTTTCATATGAAGAAGCATCAAGCTATGAAAGTGAAGATAACATTGCTGATTATATTTTAGTCGATCATATAACATTAGAGAAAAGGTTAGAATCTACATTAGTTTTAAAATCATTTGATATTACAGAAAGTAATAATGAAATCAATATTAACAAAGAAAGAGAAGAAAACATTAATGATGATGAAATTTCAGAAGATCTGGAAACGAATATTGTGAATGATAAAAATGAAAGTTTTGATTTAAAAATAAAAGCGGAGTCTTTAATAATGTTAGAAAGCAGTAACATTACTAGTAAACATAAATTAAATAGAAAACAATCAAAATCTGTAGCTTCTGGAAATTTCAGTTATGTTGAAGATATATATTGCAATCAACATTGCATAGAAAGAATTGATTGTTCAAATACTTATTTAAGAAAAAATATCAATCTAAAAGACGGAATGGTAAAATTACCTCGATTAAAGTTACACAGACGTAAATGTTGTGAAAAAAATAAATTTCAACAGAAACTCCCTTGTTACACAGGGTTAAGATCGGAATACGGATTAACTACTCTTCAGTTGCAAAGAAGAAATAACTTAAAAGAAATTATTTTTATAAAAAAACAAGAAAAACAGCGTAGAAATGAAGAAAATAAACTTAATAAAAGTATTGAAAACGAATCGATATTTTGCAGTTGGTTGAAAAAACTTTCATCTAGGAGAAAATTGAATAATAATCATTTAGAACGATTGTTTAAACCTTTAACATCCGGCAATATAAAAAATCCTACAAATGTCAATTTACATAAACGACTTAATACGACAAAAAATCCGCAAATTAAAATTAAGCAAACAATTTCTGATACTTCACAATCTCTCAGCAATATATATGTGTTGTAATCAAAAATAATACTACTTAATGATTTTAAAATATTACTTCCCGGATTCATACAACTTATAAAAGCTGTTAAAATTAACTAACCAATGGGAATTATCTCTTAGTACCTAGTAATAACAAGCCTATAGAAATTATTTGTTAATTTTAACGACTTGTTAAAAGTTTTATGAATTTTGGCGTAAAACTTTAATAAAACAAGTTAATGAGACTACTGAAAATCAATTATATTTTAAGCTTTCAGCAAAGATTATAAAAATGTCTAATCAAACATAATTATAGTTTAGTTTAATTTTAGCTTTTGGTACTAATCAATAATAATTATTATTCATTAGTAATGTTAATAAATAGTTTTAACTTCAATTTCAATTTCAAATCAATTTAGTAATATGAATTACTAGCTGGATACCTGGCTTCGCACGGGGTTTCACTAAAAATAAAATACTCTGCCTTTGTCTGAAGTACTTCGATTTACGTTGTTAAACTGTTAAACAGCAAATTCTGAAACTATAAACCTCTAGTGGGGGTTGGATAGTTAATAATTGCACTTTTCCACCATTACTGCACATTCCAGGTGATTCATTTTTCCATTTAAGAGCTCCACAGTATTGGCACTCAGTATTAGGTATACTTATGGTTATAGGGTTATACATGGATTTGTTTCATAATTGATTTCTACACTGCAAAAAATATTTAGGTATGTAAAATTTAAAGAAAATCATGGGTAAATTTATGTCCAGTGATTATCAGTAGTAATGTGTTAAGTGCATAGCGAGTTTCCGATATAGTACTGGCTAGAAATGCACTACAACTTGTTACTTGGGAAAATATTGGCAAGCAAGAGTTGGTTTTAATATTATTATTTATTTTATGTGTTATCTTTGTATTTTAGATTCTAATGTAAAAAACATCGCTGACTAAAAGAATCAAAACAAAATGATATAAAATTCTCTAAGAGATTAAGAATTAATAATAAAATAAAGCAATTCTGACTATAAAGTCAAACTAGGAAATTATATGTTAAGGATAAATGAAGAGTTTGAAATTAAAAATTATAAAACAAATAATAACAATTATTTCAATTTAGGGACAAGAACGTGGTGTCAAGAATAGTATATTCTGTAACGAGTTAGGAATTGGCATATTCTGCACGAGAGGAAAGTTTGTCACCCGATCCGTTTAGGCGAGGGTGACAGTCTCCGAGTGCAGAATAGCCATTCCAAACGAGTTCCAGACTATACTTTCTATACGACAGACGCAGAGTGCTAGTGTATTTCTTGTAATACGCGAACACCAATTTGACAGTTGGCGTTATAAAACCAGTAAAACAACTTGTTGATATTTTTTTTATAAAAATAAAAAAATTTATTTTCGTTAAAGCAAAAAATAATAACTTGTTGATAGATGTCACTACCAGGTTTTAATATTTCTTAGATGTGAGAATATAGTCATTCTGTAACGGATGTTACAGAATGAAATTGACGTAGTTATGCAAAAAGGAACCAAGCGACAAAATCAGAAAATTTAGTTTATTTGCTATAAGTGACCGAAATAGGCATATATACGTTGTGGAAAAAAGATCCATCTGAAAATTTACTTTAACTCGTGCTTTAATGCTATAAGAAATATAGGTATTTATAAAATCGTCTAAAGTAAATTTGCAAAAAAGAACCAAGCGACATGGTTCTTTTTTGTAAAATTTAATATTATACTTTTTGTAGTAATATAATAACGAATGGATATTATTTAGATAAAATGTAATAATGTAATGTAATATTTCCTCTACTACCCTATTGCTTATACATTAAATATGATAAATAAAATGTTAAAAAGGCGTTATGTAGAAATTTGCATCAGTTTTCTCCAGTGCGTTCTCGATTATACTTGTATATTTTAATGTTTTGTGAAAAATATAAAGTAAAAGTGGCGAAATGAGTGTTTCAAACCGTACTAAAAAGATGCTTAAAAAGTGTATTAGTGAAGAAAATCAAGGTATAGAAATGCTAATTTAAACTCTATTAGATAACGTAAATAATCATAATAATAAATATCGTATTTATTTCGTATTTCTGGAGCTTCAATTTTTTTGTTGATTAATCATTGATAAAACTTCAAAGAAATTATTGCACTGAATTCAGGGAAGCAAGACCTTTCAAATGAGGTGTCACTTGCCATATCATCCCTATTAACATTTTAGGGGTTGTCATCGCAGCACGAAGGGATGAAACAATACGGGAGTGACATTAGTCGCAAAAGTTGTCCCCTTCGATGATAAAATTGACGTGATTTTGCATTTCTAGAAAAAAAATTCTGCTAGCCATAATCCCGTCTGTTTCGTTTTCAAACGGCCACCCTGTATATATTTTTATATTATTATTATTTTTTATAATATTTTCTGTATATGTACATAATAATATAATAAATAATTTTTAAATAAATATTATATAGAATATTATTATATGTGTTAGTTTTATTTCGATTCAAATTTAAAAACGCAAAAGGGAACCTATCAACATTTTTCAAAATTTTAGTGGTACAATAAACAAATTTTCAAAAAAATTTTCTGGCAACACAAATATCATCATTATGTATTGTTTAAACAAAATTAATATATTCATAATTTTATCAACCGATTTAATTATAACCCTTAAACTTTAAGCTTCAATATCTCAAAACTCACGTTTGGCGGATGGTTCCTTTTTGCATAACTACGTCCAAATATTCTGTACAGGTGCGAAGAATGTGTATTTTCTGAATTGAAAATTGAGCCAGAATGTTCATATTCTGTATTAGTCGTATAGAAAATAAGTTTATAATATCAATCAAATAATACAGAAAACTACCAATATGTAATATAAATATTGTCAAAGAGTATTTATATATAGAGGAACAGCCATTAACAAATATTTGTCACAAGTTTTTGTTAATGGCTCTGCTACGCCATCTAGTAGACGGTGTGATCCCTACGTTTTAATTTTTAATTTATGGCTGATCCTTTATATACAGGGAGGTATTTTTGCAAAAATAAGTTTTTACATGTTAATTTCCCATGTTCAGTTAACTCATTCAGCACCCTGTATATAGAGGACCAAAAATTAAAACGTAGAGATAACCCCCTCCACTAGATGGCGTAGCAGAGCCTTCAAGAAATACTTGTGACAAGTATTCCCATAAGAGCTGTCCCTCTATATGTACATACTCTTTGATATTGTCGTGTTCCAAAATCCTTTTTTTTTAATTTTGATAATTTGATTTTTAATTTTATTGTGAGGACCATTTTGTGTTTAATTTTTGAGATTGAATTTTATTTGTATTTTAAATTTGTTTTATGTAGCTGACTTTTAATTTTGTTTGCGTAATTTGAATTTTGTAAATAGTTTCGTGTAAATACTTATTTAAAATTGTATGCTTTTGGCGCGAGAATGTTGAGTTGATGGGATAATGAAAATAATTTTAGCTTTTTGACGTTGAAGCCGTAAAGTGCGGACATGCTGGAGTTGGTCTCCGTTAAAATGTTTTATATAATTGTGCTTAATTTATGAATTGATTTGAAGTATTGTTAATAATTTTGAATAAATAAGTTTTGAGTTGATGGAAGTGATTTTGATTGAATTGGAAGTTGTCTGAGGGTTGGACGATATTTAAGTGATTTGCATGGAATTTTGAATAAAAATTTTGAATAAAATTACAATGGTTGATGAAAATAATAATTAATAAAAAATTGGATGAGAAGAAAAATTGAAAATTGGTAGTTTATTAACAAGATTAAAAATTAAATTTTCAAATTGAATAAAACTCCGTGAAAATTTTATGTGGACAGCGACGCACGTGCAGCCAGATGGGCGCACACATTTACCGTTCGTATCGACGCGTAATTTTATTTACAATTTTATTTGGATGTTTAAATTTAATTTAAAAAAATAAGAGTCTCATTGCTCAAAAAAATAAATCGATTGCTGGGGGTAGGTTATTTATTAAATTTTTACACCACGGTACATCGCAATATATACCGGGTGCTGAATGAGTTAGCTGAACATAGGAAATTAACATGTAAAATTAATTTATGCAAATTCCTGCTTCTCTAATTATTTTAGAGAAAAAATGAAAGACACAAAAATAATGCAGAAATATAAACCACGAATGATAAGATCATTAGATTTGATCTCGCTTTTATAGACCGGGAGATACTGACACAAAATTCCAAGTCATTTGTTACAAGTATGGCGACCGTTCAGTGGAAAATTTATGTAAGTAATAAACGAAAAATAATGGTCGTAGCGCTGGTCGTCGAGGCGTAATCGCCCGTAATAATTTATATTTTATAATTAATGA
This sequence comes from Cantharis flavilabris, assembly GCA_949152465.1. NCBI lineage: Eukaryota > Metazoa > Arthropoda > Insecta > Coleoptera > Cantharidae > Cantharis > Cantharis flavilabris. The sequence continues at coordinate 26,111,210 of OX424436.1, read as the reverse complement.
AACTTGTAGGAAAATTTACGGGTTTCAAACGATTTGTTACACAAAAAAATTTTTATTTTCCGGTTGTCAATAAATAATAAACCCTGCGTTAACGAATGCTATAACTTTATGGTGGGGCTTAGGACCCGCCATACCAATAATTAAAACATGTGAATTTGGGTGAAACGTGGTTGTTCACGATTTCCGTCGGAAGTTCACCTCTGAAGAAAAAAAGTTGTATAGAGGTGTTGTAGGTATTAAAAAGATCTACAACATTTATATGAATCATTTTTCACATAACCTCAAATTTTCCGAGAAAAATAGAAAAAACCTTGTTTTTAATTTTTTTCTCCCACAGAAATTAATTTTTCTTTAAAAAACACGTTCCACCCTATAAGTCACCCCTTTTATCCCTCCTACCACGGATCGGTTTGATTTTATTTTTCCTGTAGTTCTAACGACGTTTTCTTCCCTTTACCATTAGTGTCATGATGTTATTAATTTTTTCATAAAATCCGCACTGGTCTAAATTGGTATGGCGGGTCCTAAGCCCCACCATAAAAGTATGGCATTCGTTAACGCAGGGTTTATTATTTATTGACAACCAGAAAATACAAAAAATTTTGTGTCACAAATCGCTTGAAACCCGTAGTTTTTCAGACAAGTTTTATTAATTATCCTGCGATTACGCCCCGACGACCAGCGCGCAGCGCTACGACCATAATTTTTCGTTTATTACTTACTTAATTTGACCACTGAACGATCGCCATACTTATAACAAATGACTTAGAATTTTGTGTCAGTATCTCCCGGTTTATTATTACTTAAAAAGTCTAAAAATGCTTTTGAAATTCTTAAAATTTTGATTTATCGAACTGGCCATGGAATAAATTCTATTTAATTCCTATTTTGAAGAATAATTATCTTGGAAACTTTTATGTCCAGTCTGATAAATGAAACTTTTAACAATTTTAAAAGCATTTTTGGACTTTTTAACTAAAATCTAGATGAAATCTAATGCCCTTATCATTAGTAGTTTATATTTCTGCATTATTTTTGTATCTTTCATTTTTTCTCTAAAATAATTAGGGAAACAGGAATTTGCATAAATAAGTTTTTACATGTTAATTTCCAATGTTCGGCTAACTCATTCAGCACCCGGTATACATATCTATGGACGTTCAACTTGGTTAACAACCAAGTTGAACTTTTCACTACACATTTTTCAACTTGGTTGACAACCTAATCGTCAACATCACTTTTTACTATCTCGCGTTGTTTACGATTGTATAGTATACGTTAATTTAATTTACATACGTGTCTACAGGGTTTTCCATTAAAGACTCTTAGATTTTAACAAATCAAAGCGGCTATGTTTTTGAAGCTGCATATGTCAAACTTTCTGTTCTTATTCAATGATAATTGACAAATGATCATGCTAAGTTACAGCGTCGAGGAACGCATGCAAATCATAAAATTTTATTATCAAAATAGATGTTCTATGGTGGCAACGATGATGAAAATCATCTTTATCGAAGAGGCCCATTTTTGGATGAACGGGTACGTCAATAAGCAAAATTGCCGGATTTGGGGCCATGCCAATCCACACGAGGTCCACCAAATGGCAATGCATCCGCGGAAAGTCACTGTCTGGTGTGGATTTTGGGCAAGCGGCATCATCGGTCCGTACTTCTTTGAAAACGACGATGGCGTTGCCATCACTATCAACGGAGAGCGCTACCGATCGATGTTAACCGATTTCTTTTGGGCTAAATTGGAAGATATGTGCACGACATGTGGTTCTGTGTGTGGTAACCTGGACTTCGGGGTTGAAAAATAGGTCCTCACGGAGTTACTGAAAAATAGCTTTATCCTACCTTTTTTCCCTTTTATTCCTGATTGTTGTTGGTAATCGCTGCCACCAGGTATAGTTTAGGAATGGAAGACGAGATAGACCAGCTCGTTTTGTTTGGTAACGTAAACTTACGGTAAAAAGGAGGGCGTAGGGAGAGAATAAACAAGATATTTGCAACACCAAAATTAAACAATCAAAAATATTAAACTTAGATTTATTGAAAGTAAAGTAAAACTATATATAGATTATTCAATACAAAAGAAAAGAATCTTAAAAAAAATTAAACCTGAATTTATGTTTAATTAAAGAAAGTAATAAAAAAGGGCGCAACAATGATTATTTAACTATAGGCTAACAATTAAAATAATTAAAAAAAAAAGATTTCATAAATAGATTTCTTACTTGAGTATTTGCAGCTCTTCTTGTGAGGATTTGAGAAATGTCACGATGTTTAATTAATTGCACAAATTGATTTTAGATTTAAAATAAAAATATGATGAAATCGAACAAAAATTATTACACGAAACTCATTTAAAAGGAAATTATAAAATAATTAAATTGAAACACTTACCTATAATTTAAATTATTTTTCAATGACGATTTAACTGATTTAATTTACAAATTTAATTTTTACACAAGGTTTCATAGTCGCGACCGTCTCGCGAAGACTTCTTACGAAGACCCCCTGTCGATGACTGACTGACTGACTTTTTTTTGAAACTTCTTGAAAATATATATATTTTTTCTCTCTCAAGTTTCGTTCGATGTAATTATAATATTATTTATTTCCAAGGGGCCGTGTGAATCTCTTACGTGATTAAGATGTTTTTTTTAAATACTTTAAATTCTTAACTTTAAATTTAAAAGTAAACAAGAAATCTACTTATTTCCACTTACAGTCGCATGCAACCGAATTAGGACCACGTGTAAAAATATTTTATTTTTCTAAGTTTTAAGTTACAAATTTTATCTGACTACCTAAATTTTTACTATATAGTAAGTCAGGAATGCATAGTAAAGTACCTCCAGACTTGAACGCCACGGTATTGTACCCTACTACCCTACCATCAACCCTTGAAGACAAATACAAAAATAATGCTTAATCGAACATATTATTTACTTGTGTTGGAATTAGTCTTGCTGTAATTTTTTTAAAGTAAACCAAAGCGAAATTAGATTTGATGTGAAGAATAAAATTTAAGATACTATTTGGGAAAATAAAGATGAGATAAACCTAATGCCAAAAATGGTACCTCCTGTGATTAAAGCAAAGGGTGGAAACACAAAATATGAATGACAATGTGTAAAAGTAATAAAAGTTGAAGTTCGAGTTTGTGTGTGTCTTTTAATTTTACCTAAAAATCGAAATAACATATATTTTCAGTGGTCCTAATTCAGTTGCATACGGCTGTATTTCCACTGTACGACGGTCATCTCGGCGATCGATTAACTTGGCGACGGCCAACTCGGCGACCAAGTTGAGTAAATCAAATATTATTCAAATAGATTTCTTAACTTTCTTAACTTTATTCTAGTTATTGTTGTCAATCTTCTTGTAATTATTGTTGTTAATATTCTTTTTTTATAGTTAAAAAAAGTTAAAAAAGATTAAAATCTTAACTTTTTAGGTATAGGATAGATCTTGAGAAAGCTCCATGAAAAGTTAAAAATTTTTTTTACTACTATTTTACATCTATCAATGTTGACACATACCCTTGGTACGGACCTTGTGTGGGCCAAATCTCACCCCAAATAAAATGTGGTGAGAAAAGAATCAGTGGACTGGGAATTTCTCGATTGTGTCAGATGGTAAAGATATAGTGACTTACCAGATAATCTTCTTGTTTCTCCTCTCTCTTGGTTGGTAGGAACTAACATAAGGTAAGGAAAGGATAGCAATAGGAATCACTGATAAGCACTAATAACTGGTAGTGAAATGTTCCAATAATTATTCAGCTGGTGATCGGGTTGGTTGGTCACAAACAATCAAAAAAACCGGTAAAATACACAGAATTGGTATTACAACAGAATTGGTTGGTGTTTTTCAATATGGCGGATGGTTATCAACCCCGCATTGCGCTTGCTCCAAGCGCATCCGGAAATGGATTTGAAAAGTGGCGCAAACATCCTGCCGGCCCGGGCTTGAATTTTCAATTCAAGAAGAATCATGGTCATAAACAAACAAAATAAATATCATAAAAGAAACAAAATAAAGGAAATTCCAAATAAAACTTAAAATTCAACATACGAGTAGGTAATAAAATAAATTCGGATTCATAAAAAGAAACGAAAGTTAAAAGAAATTGGATTACTGATTTGGAATTGGACAAAGTTTTACCAAGGGGCGATTATAAACTCCAACCTTCATTCGAATGGTAGCTACCCGAGCAATTCCATCTTTTCCCAGATGTAATTTTTCGATAACAGCCAATGGCCACTGTAATGGAGGAATATTGTTTTGGATTAAGATGACTAACATACCTTCTTTTACTGGATTGGTTTTGGTATTCCATTTCGATCTCGTTTGCAATGTGTGCAAGTATTCTGTATGCCAGCGTTTCCAAAAATGCTGGACTATGGAGTCAAATAGTTTGTATCGATTCAAGCGGCTTGGAAGGATATCTGATAAATCTTCACTGGGTAACGAAGATAAAGGTGTACCGTATAAGAAATGGGCCGGAGTCAACGCTTGAGGATCATTAGGGTCATTCGCAAGTCTACATAGGGGTCTGGAATTGAGTAAAGCTTCAATTTGGGTTAACACGGTATAAAATTCTTCATAACTGAGTATTTGAATACCGATTGTTTTCGTAAGGAAAGTTTTGACGCTTTTTACATTTGCTTCCCAAATTCCTCCAAAATGAGGTGCGGCTGGCGGGTTAAATTTCCATTCAATTTTTCTCAAATTCAACTCACGCAACAGTTCATCCTTATAGTTACGGGAGTAAATTAATTCATGGACGTCATCTATATATTTTTTTGCACCTACAAAATTTGTACCACAATCGGAAAATAAAGTTGCGCAATTTCCACGACGTGATAAAAATCGCTTGAAAGCTGCTATAAAACATTCGGTAGATAAATCGGACGCTAACTCGAGATGAACGGCCTTTGTTGCTAAACACACAAAGAGGCAGACGTAAGCCTTCTGGGTTTTGACACCTCGGCGACGACTTATGGTAATTTGGAAAGCTCCTGTGAAATCAACTCCTGTTGATAGAAAAGCCTTCGCTTGGTTCACTCTTTCAAGTGGTAAGTTTGCCATCAAAGGAGTTGTAGGTTTTGGAGATAGACTGAAACAATGATTGCATTTCCAAATACATTGACGAATAGTATTTCTCGCTGACAAAATCCAGTAGTTTTGCATTAGCAAGGATTGTAACAAATAAGACCCCGCATGATGATGAAGTTTGTGATAATAAGTAATTAACAAGATTACTAACGGATCTGATTTGGGTAATAAAATGGGATGTTTGTGTTCATAACTAAGAGTAGCGTTGGACAACCGCCCTCCTACTCGGATAAGACCATTCTTTATAAAGGGACATAAACGGCGTAGGTTAGATGAAACAACTTTATTATTCTTTAAACTATGATACTCGCATTGAAAGTAACGTTGTTGAACGGCCTTTATCAGAAACATTTCCGCAGTTTTTAAATGCGAAGTGGTTATCGGTGTTTGATTTGATAAAACCTTTATAAATCTAAGAACATAAACTGTGGCGTTAAGAAGTTTAGTCCAAGACGAGAAATAATTTATCAATGAATAAAACGGAGAGATCATATCTGAAACGGCAAGGAACGCTAGTTCTTTCCCATCATCATCGGGGGGAACCATAAGCTCACTATAAGGTTTGACTGGCCATTTGGGACGCGATGATGTTAACCAAAGAGGACCAGCAAACCATGTCGGATGGTGAAGTAAAGTTGAAGGAGTGACTCCTCGAGAGGCACAATCAGACACATTCAATTTCCCCGGAACGTGATACCAATGTAGTGGAGATAAACAGGCTCGAATTTTTGTTACTCTATTTCCAACAAATGGTTTTAATTTCTTGGTAGAAGAATTAATCCAACATAAGGTTATACTGGAGTCCGTAAAAGCATAAATATTGTTTATTTTAACTCGATTAGAATAGATATCACGAACATGTGCTAGAAGTCTTGCTAATAACGCAGCCGCGCAAAGTTCTAAACGTGGAAGGCTTATTTTACACATGGGGGCCACCTTAGATTGAGCACATAGAAATCTCAAATTAATATTTTCGAATGGGTTCATAGTTTGTAGATAAATCACTGCCGCATATCCGGACAGACTGGCATCTGCAAAACCGATTAATGTTATAGGAGTTTCCTCATATACCAAAACATGACGTGGAATTTCCAACTTGTTTAGCATAACGAATTCTTCTTGGCATTTTCTCCATATTTTTTCAATTTCCAGCGGTGCTGGGGCATCCCAGTCGTTTCCTACCTCCCACAATTTCTTAATTAACAATTTAATTAATAACGTGATAGGGGCCAAAAAACCTAATGGATCGAACGTACGTGCTACTATGGATAACATATTCCTCTTGGTGCAAGGTAGAATATTTTGGTTTATCTTAAAATAAAACTGATCTGTTATGGGGTTCCAACGTAAACCAAGGATTTTCACGTTATCGTGATCAAAATCAAAAGGTTGGATTAACTTTAATTCATCTGGAATACGTTCTAAAAAATCAGAAGAATTAGATGTCCATTTTACTAATTGAAATCCACCGGACTTGAACATATTAATTAGGTCTGGGTATAAATCAAGTGCTTCTTCAACAGTGGGTACACTAGAAATTAGATCATCCACGTACATATCTCTGCTTACATATGATACAGCTCGAGGCTAGGATAGAGATTCATCTTTAGCTAATTGTTTTATTGTTCGTAAACTCAGAAACGGAGATGATTTGACCCCAAAAGTTACCGTGTTTAACTCATAAACCTGGATGGGATCTTCCGGATGGAATCTCCATAATATGCGTTGATAAGGTCTATGTGACTCAATCACGTTAATTTGACGATACATCTGTTTGACATCCGATGAAAAGGCAATTGGAAATAAGCGAAAATTTAACAAAATCGGTATCGAATGATTTTGCAATTTAGCGCCGGTATATAAAACATCATTCAATGAAACTCCAGTATCAGATTTCATACTTGCATCAAAAACTATTCGACAGGGGGTGGAAACGCTTTCCGGTTTGAATACACAGTGGTGAGGAATATAATAACCAGGAGAATTCAATCTACTTTCTGGTATCAACGACATGTGCTTCTGGCTTAAGTAGTCTTCGATGACGGAATTATATAGTTTTCTAATATTTGGGGATTTTAGCAATCGGTTTTCCAAAGAAATAAATCATTTTTCAGCAAGAAAATAAGAATCACCAAACTTTTCTTGATCATCTTTAAACGGTAAGGCTACTGTATAACGCCCATTCTCATCGCGCTTCACAGTGTTAACAAATATCTCTTCGACGACATTATCTTCTTTAGTTGACGCAGGAGGGTTAAAATCTTCAAGTTCAAACATTTTTTCAACTAAATTATCTAAGGTTAAGAATGTTGATCGGTTCAAGGGGTTTATGTTGGTTTTCATTGGAGATATATTGCCCAGAATTACATATCCTAAAGTGGTTTGAATGGCTGTAGGGGTGTTAAGAGATCCGGGTACTTTGTGAGGACCTAAAATCTCGGCAAACTTGGCTGCTCCAAGAAGACCATCAATCGGACCAGGAATATTAAATGTCGGATCAGCTAATGGTAGAAATTTCAGGTGGTTGTAGAATTGAATATCTACAGGAAAACTTGGCAATTTGTCACTGATTTTATCGATAAGTAACGCTTCAATTGGATATTTCAAATTGGAATTCAAATTAGAAAAAATGGTTAAACTTGTTCGTCCACTAATTGGTTTGGTAGCTGAACCAATTGCAATGGCACTAGTAGATAACTTGGTATATGACAATCCTAATCGGTTACAACAATTGATGGTTAAGAAATTGGACATAGAACCGCTATCGATAATAAAGCGAAGTGTACGTACTTGATTCCATTTATCTTTTACTTTGACTAGGGCTGTGCTCAACAAAACGTAATTGGGATTAGGAATCTTGACTGACAGAACGTTGGTGCATAAACTGTGAACCGCTTCGTTGTTCGAGTTCATTGCGGTATTGGAAATTTCGGTAGATGAAGTAGGGTTTGCCAAGCTAATAGAATTGGTTTTATGCAATAAGGTATGGTGTCGTTTCTTGCAAATCGTACAGCTAAATCTTGATGGACACGATAATGCGGAATGTTTAGATGAAAAACAATTAAAGCAAAGATTATTATCTTTTACCACGGCAAACTTGTGTTCTTGTGTGCTATTCTTGAAGTGAATACAATCTTTCAATAAATGAGGCTGTTTATTGCACGAAATGCAATTTCGAATGACGGTTTTCGAACGAGTGTCCGTACTATTGGTAAAGAATGTCTTAGGATTTCTGAAATGAGGGTCGCTAACTGGAAGTTTTTCGTGTTTTATCATTATCTTACTTTGCTGACGAACAAAACTTATCAACTGATCATAAGTAGCCATATTGGTGGTTTGGGCATTAATCAATTCGAACGAATTAATAGTTTCTTGCGATAATTTTGACATAGCCAGGTAGGTTAAAATGCAATCAGCTAGGTTGTCAATTTTTAATCTCTTTAGGCTGCTAACACTGGTATCAAAATTTTCTAAAAAGAATTGTAATTTGGTAGGATGATGCATTGTTAATGGACGAAACTTGGTTATTCTATCTAAATATAAGTTAGATAAGAATTTTTTGTCATGGTAGGTATCTTTCAGAAGTTTCCATATGACATCATAATTATCCGGTATGGGCTCTACACCGCTGCATGTTTTTAATGCTTTGCCTTGTAAACTTCCCAACAAATACTGGAGTTTTTCACCCTTGGAAAATTCCGACTTAATATGGATCATGTTTTTAAAATTTGCATAAAAAATTGGCCAAAGGGACATATCACTACCATCAAACTTGACTAATTCAATTTTCGGAAGGTTTACTTTTGGTCTGTTGTTAGTGCTAACTAATGGTATTGTAGGCAAATTATCTGCTGCAGGTTTTAACAGTTCGGATGCTAGGTATTGAATTCTATCATGTAAATCATCAAAACCATGGAACAACGCATAATCAGGTTTCTGTTCTGGGTCTAGGTCGTATTTTAAATTGATTATTTCCTGGGTAGTTTCAGTATAATCCAACACTACTTTATCGATGGTATGGTACCTAATCTTAAACTGTTCTTTATAGGTTTGGTTAGAAGAATCACCCTTGAAGTTTACTGCAGCATCATGGCATAATTGTATTCTTCTAAATTGGTTTTCACGTTTCGCAGACAACATTTCTAGGCGTTTTTCCATTTGTGCTTTAGTCATGGTAATCTTCGTAAGTTGAATTTACAATAAATTCGGTTTTAATTGATAAAATTTTAAAGGACGTGATAAAACTATAAATGCAGCTGGTATAAGGAACTATCGTATCAATTATGATACCTAACTTAACAAAATCGGAAATTTTAGCAATAATAAAATAAACCCACTTTTGCAACAAAATCACAAATTGAAATATTCCAAATTCAAAATTTAGAATCAAACAAATGGCGGGATCAAAACTACAAAAATTGCTGAATAATTAGGAAAATTACCAGAAAAATTAACACAATCGACTGGGCCAAAATCACTGAATTGGGTTGGGAATAAAAAAACAAATAATAACCCAATCCGGTTCGAAGGACCAAATGTGTGGGCCAAATCTCACCCCAAATAAAATGTGGTGAGAAAAGAATCAGTGGACTGGGAATTTCTCGATTGTGTCAGATGGTAAAGATATAGTGACTTACCAGATAATCTTCTTGTTTCTCCTCTCTCTTGGTTGGTAGGAACTAACATAAGGTAAGGAAAGGATAGCAATAGGAATCACTGATAAGCACTAATAACTGGTAGTGAAATGTTCCAATAATTATTCAGCTGGTGATCGGGTTGGTTGGTCACAAACAATCAAAAAAACCGGTAAAATACACAGAATTGGTATTACAACAGAATTGGTTGGTGTTTTTCAATATGGCGGATGGTTATCAACCCCGCATTGCGCTTGCTCCAAGCGCATCCGGAAATGGATTTGAAAAGTGGCGCAAACAGACCTGTACCAATTGAAACTTCTCGTTGAGCTTTCTAAAGATCTATCCTATACCTAAAAAATTAAGATTTTAATTTTTTTTAACTTTGCCAGATACAGGGTTAATTTAATAAAAACATTATACTTGAAGCAAATCAGTGAATATCTGTGTAGCGAACCTCGTATATAAAATTATATTTATATCTATTTTTATTATTAATTAATTTTTTATTTATTTTCATACTACCCCTTCCTTAACTAACGTTTCGTATTCTAACAATACGCACGCAAACGAAAGTGAAGCATGCTAGTACCTAGTTGCTAGCAACGGAAGTGAAACTTCCGTCGCCTGATCAGAAAAGTAGATCGTCTTTTGTTACACTTAACTTGACACATCGTATATTAATTAAATCAACATCTGTCAAATCACAAGCGACAACTTTTAAAAGAAAGCAATATAATTAATAAATTAGTTATTTAAATGTAAACGTACAATTTGTACAATTTGTACAATTTGAAATTTTAATGGATGGGTTTTTTTCTGTTGAATTTACTTCCATATTTTGACAATAATCTTCTCTATTTTCTAACAAAGAAACCGAATTATTAGAATTGCCGTGTAAAATTTTATTAGCAACTTCTATTATATTTGTGAGTGAATCTGCTATACCGGGTGGCTGAATGAGTTAGCCGAACATAGGAAATTAACATGTAAAAACTTATTTATACAAATTCCTGCTTCCCTAATTATTTTAGAAAAAAAAATGAAAGACACAAAATTAATGCAGAAATATAAACTACGAATGATAAGAGCATTAGATTTCATCTAACTTTTACTTAAAAGACCAAAAAATGCTTTTGAAATTCTTAAAAGTTTCATTCATAGGACTGGCCATAAAAGTTTCTATGGTAATTATTTTGGAAAATATAAATTAAATTGAATTTATTACATGGTCAGTGCGATAAATGAAAATGTTAACAATTTCGAAAGCATTTTTTGACCTTTTAAGTAAAAGTTAGATTAAATCTAATGGTATTACCATTTGTAGCTTATATTTCTGCATTATTTTTATGTCTTTCATTTTTTCTCTAAAATAATTAGGAAAGCAGGAATTTGCATAAATAAATTTTTACATGTTAATTTCCTATGTTCGGCTAACTCATTCAGCACCCAGACTCTCTGCGACCGTAGATGACTTCCATCCCCCATGTCGTTTTAAGTCCAAGATATCGACTCCTGGTGCATTTGCCAGTAAAGTAGCCGATGTTCTTCGGAAAGAGTGCCCAGTATATTCACTTGCGTCTTTAATATTTAAAAATTTGGCAATTTCATATGGAACCTTTGAAATTGTATGTTTTCCCACTAATTGGTTAACACATCTGTCTCGTTCATAGCGATAAAAAAATCGCTCATCTTGTGCATTTTTAGGTCTAAGCTGTGTGTAGTCATATACTAGTAGTTTTAACCAATTGACCTGACTTTCTGCATTGTTGGAAATTACAAAACTTCTTTGAATATTGTTTTTTGTCTCATATATTTTAACAACTGTTACATCATCTTTATATTGTATGTCACTTATTTTCATTTTATGGAGCTCATCTGTTCGACATTCTCCAGCTATACCCATTATCGCTATAACTTTCATCATAAGATATCTTTAATTAGGCACTTCATTAAAAAATTTATCAATTTCTTCTTTTGTAAATATTTTTGATTTTTTTGGTTTAAATCCATCGTTCTTCCTTTTAAGAAATACTTTTAATTTCTTAAATTTTGAAATGTCCTGATTTTTGTTTATGCGAATTGTTAATTTCAGCATGGAATATATACACCACAGGCTTGATAGTGATTTCACAGCATTGGATTTTTCGAGAAAATAAGCTAACATAACATTTTCAGTTATTTCGACTACATTATTAGATGCACACCACTTTGAAAATAACTCGAATGCTTGAGTGTATCTCATTTTTGATTTTTCCGGCAGAAGCGAGGCGCAAGCGATACTTGCAGCCTTATCAATCTCACTTTCACTACTAAGCATTTTTAAATTATTAAATTATTATAATTACAATTATTAAATGTAATACGTATATCGTGTGTAATACAATTTCACAACTGAATTGTTTGTTTGCTAGTCAACAAATTTTGAAATGACCTGCCTACTCAATAATAATAAGTACTGTCATGTAATATTATATAAATGCAAAACGTCCGCATACCTAGACAAGTATATATAGTATATATATAAACCCAGAGGCAAGAGGAATGTGGGCCGACCCAGGAAAAGATGGGTCGACCAAGAGTGACGTAACGGACAAAAGTCCAATACGTGATGATGATGATGATGTAATATTTATACATAATAATCGTTATTTGATATATTATTTATTTATTTATTTGAATCATCTAAATTTGTTCCTACAGTAAATTGTTTTTCTGAGTTATAATTATTAAATTTTTCAACAGATGATTACACTTTTAAAACAAAAATACAGTATTCGGGTTATGATGTACAATTATTTAAAGGAAAATGATTATAAAAACCTTTATCTGAATTTGGCTATCAATAGCCGAATAAACGAAACAAAACAAAAACTTATATACATATTTACAATTATTTACATTAATTTAACTTTTTTAGTTATTTGCCAAATCGTTAATTAGACGGAAATCCGAATCAATGCAGCGAAGTCGAAATCGATCTTCCAGTTTTTTTATATGATCTTCTACTAGTTGGTATCCAGTAGTCCTGTGAAGTAGTTGGGTGGAATACCTCCAAGGTAGACCATTAATTAATTTTAAATTTTTGTTCTGGATAACTTGCAGCTTTTTGATGTGAATCTGGGCAGCTCTTGACCATACGGGACATCCATATGTTATAATCGGTCGTACGATGGATTTGTAAATTAGATTTTTGTTTTTGTGAGAAAGTTTGGAACCTGCTGCTAGCAATGGATAGAGAGCTCTGCCACATCTAAGCGCTTTGTTTCTCGTTTGTTCAATATGTGGTCCAAACGTTAAATTTTTGTCTAAGATTACTCCTAGATAGGTCACCGAATTTGTGAAGGAAACTTATATTTATTATAAGGAAAAATTATAGCTTGCGTTTTTTGATCGTTTAATTTGATCTTCCATTTATGTAGATATTTCTTGCAGTGTTTATATCCTATATGAAGTTTTTTGATTATACTTTTTGTAAGTTTGCCGTTAGTAATAAGACCAGTATCGTCCGCATAAAACACTGCATCACAATTTTTGGGTTTCTTGAAGTCAGAAATGAACGTCGAATAAAGCAGTGACGATAACACAGAGCCTTGAGGTAGTCCCGCTGTAATTTTTTTAATGTTCGAATACGATCCATTTAATGATACTACAAATTTTCGATCGGACACGAAAGATTCGATTAATTTGATTATATATTTTGGAATATTGAAAGTGTTCAATTTGTATAACAATCCATGGTGCCAAACCGAATCAAAAGCCTTCTCAACATCCAGTAATATCAAACCAGTAGATCTACGATGCATTTTATTTTGTTTTATTTTATTAACAACTCGTTGAATTTGATGTATTGTTGAATGCTGTGGTCTAAACCCAAATTGTTCTTCAGGAATGATGTTATTTTCGAATACAAATTTTGCAAGTCGGTTGTAGATTATTCGTTCAAACAATTTACCAAAGCAACTAAGTAGGCTGATAGGTCTGTAGTTTGTAGCCAGTTTGTGATCTTTTCCGGGTTTTGGTGAAGTTAAGACTTTAGCTGTTTTGAATGATGTTGGAAAGTACCCTATGCTAATACATCCATTAAAAATATTGCAAACATATTCCAATATATTATTAGAAAGTGCTTTTAATAATATATTGTCTATACCATCCAATCCCGGAGCTTTAGTAGTTTTTAACTTCTTGATAATGTTCTTTAATTCTGCTATGGTCGTGAATGTAGTGTTATCGCAATTGTGTTCCTTACTTTGTTTTAATCTATTAATAAATCTTGCCACCTTTTTTTCGACTGAATATTTGAAATTTGTTGTTAGTAAATGTGATGCTTCAAAATGAGTTGGCAATAGCATTAGCTTTTTCAGTAACGGTATAAAGAGTTCTTCCATTTTCTACTAGATTTCCAATATTTCCAGCATATTTACCTCTAATTCTTTTTGCAATCTTCCAAAACTTTTTATCTCCAGTTTCAAGTTTGCTTAGCATTTTTGTCCAGTTATTATTACGGTCTATAATTACATTTTCTTTAATAAGTTTTTTATTTAAATTGAGCATAGTTTTAAGTATATTTTTTTGTATTGGGTCCGTGCATCGCTGCCATTTCCATTTGATAGCATTTCTGCTACGAATGCAAGATAAAGTTGTATTTGAAATTTCTGTAAACTTATTTTTCTTCGTTGTATATGGTACAGCTAATAATTTTGCATCTAGTATGGATTTTAAAAGTTTGTTAATGGCATCATCAATTTTTTCTGAAGTATAATTATTTACTTTAGGAACTGGGACGGTTTCAATCTCATGATCAACAAATGCTCGAAAAGTTCTCCAATCTGCTCGACTATAATCCGGCATTTCTTGACGTGTTTTTTCAATTGTATCGGCATCTATAAAACAAGAAACTGGAGTATGATCTGACATTAGCTCATCGGTGTGGTTATAGAGAGGTGAGATAAATAATGGTGAATTAAATTCAAAAAAATATAAGAATAATACAATACGTAGAAAATCAAAATTCAAAAAATTTTAAAAAAGAGACATTTAACAAATAACAGGTCTGAATTAAGAAAATTTGAAAAAATGAAAAATTCGTAATACGACAGTACAATATAACGTTATTTCATGGTTATTGCCATTCTTCAGTTGCACGCAGTCACTTATTACATTGTGAAATAAGAAAAATTTTCAAACTAAACAAAAACATGGACTAAATAGTACAAAATTGACTTACCATAACCTCCAAAGATTAACAAAACTGAACTTGTTACATGAAGTATGAATAATTTAAAAATGATTTGAACTAAGAAATTCGTTTACCTAGCACTGCTAGTTTGAAATCCGAAGGCACTGCCCTCTTAATATGATTTCTAAAAACTTTGAAAAAATTCAAAATTCAAAATTTACCACGTTTTTTAACCGTGAGGCGTAAAACTAGAAAAAGAACTCAAAATAAAAAATTTTAAGTAAATTTGTGGTTTTTAGTACCTATGTATTTATGGTTAAATTCAAAAAAATATAAGAATAATACAATACGTAGAAAATCAAAATTCAAAAAATTTTAAAAAAGAGACATTTAACAAATAACAAGTCTGAATTAAGAAAAAAAAAAATTTTTGAATTTAACCATAAATACATACTAAAAACCACAAATTTACTTAAAAATTTTTATTTTGAGTTCTTTTTCTAGTTTTACGCCTCACGGTTAAAAAACGTGGTAAATCATTAAATTCTGAACGGTAATTCTAAAACCAAAAGTACTACCTTAATAGAAATAATCTACCCGGTGGATAATGCACTTGCGATTTTTGTTTTGATTGGTCAAATTTGAAATTTGGTGATTTGATTTGTTGACAAATATAAATCACATTCCGCAAATCGCAAGTAATAAATTTAATTTAATTGCTATTTTCTTGGGAACTTATATGAATTATATGGCCGCAGTCTGAGAAATAAAATTTTTAACAATTTTAAAAGCATTTTTTGACTTTTTAATTAAAAGCTAGAAGAAATTTAATGCTCTTATCATTTGCAATTTATATTTTTGCATTATTTTTGTGTCTTTCATTTTTTCTCTAAAATAATTAGGGAAGCAGGAATTTGCATAAATAAGTTTTTACAGGTTAATTTCTTATGTTCAGCTAACACATTTAGCACCCTGTATATTGATTATTGTATTTAATGATTTATACTTTTTTGAAATAATGTAAAATCGTAATAAAACGACTTGTAGTAGTGATGAGATAATGCTATTACAGCGGTTGTTCCGTGACTGACGTCATGTGCAGAAAATTTCAAAACTCGTCGCACTTTCGAGCACACCATACAATCCTAGCACCACGATCATTAGTTAAATATTAATTTTATGATAAAATATTAGCAATATAATAGTATCACTTATTTTGACCCACTCTGTATCCAGAAGTGGAGCACAAGACAAATTTATTGAAATTGCGCACGCATAATGTTGTGGCGATAGTGTGAGGTTAAAAAAAATAGTATTACTTTTGGCGGTAAACCGTCGAGCTTATCTCGTTTTTTTGTATATTCTTATTTATTTGTTATTAAGTTTTAATTTGTTTGCTATCCTAATATATCATTTTAAGAGTATGAAGTGCTCCATTCCGGAAATATCGTGGCATAATCGAGATCCTGTATTAACCGCAGATGTTCAACCCCTATGTAACGGTGAATTTTACAGGTTAGCTACTGGAGGTGCAGATTGTCATGTATTGGTTAGTGACTGATTGTATTTTTGTTTTTATTACTTAATATTATAATTTTATAGATATGGCATTTAAAAGTTCGAGACAATGGAAGGGTTAATGTTGATGTAGTTTGTGATTTAACAAAGCATCAACGATCAGTTAATGTAGTTCGTTGGTCGCCTACCGGTAAATTTTTAGCTTCTGGAGATGACGATGCTAGTATTATAATTTGGAATTTAAAAACAGATAATTTACCATTAGAGGGAGAAACAGATGATAAAGAAACTTGGATTGTATATAAGGTAAAATAACAATAGAACATTGATAAATATTTTGAATAATAATTAAACATTGGGTTTCCATTTTTTATTTGTTTTGCATTAAAAGTTACTTTGTTTCCAAGGGTACTTAGGTACCGCCTTTTGTTTTTTGAAGTACACAGTATTAGTATACTGAACCCGGTTCCACATCAATAAAAATTTATGGTGTAATTTGAAGTTCAAATTTAAATTGAGCAAGTATTTTACCATGTAAATTTTTCTTGTGTGCTGTACTGGCGAATCCATTCGTGCATAAGTTTATATTAACACTACAGTGCGACGCAAATCTCATTGAAGATAGCATCTGTTTTCCATCACGAAATTATTTGTGTGCATTACACACGGTGCAGTTCATATCAGCAAAAATTTCGACCAAATTTGTGCTAAACACAACGCACAACGAAACTTTTTATTTATAAAAGCTCCAATTTTACAATAGTTGAATAAACTTGGTATGATGTTAAATAATCTAGTAAACCCGTTTTACCTAACAATAATGTTATACAACGTTTATCTGACTATTGGCCGTAAACAAACGGAACTATAAAACAAGGGAAAACTCATATCAAGTTCTTTGAAATAATTTAAAAGAATATCATATATTTTTAGAAAGTTGGAATTTCCTAAAATTATTTAGAAAGCATTGGAAATTTATTCAAAGTTTTTGGACTTTGTAATGCAATTTTCAGATTTTAATTAAAAATTATTTTAAATTATTTAATTGTTTTTTTTTGTTAATTTTAAGTTATAAAATTAATTTATTTGGAAAACATATTGATCGATTTTAATATATTTATGGCTTTAGCAGTTGTGGTCACCCTAAATACATTAGTTAAAAGATTAATTTAAAAAGTTAAACTTACAACTTGAACATATGTTTTGGCCGACAGAGGCACTTTTATGAGAAATTTTAAATATAACTTGGAATAGAGGTGTGTAATTAAAGAGCTGAAGGAGAAAAGTTGATTTTTGTTACTATTTTGCTAACTACAAGAAGACCATCAAAAACCTACAAAGGAAGTTCAATTTGGATGTATTTTATAATTTCTAACTACGATTAATATTATATTGAAATACTTCTCCTCAACATTTTCTCATCAGTTGTAAAAGTGTTTCTAGCTAAGTGACGAGAAAAATATTATTCTTATTTAAGTGTGTTTATTGCCGACAACCTAAAAACTAGTTCGTATTACCAAGATTATTTGTTGGGAGATTTTATAGTTTTTCGAATAATAATTTGTTATATTTTTGTTTTATTAATTTTTTATTTTTTAAATCATTTCTGTTTAAATAAATTTATTGTCAATATATAAATCTTAACTTGTGAGAAAATAAACAATAAAACTTTAATTACAAGTTAAATTCAATAATATAATCAAAATTATATTTTTAAGCTTTCGGCGACTGTTATCGCCTTCGTAAGAAATCTATTTATTTATAATACGAAGGCGATAACAGTCGTCGAAACCTTAAAAATATAATTGTTATTATATTATTGAATATATTATTGAATTTAATTTGTTAATTAAAACTTTATTGTTTAAATTTATTGTATGTAATCCTTGTTTTATTTAGATTAATCCAACCACGACCTGCATATTTTATTAAAGGCTCTTTAGCCGTAGTAAACTTATATTATTTATAAGTATTTATGAGTTACAACCATATGTATAGGTTGCAGTTGCTTCATTTTTAAACTAGCTTATTAGAAAATTATGTCTATATTTGCAGGTATTTTTAATAAATTTTTTTCAATTTTTAGGTATTACGTGGTCATATAGAAGATGTTTATGATATTTGTTGGTCTCCTACTGAAACAAAATTATTATCAGGATCTATTGATAATACTGCTATTATTTGGGATTTTAAGACTGGCAAGAATGAGCGCATTTTAGCTGATCACAAGGGATTTGTGCAGGTTCTATAGTCTATATTTCTTTCAACTATATTACTAACTTTCATTTAGGGTGTTGCATGGGATCCAAAACATCAATACATAGCAACATTAAGTAGTGATCGAATATGTCGAATATATGATACTGCTGGAAGGCAAATTAAATTTAAAGCTCACAAAGGATTATTACCAGTATCAAATGCGCATGCATTACATAATAAAGAAGTAAAATATTTTCACGATGATACATTGAAATCATATTTTCGACGATTAAGCTTTTCTCCAGATGGCAATTTATTAATTACTCCATCTGGTTGTATTGAAACCGAGGATAGAAAAATGGGTCGTTATGCTTCTTTTGTATTTGTCCTAGAATCTGCTGTTCAGTAAGTTGAATTTTTTTTTATTTAATAAAATGAAAGTGATTTGCACAAAATCTAATTTTCAAAAAAAAAAAAAAATTAGAAGATATACATGCTTTCTAGGTGTTTATAAAATTTATGTGTAAAAACGTGGTATATTAAAAAATTCTTTCTGCTTTTCAGTCTTGTGTGTGTGAGAGAGAGATTTTGCAATCGATTATAAACATCTCTCTTATCTTCTCTCTTTTTATTTATTAAACATTTTCTCCGTTATACACTGTTTTTTTCATGTACGATTGATTCGATTATCTGGATTAATAGATTTTTTAAACTATTTTATCCATAACGAATATTGCATTGTCATCAGTTCTGAGCTATGTTTAAAGTTTCAAGTCTCTAGCTCTAGCGCATCGGGAAGTTAGTTTAAAATAGATTGCAAAATTTGTACCAAATAGACAAACAAGAAATCCAGTTAATAAAAACGTGATAAAAAATTAATTAAACCTAATTGAAATTCAATTTAAAAAAATTGATTGTTTTGTACCTTTTTAGCGCGTTTTGCGCAGTTATATGAGAGTTATAAATGAGAAATTCTTGAAAATTTTACAGTACATTATTTGCTTAACCCTTTAATGCTTACCATTGCAGTAATGAAGCATAGCATTCTCGACGTTGTAGTTATAGTAGGGTAATCATTGATAGGCTTACAAGGACAGTGGGACATTTCTACTACATTGCCCTTTCATTTTTTTGCATTTTGTGAAAAATTTGGTTTGAATTTGTAATAATAATATACAGTAGAATCCGCTTAATGTGATCACTTCGGGCCAAGGACATTTCATTAATATTAACTGATAACAATTAGCGAAATTTAGAAAAAGGCGAATTTTAGAAGACATGGATTAGAACAAAATAAAAGAAAAAAAAGAAAGAAAAAGGGGCCGGTTTCCAAAAAAAATGATCACAATAACTGACTGATAACATTATCCGAGATCACATTAAGCGGATTCTACTGTATATTATATATTTACGGATATACCACTTTACACAATAAGTATAAATTGCAAATTTTTAGAAAATATAAAGACCAATAAATATTACAAATTATGTTATGAAAAATTATTTCTCTACATCATTATTTCTTTAAATTCATGTAACGATTTTGAAAAAATCGCGAAAAAAGACGCGCCATTCTACTCAATGGGCTGAACAATCCAAAGTTTGTCTAAT
Source organism: Cantharis flavilabris (assembly GCA_949152465.1). NCBI lineage: Eukaryota > Metazoa > Arthropoda > Insecta > Coleoptera > Cantharidae > Cantharis > Cantharis flavilabris. The sequence goes on along the minus strand of OX424436.1, from coordinate 26,090,943 downwards.
GGTGAATCGTACAAAATATCTTAACCTGTCTTGTGTCTCTTGTGTTTTAATAAGAAAAATAACTGCTTCAAACAATTTTACACTGAAGCATAACTGAAATTACCTTCCCACTGCATATAAATTGCAAACATAAAACATATTTTTGTTGGCAATTTTGCTAGCCATAGACTTGAAAAAAAATTTTTTGATATTATTTGAATAAAAGGTATCATTATACAGTAGAACCCCTCTATAACGCGAACTCAAGAGACCACCAGTCTACTTACTCGTTATAACAAATTTTCGCTATAAAAATTCATCGACAATAAGGGCGTTTTCATATGGGGCAATATATTGCTAGCACTAAAAAGCTGCAATATTGCTGTTCATCGAAAATACATGTTTTTAAATACTACTATACCATTTACAGTAGAATCCGCTTAATGTGATCACTTCGGGCCAAGGTCATTTTAATAATATTAACTGATAACAATTAGCGAAATTTAGAAAAATGCGAATTTTAGAAGACTTCGATTAGAACTAGATAGAAGAAAAAAAAGAAAGAAAAAGTGGCCGGTTTCCAAAAAAAATGATCACAATAACCGACTGATAACATTATCCGAGATCACATTAAGCGGACTCTACTGTATTACATCGCGCACATGTGAAACCTACTCATTTAATACCGTGTATTTTTGATGCACAACAATATCGCGGCTTTTTATCGATAGTAATATATTGCCCTGTGTGAAAACGCTCAAAGAATATAAAGTTATTATAAAGAGCATCGTAATGAGGTATGGAAGAAGAATATTATTCTACATCCTGAATATTTGGAACATTTACCGCAACTTCTTCATCATCTTCTCCTTTTTGACTACTACCAGACGTGACGACGCAAAATACAAATCAGATAAAATTCTAGTATGTAATTGAGACCTGCAGGTGTCTTTATTTTTTCCAGAAACTCTTAATATTCAATCTACTTCTGAAATTTCTCGTTATTATTGATCTGACCCCAAACAAAAATCTTGTTATATCCACCTCACTGCCAAAAACGTATTCGCTATAGAGGGGAAATTTTACATGGTATAGTATATAAAACGGCAAGGGACCAAATGATTTACTCGTTATAACCGGGACTCGTTATAGAGAGGTTGTCATTATCTCGACAATCAGAAATGTCAGTACAGTAGAAGCTCGATTCTGTGAACACAAAAATCCAAAGGTATGTTCAAGTTAACGCAAATGTTCACACTAGTGGGAGTGTAGAAAAAAGTGTTATGCATATATTTATTTCTTATAAAACGTATAATGCATAATGTTGGTAATTAGCCCTAAGTTGCACCTTATTCCCATTTGGGAACACAAGCATTACATAGTTTTAAATACTTATTTCGCGAAAAATAAACTTTCTATGCACAATGCTCCTATCCAGGAACATCCTTCTTCAAGTTAGAAAGGCTACCAATAGATTGTAATATATAACATATCGATAATGAAGATAATCAGCTACCGTAAAACGGGGTGATAAGAAACACTGGGGTGTTAAGAAACAGAAAGTGCGGAAAAGTTATTTAATTACTGTATTCAAAATGTGGCGATTTTTTTGCTTGAAATTATTGTTGATAAATGGGTTTGGAATAGTAAACATATGAATAGCATTTTTAAGTTGATACTAATAAAATTAATTATGTCTAATAACGTTGAGTTAAGTTGACTTAAATGTTATTTAAAATACCTCCTCAAAACTTCGTTTGTGCAGTGAAGTAGAAGAGTTGCATTAAGTTTATTTTTTGATGATCTGCTGTTTGTTACTGTTCTGCATCACATCCTATTTATTTAAATTTTTTATGTCATATAAATCCTATAATTTTGCTAGGTTACATTATAAGTAGAAAATTAAGAACAAAATTGGGGTGGCAAGAAACATGCCGCAAAAGTATGTTCCTGACCTCCCCCGATGAAGTTATTACCCCCCAATCGTGAACCTTCTGATGATTACACTAGTAAGCCCAATGACAATGATATTTTTGGTCAAGAAGACCAAATCAATGAAGCAACTGATAACGAGGATGATTCTTCTTCTGAGCACATTGATTCTAGGCTTGTCAAATTCAATAAAACATTTCCAGATCTGCACTCTGTAAAGGCAGGTGATATTAAGCCTGATGACTGGTTAATAGTGGGTTTTCAAGTTTTTCACTGTTTTTAATCACCCCAGAAGTGATATAGTAAGACATTTAAGCCGAAATCACTGCTAGTTTCCTTTCACCCCAATTCCTGGGCGATAAGAAACAATGTCATTTTATTTTATTTATTATGTTACATGACATTTTCTATTTATATAATTGTGTATTCTTAAACTAGAGATCTAGACCAACATTTTACATTTTTTTCAAATCAATTTGAGCACGATTAATAAGTTTTATAAAGCGTCAAAGTTGAAAATTGTTTCTTATCATCCCACTTTACGGTACTGATGTTAAAAATGGTTGAAATTATGTTTTTCTCGTTTTTAATGAAGTGTGTGTCATATTGTTAGAAAGCCTAATTTTTGAGTTAAAAGAATTTCAGTGGCTCGATTACATCATATTGATGGTATGTATACCTTGTTTTCTCCTACTTCTCGTTCACTTACTTTTATATTTTGACTTTGAGTTCAGACAAAACACGCAAAACTTGATGAATATTTTTGAAAATAAAGACGAATAATTTTTTTAAATATTTTTTACGTGTTACAAACGATAAAATGAACCACATATTTTTTTTTTTTTTCAAAAATAAAATTATGTGCCATATAAGGTTAAGAACATTAAAGATTAAAGATATCTTACTTTGTTTTTGTTTTTCAGTTGCATTTAAAATTACAGCCTTTTCATAAACCTCTTTTAAACTTAAGATATCAGTTATGTCGATATCATTTTGTTCGGCCCATTCTAGCGATACCTTCAATGCTTGAATAGCTTCATAATGGATTATTTTTTGCAGTTTGGGTTCATTGACAATTTCACAACCTTTATCTTCATGATCATCTTCTAATACAGTAGAACCCTTCTATAACGAGTCCCGGTTATAACGAAAAATCGGCTATAACGAGTAAATCGTTTGGTTCCTTGCCGTTTTGTATAGTACTACTCCATGTAAAATTTCTCCTCGATAGCGAGTACGTTTTTGACATTGAGCTGGATATAACCAATATATACCAATATTATCAAAAGACAGTATTTTTATCATTGGGCTGACTGATCTCAAAAACCACTAGATCGAGTTTGATGAAATTTTTACTGATTATTCCTTAAGATCTGTCGAGTATCTATAGGTATACTAATATTAGGCTACAAATTAAAGTAATTGATAAAGTTGTCGATCCACCACGTTGTTTCTCCTTTTTGCTACATCAGCTGCCATGATAAGGTTATCAACTAACTAGGGATGCATGCAGATGCATCGTGTTTATCTTGAACGTGTGTTAATTACATCGAGACAACTACGCAATCGGAGGGGATACACACGCACAACCTTGAAACTTCTGGCTCGCGGTAGACTGTTGACAAGTGGTCTAGACTATGCGAGGCAGCCACGCGCACCAGCCTCGCAGTGTCTGGTCACACCTTTACACAAATTTTTGTACTTAGGGCCGGTTCTACTAACTCTGATTAAATCGTTGTTTAACTAATCACTGTTAATGCTTAACCGTGATTAGTTGACCTACATTAACTTCAAAGCGTTCCACCAAGCATTTTGTATTTATGATTAGTTAATCATGGTTAAATGCTTGAATTTCGTGTATACTCGGTTTTTCCTTGCAAAAGCTCTTCTGGTTGGTTGATGATAATCACGTGAAACTTTAGTTTAGTAGGGGTTTAGTGAAAAAGACAGAAATATACCTGGAATTTTATATAAACTAAACTCGGAAATTATTATTTCAATTTTTTATTTTAAAGTAAAATAAAATGAACACCTAAAATTAGCCTAAAGGTTAATAATGAAAAATTGCAAACCGATTTATTAACTAAACAATTATTATAATAAAAAATAAATTTTATTATAGGTTTATTAGTTTAAATAATTTATTATAAAAAAAATTTTTTTATACTTTTCGAAAATCGTCTACTGCTGTATTTACAAAAGTAGATCATTTTAGTTAGGCTATGTATGTTCAAAATGTCAACAGTAGCTATATCTTTTTCTATAAATTGAAAGAAATGCGCATGTACCGACCATTAACCGTGATTAAACTCGTCTAATCGCCCAAAATCGGTCGATTAGTTTGAAGGCTGTTTAACCATGATTTACTTGCTTTAACATTATGCCCGGTTTCTGAAGATCTCTGGTTATCCTCTGGTCAGCTAATCAAAGGTTAAAGTAAGATGGGTTTCTGAAACCACCAACTACTCGAGGATAACTAACCTCTTGTCAACTCGCTTGATTGAACTGCCTGTAGATGGGGATACAGTAGTTACTTCAAATTAACCAGTTTTTTTTGTAATTTTATTATTTTATGTTGGCAAAAATCTGTTATGTATTTAAATGTTTTGCCGAAAAGTTTAAATATAATATTATTTTTATTATTATACGCTAGTTGGATATCCCAAAAAAGCGTACGCCGCGCCTTCTGGTCAATTATGGTCAGATTTTCACCTAATTTATGCACAAAATCACCGCCTAGGCGGCGGCACCATAGCTGTCCAAATTAAAAATATTTTAAAATAAATTATTTTTTCTCCAACTGTATTAAAAGCAGTACATTTTTAATAGCATTACCTCAAATCAAAATTGACGTTTTTGTTATTAATATAAAAATGTGTACATTACTAAGCAACACTTTTTTTTACGTGCATTAAAAGAACTTTTTTTGTGCTAGACCTAAAAGTGACCTAAAAACTATGACAACTTAATATAAAAAAAACAAAAATTGAAGTTACTGGATTTTCACTACACGAATAATCAAACAAAATGTTTGAAGTAATTTGAATTTTTGGTTGGAGAAAAAGTAATATGTCTCATTTGGATTAAAAGTGTCTTTGTTTGACGTGCAATTATTGCATTCGCTCGGCTCCGCTAGCGCTCCGCCTCGCAAATACAAAAATTGCTTGTCAAACAAAGTTTCACTTTTAATCCGAATAAGACAATGTACTATTGTGCGTAAAAGTAAAATAGATTTGAATAAAAGAAGTAAAAATATCACCGACTTCAACAAAGATGTCTTATTTGATATCGAACAAGAGTTTAATCACAAATAAAAGAATTAAAAAAAAGACGGAAATAATATGAAATTTAAAAACGATGCATGGATCGAAATAAGCACAGAATTCAATTCAACTGTCAAAAAAATTCGATTGCACATGTTCTACAAAGTTAACCAGTGGATAACTCGAGCCCATCCGCAGGTCAACTTTGACCAGAGATTTAAGGATAACTTTTGCTATAGAAACTCAAAATCTGCAGGTATATTGCGGTTAAGCTTAACCTTTGTATAACTCGAGCTTCAGAAACCGGGCATAAATAGATGGTGGAACACTCTTTTACATTTAACCGTGATTTAACCAACTAATCATGATTAAAGTATTTAACCAGAGTTGGTGGAACCGGCCCTTATTGATAAAATTTAGTAAAAAATTAACACATTTGTAATTAAAATTTTTAATATTTCTTTATTTCTAGTGTAAATTTTATACGAATTTATGTAAGTTATTACAAAAATACAGTAAACTTGTTTCTTGATAGAAATGTGGTATTTAAATGAATTTAACTCCAAATATTGGTAGCCCCACAATTTATTCTTCATTTAAAATGTATTTGATCAGTATAAACTTTTTCGTATCTACGTAGTCAACGTTTCTAATGTCATCCTGATGCGTCATGTCTTGTAGTATCATTTTTCATCGACTGCAACTGCACTGTAAAATAATTTAAAACAAGGTGGAACTCGCTTTTGCGACAGTTCTTAGGCTTCTATACATCTACTTTTTTGATAGATTGAATTATTTGGGCTTTATTTTATTATAAGCCGTTTTATATTTTATTATTTCATATATATAAAGCTGCTTGGCTTCACTCACTGACTCACTGATTCATCATTTCGAGTGAAAATGTTTGACCTGTTCTGGATGTCGTGGAGAGCTGAAATTTTGGCCGGGGATAGGTTTTCTTGCACAACCAACCAGAAAAATCGAAAAAGTTGAAAAAGTTACCCCCGAACCCTTCTACGAGGGTTTAAGGGGTTTTGCTAAATGCGGTTGCATTGCCGTTATTTGGCGTCGGATTTTGATTATCTAAAAAGTTTTGAAATCGTCGTGACGGTGGCTTGCGATTTGTTGAAAAAAATTTCAAAATTTTTGACCTTTGAACTATCTTTTTTGCTTCGAATGTTTTAAAACTTTTTTTAACCGCGCCGCAGCTAATCCGTATCGGACGGAAAAATGGAAAAAACTGTTGGAAAGGAAAAGTTGAACTGAATAAAAAAGATGTCTTTCAATTTTTGCGTAAATTCAATAGTTTACGAGCAAATGTAAAATTAATTTTTCAAGAAAATGCGCCTTTCATTAATTTGTCAAATTTATTTATCGTTCGGGATTTCACGTCGGATCTCGAACGATTCAAATGCCCTTGTGATGTGCGTTACAATAGAAATACAAAAAACAATTACCAGTTTACTTATTAATAAATTATTAATCTGAAAAATATTATATTTTCATCCAATAACATTATCTACATAATATGAACAAATATTTTGGGGTTGCAAAACCGTGCATATTATTTGTAATAATAAAAGTGATCGCTCAATGGAAGTCATAATTTGACATTAGGAATTACGAGCTACTTTCCGAAATTAATTTCAGGTTTAAACTAATGTTACAAAACAGAACGAAATATGATTTTCAAGTTAGTACATTTATTTATTATTGTTGATTTGTTTGGAAATTTGGAATAAATAAATTGTCGTTCAGTAACAAACATTTTTTATATACAATGAACAAAATGTTAAGTCTGAAATACCATTATTAGATCATCTAAAGTAATGTAGGCCCCGTGGCTTATGGGCTAGAATTGAGGACTCGCTTGCATAAAGTCAACGTTCGATTCCTGTCCCAGACAAGTTTTTTTTTTAATTTTAGAATCTTTGAAATATTCGAAACCGTTGTATTATTCCAGGATTTGCTTTTGGAAGTTTTGTACCCTTCAAAAAAAATAACCCTTGAAAATAATTACTGCCTACCAAAGAAAGAATAACTTGAAGCTTTTTTAATCTAATCCGGGTAAAAAACTGGATTAGCTCGGGTACTCATTTGACTATCGAAGATGTTGGGTCAATATCAAAAATAAACTTACAAGTAAGACCGATGATTATTTTTGATTACCTAAAATTTTGTGCGAGAAAAGCCAAATTAAATTACAAAAAATTTGGTTTTATAATTTTGCAGGTTTAACTGTAAACCCCTGCATGGTGTATACGGATTTTGAGCTGATTGTTTTTGAAAATTGGACAAAATAGAGAGAGAAATTTTGAAGGCGAGGTGGACTACGAGGAACTAGTGTTATATACAAAGAAATTATTGTGGAGACAACAAACACAGGAGTGAAGTAGTAACTGAAAACAATTGTGAGTATTTGAGGTTAGAATACCGGAAGTCGTTTGTTTTAAGGATCCTGTTAGTAGTGTGAGTTCCTTTGAAGGGTTGACCTGGGTTCTCGTGCTGACGCTGACGGTGGATAAATAATTACACGAGTCACTAAACATTTACCATCAAATTGAAATAAGGATTTCAAATTAGCAACTTTGGTTGCCTGACTTCAACTAAACATTAGCAAATGAATAATAACAAAATAACTAGAGGAAGGACAAACAGTGTACCATCGATTAATGAATACCTCAAAAGAAGAAGAGAAATAACAAATACAAGTACGGAGGAGGAGGAGATTTTCCGTCGAAGTAAAAAAACACCCAAATCACCGACACAGGCAGAGGAAGGAGAAATAAAAGGTGAAACCAAAATAAAAGGTGAAACCATGGATGAACTGAAGGAAATGATGGCGGGCTTAACCAAAATCGTAGCTGAAGGTAACAAGGTAAACATGGAAATAAAGGAGAAACTGAATACGATGGAAATCAATTGGAATGCTAAAGTTCAAGAAATGGAACAGGTGATTGGAGACCTGACAATGAATGCAAGTAAACAGAATGAAAGAATAACCTACCTTAAGGAACAACTCGAAAAGAATGAAAAAGAGAAAAGAAAGGAGAACATAATTATAAAAAATCTAACAATGGAGGGAATTGTAACCCCAGGAAAAATAGAGGAATACTTGAATAGTAAGATGCAGATACGTGTTGAGGTGGTTGACGCTTTTAAGATAGGAAGAATAACTGAAAAACAGGTAATTGTTGCAAAATTGAAAAACAATGCACAGAAGCGACTAATAATGGAAAATAAAAGTAAACTAAAGGGTACTCGCACTTATATTGAAAACGACATGACCAGCAAGGAAAAGGAGATACAAAACCAAATATGGTCCTTGGCTAAAATTGAAATGGGAAAAGGAGAGAAAGTAAAGGTTGGGTATCAAAAGATGATCAAACAGAACGAAGTGTATATTTGGGACAAAAATGATAATGTTCTGAAACAAAAAAAAAATCAAGAACAATCTACAAAAAACTAAAACAGTTAAGGGGAGGAGTATCTGGACCTACCCAGACAGATACTCCAGAAAGGACAGCTGGGGAAGATACACGGATAGGGCATGGAACAGAAATAATCGAAATGGATCAAGCGGATAAAAAAAGGTGTATGAGAGGAATGAAAAAACATGCTAAGGGGGGTGAAACAATTAGAATAGCGACGTGGAACGTGAGAACGCTTTTGAGACCTGGAAAAATGAAGGAAGTTGTTAAAGAAATGCGGAAGTATAGAATAGAGTTGGCAGCAATACAGGAAACTAGATGGAAGAAAGAAGGAGAAATAAGAGGAGGAGATTTTATATTTCTGTACTCTGGGGAAGATAAGCAAGGTAGTAAGGGTACTGGTTTTTTGGTAATGAAGAGGTTTATGAAAAGAATACTGCAATTTAAGCCAATGGGTGGAAGACTATCATACTTAAGAATCGCAATGAAGCCAAATAAACTGTCAATAATAAATGTTTATGCACCGACAGAAGAAAGTACTGAAGAAGAGAAGGAACGGTTCTACTACGATTTGGAATTGCTATATGATATGATACCAAAACACGACACCGCAATTATAATGGGAGACTTCAATGCACAAATTGGCAAAGAAAAGCATATTGAGGATGTAGCTGGAAAGTACACCATACACAAGAAAACAAATGACAACGGAATTAGACTATGTTGCTTGGCAGCCTCACTGAATATGGTTATCAGTAGCACCAAATTTGAGCACAAAAAACTACACAAGATTACTTGGATGTGGCCTGGCGCCGATAACGATGAAGGAAATCAAATAGATCATGTACTGGTGACAAAAAGGCGAGCAACATCAATAAAGGACGTGAGAACTTACAGAGGCGCCAATGCCGACACGGATCACTTCTTGGTAGTCGCAGAAGTGAAACAGAAAACCATGGTAACAGACATAAGGCACCACACAAGAAAGCGGATAGCAATAGAGAAACTTAACAATGATGTATGTAGAGAAGAATACGAGGGGAGAGTGAATAGGGAAATGCAACAAAAAGAAAAAAACAATAACATAGACATGATATGGGACAACATTGAAGATAGTATTAGAACAAGTGCCACAGAAGTGCTAGGATACGAGAAAAGAGTAAAATGGAAGGCATGGTTTGATAGGGAATGTGATGAAATACATAAAATTAAAAAGGAAGCAAGAGTTAAATGGTTGAGAAGTAATGAACGAGAACACCTAGATGAATACAAAAAAAAGAGAAAAGAAGCTAATAGACTATATAAACAAAAAAAGAATGAATGGATTGAGGAAAGAATAAAGGAAATCGAGATAAGCAGTGTTAATAATAATGTAAGGAGGTTTTATAAGCAAATCAAGAATACGAGAAAGAATTACGAGATAAGAAACAAAGGAATGAAGAACGATGAAGGGGTTCTGGAAAATAGATCTGACAAGATTAAAAAAATATGGGAGAACCATTTCAAGAGGCTACTAAACACACACAAAAATGAGGATATACAACAAAATCAGACAGTAGACAAACAGCATACAGATGAAATAGATGAACCGACTAGAGAGGAAATACTAGAAACAATTAAGAAGCTGAAAAACCGCAAATCCCCTGGTACAGACGAAATTACAGCAGAAATGCTAAAGAATGGAGGAGAAGCGGTGCTATCTGAAATTTCCAAATTGGTAAAACAGATATGGACGCAAGAGGAGATGCCACAAAGGTGGAAGGAAGGGGTAATAATTGCAATAAAAAAGAAAGGTAGCGCCGAGGAGTGTAGCAATTATAGAGGAATCACGCTCTTAAACACCGCGTACAAAGTACTATCGACAATCATTCACAACCGTCTTACTAGATACACTGATGAAATAGTTGGAAATTATCAGTTCGGCTTCAGGAGAGGAAAGTCGACAGTGAATGCATTACTCATAATTAAACAGATTCAAGAAAAAAGTTATGAACATGATGTGGATATGCATATGCTGTTTGTGGATTTTAAACAAGCGTTTGACAGAGTCAAGAGATCCCAATTGATAAATATTATGAAGGAATTCAAGATTCCAGATAAATTGATAAGAATGACTTGGATGACACTAGCAGAAGCAAGAGCAACAGTTAGAACGAGCGAAGGTGACACAGACAGCTTTGAAGTGAATAGCGGTGTGAGACAGGGTGATGCATTGTCGGCGACCCTATTCAACATTGTACTTGAGAAGATAATCCGATCTACGAGCTGCACTGAATCCATAATGAATAAGGAAATCCAAATAATAGCATACGCAGACGATGTAGTCATTATATCAAGATCGAAAAAAGGATTAATAGAGATACTAAAGCTAATAAAACATGAAGCAATTAGAATGGGATTGGATATTAATCAGGACAAGACAAAGTATATGAAGTGCACGAGAGAAAATAATGACACAGTGAATGAATTGAATATAGACGGCGCCGTATTTCAGCAAGTAAAAGATTTCAACTATCTGGGTGTGCAAATTAATAATAGAAACAACAGAACTATGGAAGTCACAGCAAAAATACAAGCAGCAAACAGGGCGTATCATGCAAACAAGCAGCTATTAAAAGATAGGCAAATATCTAAAGGAACTAAAATTAAGATATACAAGACATTAATAAGACCGGCCCTCACATATGCAGCTGAAGTTATCTGCCTAACAAAAAGAGAAGAAGAATATTTGAGAGTGTTTGAAAGGAAAATATTGAGAACGATAGTTGGACACAAACGAATAAATGGAAAATACCGAAGTAGAAATAACTCTGAATTACTTGAAGAAATGGCCGGCGAAGACATAGTGAAATTCATAAAGGCTCAGAGAATAAGATGGTGGGGCCATGTAATGAGAGAAAACAATGAGGAAATTGGAAGAATATTAATGGCATGGAAGCCAGAACATAAAAGAGTGAGGGGAAGGCCAAGATTGAGATGGAGTGACGGAGTGGAAGGAGACCTAGAAAAGTTGGGTGTGAGAGACTGGGCACAAAAGGTGAAAAACCGCGAGGCATGGAGAGAAATTGTGCGAACAGCTAAAACGCATCGGGACCTGTAATGAGATGTATTTATGAGGATTAATCCACCTCATCAAAAGGATTTTGTAAGTCCGTAAGGACAGCTCTGTTCTATTGTAGAATGTAATGCTGTAAATAATAATAATAATAATAATAAATAACTGTAAACCAAAGAGTAATTTTTTTTTCGAATTTTTTTAGTTTTCGAATAAAGTTATCTTAAGCTTTTATCCTTTTTCTAGGATTTTAAGCAAAATAAATTTATAAATTAAAAAAAAAAATTAGAAAATTTTTCTGAAAAAAAACCAAGGCAGATGCCTTCAGATTTATTTAAAATAATTGAATTCGCATATTACGGGTTTACTGTTTAATATACGAAAAAAGTCAACCATATCAATATTATAGGAAATTGCCATGCGCTTACTTACTTTTTCTTGATATCGAAAATCGGCTGATAAATAAGGTCGCTACGGCCGAATTAAAAAAACTTAAAATTTTGACTTTCTTACGCCCGTAGAGCTTAAACTGTTGAAATTTTCGAAAATGTTTTGCGACCATCGTGAGGTCCTTGCGGAGGGCTAAAATTTTGTTCTTTACGAATTTTTTCAAACACGTTTCCTTATACCAACTAAGCGACAAATTCTCGAATGACTAAGAATTTCGTTTCAAATCCTTGCCATATTGGCAAAAACAAAAGTGTCAGTTTTAACAGTGAAGGGGTGGTTTTTTCCAATAATGTCTAATACACTTTTAGTTTTATTTTCACGTAAATTATCGACGAGAAATTAAAAAAAATTGAATTTTTAAAATTTAAGAAAAATCGTTTGACACCAAAGCGGGCGGCCGCCTCGAAAAAAACTTGGCGGTTATTGTCAATGGCCGAGAAAGATGCGCGCAATTGTCGATACCATTTTAACGTCTAAAATTTTAACTTAGTCCTTCTTCGTGAGGGTGGGACCCAAATAAAGCTAAAATTTGTGTATCTTTTTTAAAATTTGAATCTTCGAAGACAAATTTTTCGGCTAATTCAAAATAAATTTATAAAAAAAATTTTGAACCAAAATCCTTCCAAGTATCGAGTCCATTTGTTTATGTCGTTAAATTTACAAATTTTCAGAAGTGAAACCAAGCAAACCCCTTTAAAATTCTTTTTCAAAATTTCGATTTGGTTTTGCGGCCTTACCGCTATAGATGGGAAAAAATAGTAATATATCAATATTGTGGAAATCCAAATTACCCACTAGATCTCGCTTTGAAATTGAAAATCGGTTAACAAATAAAGCCGCAACGGCGGAAATAAGAAAATTGCTAATTTTGACTGTTTTACGCCGTTTGCGCGTAAACTGTGGAAATATTTGAAAATGTTTTGCGACTACCGATTGAACCTTACTAATGGCTTTACTTTTTTTCCTCACGAATTTTTTTAAAAACGCATTCTTACATCTGCCAAACGACAAAATGTCTAATCACGAAAATTTTCGTTTCAAATCTTGGCCTTTTTTGGAGTAAACCAAAACCGGCAGTTTTAACAGTGAAGGAACGGTTTTTTCGGAAAAGGCCAAATGAACTTTTTGTTTTTTTTTTTTCCCCGAATATTATTGATATGAAAATTAAAAAATTTAAATTTTTAAAATTTAAGAAAAACAATTTAGAAACTCAGAATAAATAGAACAAAAATGTTAACAAATATATTTATAAAAATTATATCTGGAAGCCGGTTAAAATAAAAACAATAAAAATCAAAATATTTGGTAACGGCAAACTGCTCTTTGCGGTCACCCATCCAAGTAGTAACCGTGCCCGATATTGTTTAACTGGTCGGATCGGATGAGAACAAATTTGGAATTAAAATTAAATAAATTTACCTTACCTTCCCTGATACATGCGTTAATATACCTATGGAATAGGTTTTTGAAATATGCAATCGCAAGTCTGCCCATCCTCACTGGTCCAAAAAAACAATCTTTTACTTTGCCTACGCCTGCAAAAAGGTACAAATCGAAACACTCGGATCTTCCGACACTCCACGCCTCTCTCAATACCTTCTTTCCCCCTTCCCCTTGCCCCATAGAAGCCGCAGACCTCGTGCCTCGCAGAGATAGCCAAACAAATCGGCCGTTTAATTTAAATTAAATTTAAATCTTTTAAATTTTTTGATTTATTATCGACACTTTTAATGTTTAAATATAATAATCAAGTGGCTAATATGTTTAGCAGGCTCGGTTCGGTACGATCGCTCCTCGTGCACCACTAGAGGATTACAAACTACAAACTGGCGGCCGTAGGCCGCCATGAGCCCGATAGGGCGAACTAGCCGAAAAAATCGGCCGTTAGGCCGATTTTTATTGGCTAGTAATATAATATATTAGGTTGTTCAATAAATAATGTCGTTTTTTAAGAGAGTTTTTATTGGTTTATTTTAGAAAATTATAAAAATCTTTAATTTGAAAAGTAATGACCATCTGAGTCTATAACTTTTTGCCACCTCTCAGTTAATTTTTGAATTCCATTACGATAGAAACTCGCTGATTTGGAATTGATAAACTTATCAATATCATTTTTTATGTGTTGATAACTTTCATATTTTTTGCCATTTAAAAAATGCTGGAGAGACCGGAAAAGATGGTAATCGCTAGGAGCAACATCTGGTGAATATTGAGGATGCTGCAAAATTTCCCAACCAAAACCGGTAATTTTTTGCACGGTGATTGCTGCGGTGTGCGGTCTTGCATTGTCGTGTTGCAATATTACAGACTTCCTATTGACGAGGGCCGGTCTTTTTTCAAGCAATTTTTGGCGAAGACGTTCCATCTGCTCACAATAAACGTTTGCTGTTATTGTCTGCCCTTGATTTAACAATTCGTAGTGAATAACTCCACGAATATCCCACCAAATGCACAGTAACACTTTTTTTGGGTGTAATCCTTGTTTAGGCGTGGGAAGTGGTTTTTGTTTTGCCGATAACCATTGTTTTTTCTTTGTAACATTGGCATAAAGAACCCACTTTTCGTCTCCTGTAACAATTCTCTCCAAAAATGGCGTTGATTTTTGCCTATTCAATAATGAAGAGCAGATTATTATTCGTTGCTCTCTCTGCCTATCGTTTAAATCATGCGGTACCCATACTCCCTCATAATTCGCCTTTCCCATTTTTTTTAGGTGATTAAAAACAGTTGCACTTGCGCTATTGGTTAAAGTGGCAATGTCTCGACATGTTAATCGCGGATTATCTTCAACTAAAGTTTTTATCCTATCGGAATCGATCTGAATTGGGCGTCCCGATCGTTCTTCGTCTTGAAGAGAAAAATTGCCTCCGCAAAATTTTTTAAACCACCTTTGGCATTTTCGCGCATTAACTGCATTCTCACCAAACACTTTACACAAATTTTTAGCTGCAGTTGTGGCATTATTTCCATTTTGAAATTCATAAAGTAAACAATGTCGTAAATGCTCTTCACTTTTATCCATGGTAATAATGTTATTAAATTTAAACCTCAATATTTTTATCAAAATTTGCTCAAAACTAAAGATTATATACGTGTGAACCGACCAGTAACTAAAACTGCAACTGAATTATTTCAGCATAGGAATTACAGGATGTTTATGTTATGACAATAAAAAACGACATTACTTATTGAACAACCTAATATTATATAATTATCAGTCGATACGTTGATCAGATGATACATTGACGTAAAATACGGGAGTAAGAGAGGGGAAGCAAACAGTTTAAATATTGTATACCCAAAAGCTTTCCAATAAAAAGAATAACGTATGACAAATTATTTTTTCACTTTGAATTCATTACGTTATATTCGTTATTCATTGCGTCGATTATTCGGTCATCTAATTAGCCGTAGCGTATCAACGGATATAAGTTTATAGAGTATATAGGAGTTATATATACCTAAAATCTAAAAACACTAACGGTAGAAATATCCTATGCACCGGGTGGAGTTGAAGCGTGCAGAGGCATTTAAAAGAAGAGAAGCAAGTAAGCGTACGGCGGAGGAGGAATTGTCCGCAAATAGGTCAAAAAAATTTAAACAAGAAGAAGTAAGAGAAGTATTAGAGATATTAAAAAAACAAATTGGTGATGATGAGACGATTTAGTGTTGTTATTTGATATCGAGTATCGGATTAAAAAATATAAATAATCTGAATAATTAATACCAATCTAAAAATATTCTATATTGTGGCGAACCCTGTGTGGCGACATAATCCGCCAGGCTTTAAATTTAATAATGATCGGATAATTAATGATCGTATAATTGATAATCCGATAATCTAATTTAATATTCTATATAGGAGAAATTCTTATTAGAGTGAATAACATATTAATTTATTAATAAAAACATCCCGAAAATATATTATAAGTAAAATTTTTTGAAGAACGTGAGTTCTGATTTTTGATAGATTAAATTATTTGGGCTTTATTTTATTAGAATTTTTAATGAGTTAATCTTTTTTTTTTTTAATCATGCGGACAGACAGACAGACACGGAGCCAGATCATAAGGCTTCTTCCTATACGTTGTATAGAAGCCTAAAATTACCTAACATGCAAAGACGAACTTGATGAGACTTACCTAGTTCTCGTATTGGAAACTGATGGCGTTTGCTTTTACCCGAATTGTACTTTTTTTGTGCGGCAACTTGAAGTTTACTCAGCGGATGTATCGTCCATACTATAGTTAAACAGAACACCTTTTCAACAATGTTTAAAATGAATAATTTGATTAAATGTAAATTTTAAGCACATTGCATGTTGATACCAATAGGATACATATTCAATATTATTTTGTAACTATTAAGCAATATAAATAATATTTACTTATTATTTCGATTCAGGTACAATCACGTGTGGTAACGTCTGTTCTGTCGCGTTTGTTTCACCTACAAACCACATTCTTGTCGGCGAATCACACATTCAATTTACACAAGAACATGTTAAAATAATTACTTTTCAACCGTAAGCAGAATATTGTGTAAATTTTTACACAGTAAATTAACACAAAGTTATTAAGCTAAATTTACACATCGAATATAGCGGTTTGCACATCGAAATTTCTAGGAGTGTAAAATTAGAAAGTAGAATTGATAAATTTAAACATTAAAATTAAAATTCTTTATTACTGCAAACAAACCAAAATTACAGACTTTTTTCAATAACTTGTTAAACGTTATGATAGTATGCATTTAACTTTTTTTTAGGCTTCTATACAACGTATAGGAAGAAGCCTTATGATCTGGCTCCGTGTTTGTCTGTCCGCATGATTCAAAAAACAAAAAAATCAGAACTTGTTAGCGTTTACCTTATATACAAAAAAATTTGCCGTTGGTATCTACCTTATTTAAAAGATTAACGCATTAAAAATTCTAATAAAATAAAGCCCAAATAATTTAATCTATCAAAAAAGTAGATGTATAAAAGCCTAAGAACTGTTACAAAAGCGAGTTCCACCTTGTTTTAATAAATTTAATACATTTATCTATCTATACAAACTTTTATTGAGAGGACTGTTCATAGCGAAAATCTGATTATAACGAGTAAGTAGGCTGGTCCCTTGAGCTCTCGTTATAGAGGGGTTCTACTGTAATTCGTTCATTTCAACTTGTTCCTCGAGTGTTTGTGTTCCATTCTAGTACAGACACCAAGATATCTACTGCACAACATTAACAACTGTTAACTTTTACTGTTGACGTTACCGAGTAGCTATAGAAAAAATTAGGTGTTCATAAATTCGAATGCTCACGTTATCGAGCTCCTACTGTATTACCAAAAATCGCCAAAATATTTATGAAAGTCTTACAAATAAGTATACCAAACTTCAAAAAATTCTTGTTTTTAGTTTCTGAGAAAATTAAATTATTATTATTAAAAGTAGTTCAAAAACTATCAAGATTTTAGATAAATATACATTAAAAAATCGGATGTGGCTATCGCATAACTTTTTGAATTATTAAAAGTAACTCCAAATTTACCTTGGATAGAAAAAACTAAAATACTAAACCTCATCAGAGCATCAGCATCGTGAAAAACATTTAGAAAATCGAAATAATAAGCAAAAACCAAAAATACAAGTAAAAACAATATATCACAATTAGTAACTAAAATTCTATGTACAAAAAATTTTCCTATATGGGCAATTTAGATTTTGTTTTAATTCTTTTTTAAATATTTAAAAAAAAAATTTTTTAATAAAAAATTTTAATTTTGTTACTTTAGAAAAAAATTTATAGAACAAAAGTTGTAGGTAATTTGATACTGATAATTTTTGTCATATAAAACTTTTACCTATTTCATTGCGTTTCGAACTTATGATGGATTATGTTTTATCGCTTCAAGTAAACCCCCGTTCCCCCCATACGATTTCATCCATTTTCAATAGGTTTCGTGCCACAACAGATCAAAACTTAAATTTAAAATTTGGAGTGATTTCGTTACTTCGTTTGGTTACTATCGTGTTCACATACATACGCTCACACACATATTATGTACAGACATTTTTCAAAAATAATAGAAATGGTTTAAGGAAAATTCAAAACATAAAAATTTTATAAGAAAATGGGGTGTCAATTTTTTGTTTTCAATTGCAGATTACAATACTTTTCTTACTAACTAGGAGATGATACGCGAGCGGCATTTTTGTAAATTTTGCCACTTATGGTGCTGGAAGGTGGTCAGCCTCGAATAACAATTTCCCAAAGTTGTAGAGAAAGATGGCCAGAAATTTCCGAAAAAATCGACTTTTAAAATATTATCACCAAGGTATAAACACTGGAAGTAAAGCAGATGTCAATAGCTATAGTAGCGGAGAGGTTAGCGAAAAAGCCTAGTGATCGATAGATTAGTGGTTCGACTCCCGAAGGGTTCAAACTTTTATTTTTTTAATTCATATTTTTAGTTTTCTCCAATACGTAAAAATTATTCGAATGCTTCTTATGCATCTTCACTTTGTGATATATGTGATAAATTAGATATTGGTACAAAAATAAAGAACGTCGGGTATAGGTACAAATACATAGGTTTTTACATGGGTAAAAACGTTTTATTTGAATCAAAAAAACAATTTTTTCAAACATAAATTTTGTTTGTTTACATTAAATAAAATATTTTTTATCCCACAAAAATTTAACTATAAAAGCTAAATTTTTGATTAACCGTAATAAAATAAATAAAATTTTATTTCGATTTAAACTAAATTTATTTGCTTTAAAAAATTTTTTCAAACAAAATAGTTTTTTTGATTCAAATAAAACTTTTTACTGTGTACCTACCTAAACCCGATATCTATTCTTTATTTTTGTACCAAAATTTAATTTATCATAAATTAATATTGTTATGGTCGATTTATACTCAAAATTTAACATTTAAGAAGATTAACAATAGGGATTATGTCTCTTTTGGAAACTCGATTGGTTGGTTAAGTGTTAAATGTTAAATCTTAAATGTTGAGTATAAATCGACCATTAGTCAAGAAGCACAAATTCGAATAATTTTGACGTATTGGAGAAAACTAAAACGAATTAAAGAAAAAAAAAGTTAGAACCCGTCGGGAATCGAACCACTACTAACCTAACGTTCTTTAGGCTTCTTCGCTAACCTCTCCGTTACTGTAGGTATTGACATCTGCTTTACTTCCTGTCTTTATACCTCGGTGAGAATATTTTAAAGTCAATTTTCTCGAAAACTTCTGGCCATATTTCTCTACAACTTTGGAAAATTGTTATTCGAAGGCTGACCTTCCAGCACCATAAGTGGAAAAATTTACAAAAATGCCTCTGGCGTATCATCTCCTAGTAAGGTGTTCGGAAAGTAAAAACAAAAATATTGGTGGATAAATGAATGGATTACGAAATCAGACGTTGAAAAACATTACTTTTGAAGTTTGTACTTATTTATAAGACTTGCATAAATAGTTTGGCGATTTTTGGTAATGAACTTGAAATCAATGTAAACGCAATGTAAATTTGACATTTTTTTATCTCGCGAACTAAAGACAAGATTAAGTTCAAATTTTGCCAGAATTTTTTTTATTACGCATACTGTAAAAATTTCAAGAACTTCTCAATAACTTCAATTTCAAGAACTTCTCATTAACTTCAATTTCCTTCTTAACCTTAAATTAATAATATGTACAACTTCGCCAAATTGAGGGAATTTTGCATAAGTGGCGCCACTAGCGAGCCGAGTAATTCGACCCAAGTTGGTACTGATATTAATTAAATGCGCTCAAATCAGTGATTTTTTCTTAGAATATAAAGTAGGAATAGGAAGGAAGGAGTGTTTAAATGTAAAATGTTAGTCAACTTGGTAGGCAATCAATGGTGGGCACTTGATACAATTGCTAGGGGCGTAGCACAAAAATATTTTTTAAATTATACTATAAAATTAGATAAAATTTCCCTATGCCTATGATTTAAGCAGATTATGGTTGTTATAACCTCACAAATTTATAATTTTGTTATAAAATAATTTTAATTAATCTAAGTACTTGCAAGTGGTCCAAGAAGTTCTACAAAAGCACAACCATAGTCTTCTTTAGTTACAAGCCATGAACATAAACTTGGCAACACCGCAATTTTGAATTTGGTAGTCCTATGAAGTATTTCATGGCTGCATAAAAATGGTTAAATTTTGTCTTTTTAAACATTTAATTACACAAAAAATTATAAAAGTAAAAAACTCTAGTATTTAGAAAATTTATTATAAAAATACGTCGTCAAGATATACCCGTTGTCACCCAGGTGTACCTATCGGATAACATAAATTTGAAAACATGAAAACAACTTCCAATCTTTTGCAGAATATTATTGAGAATTCGAAATTTATCATTAGTATTTAGCTGATCGGTAGACTTGCAAGGAAAACGGGTATCCTTCAATGATGTATTCACGTAAAACCTAACGGCTATGTCTTCGATCATAGCTTCGAAGCGTTTTCCTTTTTCTTCGCCTGATTTTACATACATTATTTTAATCATTTTCGCCAATTCCAATATTATAGACGTATATTCACGTTATCCAACCTTAACCGATGGACACACACAAACAGCGTTACACATACTTTTCGTTACATAAATTTATACAATTTTTGATCATGTCTATATTCACCTATATTCAGGTTACCTGACCTTATCCGATGGACACAAACAGCGTTACACCGTACGTTTCGTTACATATTTTTATTAAATTTTTAACCTTTATGTGACTGGGAAACAAAACACCTTCTAATGACGGCATGGGTACCCGGGTACCTTCGTATTTTACATGCCCTAATGCGCTCTAAGCAGAGTTATATCCACGATAGTGGTAAGACGATATTATTTATTGTGCTCTGTATGTATGGCAAAGAGATCCTTTCTGATTTTTGTAGCAAAAAACTACAACTGTTTTCAGTTATTATAAAAATTAAATTTATAATTTTAACCAAGATATCTCAGTTGACAAATTACTAAACACTGCAAATTCTTCTCTAGGTCAGGAATTATGTTTGTGCTTTCAGTGTTATCTCAGCAATATTAATTATTATATAAAAACGTATAAATTATGTAAATAAATCGAGTTTCAATTCAACTTTGTTTGAATGACTTCCGCCGCTAGAGTAACCGAAAAGCTTATTTCGTTTCAAAATTTTTAGTTGCAAATTTCATTGCCTTTAATTTTTTTTTCAAATTTCATCAAAATGTCTAAAAGTATGTTTACATTATTGGATTTTTGTATTCGAGATTTGTATTGGATTCCATATCCAATGCTCGAATATAAACGCATTTACATTATTGAATATTTGTATTGGATTTGTAATGACAAATATAATGACATGACATAATAGTTATTTATGTATCAAGAATGTGTTGAGGGCAACCAATTTAAAAGGTCGAGGGCCGCTAGGCCCGAGAGTTTTTAAGTAGCCCGAGACCATAAACATCGAGTAATGCCCGTGTTGCATACAACGTTTTATATTACACTGCATTTGAATTTCAGAAAATTTATAAATTTTGAATTTAAATTTGCTAAATTTCCTAGTTTGCCGTGATTTGTGTATATAATTGCGATGAGAGGGCATAATAAGCGGGCATTATGATTTATACGCCCTAGGGTATTATAGCATACTTAATATATTTCGTTATCAAGGTATAAAAAAAAAATAATGATTCAGTGCAATATATAAAAAAATTTGTTGGCTATAATGAAAGATATAATATAATTATATTATAATAAATGCCGATCGGTACGTATTTGGCGTATCAATTTGAAATTTGAAGTTAACAAAATACTCCAGAATCAACCAGGAGTCAAAACATTACACTCCTAGATCACAATATATTACATCCACATGTACGATTTATAGAAATCCAATACAAATAGACACAGTTCTATTGCTTAAAATTCCAATGAAAAGTCCAATCAAAAATCCAACGGATGCAGTCCAATGTGAAATCGAGTAATGTAAACGCAGAAATTTTTACATTGGACTAAATCTAATACAAAATCCAATAATGTAAACATACTTTAAAAGCTTCTGGATTGTAGGTAGGAGGGCAGGGAGGTAGCATCAGCTCTCCGTCCTGTCACTCCCCAAGCCATCCTGTCTCCAGGATGAATCCGAGTATCTTGGCAGGCGGAGTGTCGCTGATTAGCATGACACCTCTAATTGACGCTAGCGACGGACATTGACATAGCACATGTTCCTCTGTTTCGTCTGCTCTGTTACATCATCGACATCTGGGGTTATCTACAAGTCCCAGTGTGTTGAGATGTTTATTCAGTTTGCAGTGTCCAGTTAAAATCCCTGCAATTGTCCTTAGATTGACTCTGGACAGCTTCAAGTAAAATTTTAAATGTTTACAAGAGGGTGCTCTAATCGCTGCCCTTGGTTGTCTGCATACAGTTTCTTTTACCCATCTGCTGCAGTGCAGCTTAAGGATATTTTGTTTTAGGAGGGTATTGATAGTTTTGACAGCTGGCACAATCATCGGCTCCGGACCGCAGGGAAGGCTGTTGGAGCCGTTTCTTGCCAGCTCGTCCGCTTTTACGTTACCGCAATAAAACAAAAGCTTTGTTCTAAAATCAATTTTTATAACAAAACGCGGTTTCAAAATGTTCAATTTTTGTTGGGTAACATGGGAATGTCTGAATTGTTTTGCGAGTCACTGGTATGTCACAAACGAGCAAAAAAGCATGATTAATTTATTTATTCTAGTATAATTTCTATTTGTTTTCTACTTTGATTTTATTTCTAAATAAAATAATGTAAAGAACAATTTAATTTTCATTTTATTACTACAATTCCTATCTATTTTCATATAAAACCTACAGAGGTACCCGGGTACCCACACCGTCATTAAAGGGTGAAATTATTTTGGACCCCTTTTTTTTTTTTTTTTTTTTAAGATATTAAAGCGTTTTTAACTGCCATGGTCATTACGCATGTTTACATGTTATTATATATTATAGGTATTTGTTAGGGTGGTTTATAGTATTCTTCGATTTAATTCACAGTCCATTATAAATTTCATCAATTTTTTTTATCGCCTCTTCGTTGTCTGCTAAAATGTCACTAATTTCGTTTCCAAGGCCAGTCCGTTTTCGTTTCTCTTCATATTGTTGACATTCTACCAAGAGGTGCCTTATTGTTATATTAACTTTGCATATCTCACATTTCGGGGGTTGGTCTTTTGTTAATAGGTGTGCATGGGTAATTTTGGAATGTCCTGTTCTAAGTCGGGTTAGAATTATCTCTTCAAAACCCCATTTTTTCATTTTAAAAGTATTAATAATAAACGAAATAATATAATAAAGTATAGTATAATATAAGCTCAGAGATGTTATGAAATCTCCAAACTCAACGTTCTTTAAACACAAAAGATACGAATGCATCAAACTGCAAAAGGTACCTGGGAACCCTTCCAGTTAAACATGCTACCGATTTTATAGACGTATTCACGTCAAAATATAATTTGTAGGTACTCTAGGAATTAACTAGTCATAAAGGTTGGTTTATGCAAAAAGTCGACGCACGCGTCCAAATAAAGTTGAAGCATAGAATTTCAGTAGGAGCGTTTATGCAGTTAGTTTACACTCTTGATTTGGCGTGTACACCATAAACCCTCCTACTGAAATTCTATGCTTCAACTTTATTTGGACGCGTGCGTCGACGTTTTGCATAAACCAACCTTAAGTCATAAACATGCTTTTTTCGAGATTTCACAACATTTCAAAAACAGCCAGTTGGTATTGTATTCTTGAATTTTTTAATAAAAGTTTAAATTTTAAGTATAATAATCATTTATTGTATTAGCTAACTAACTTTTTGTTTTTGATAGGCCAGTCGCAATTTTACCTTCACCAAAACAAATCACAATTGCTGTACGCTGCTGTCCAGTTTTATATGAATTGAGGTGCAACGGAACAGATCCTATTATAGAGCTTCCATATCGAATGATATTTGCTATAGGTACTAACACAGACATTGTGCTGTATGACACACAACAACTTGCGCCATTTGCACACCTGCAAAATATTCATTACACACGAATAACAGATTTAACATGGTCTTTAGATGGTTTATTATTAATTGCATCTTCCACTGATGGCTATTGTACTCTTATTACATTTGATCCCAACGAATTAGGTATTGAATACAACAATAGTGAAGAATGTGTTTTAGATCCTATTGAATGTGAAGAACTTGAAGAAGTAAACAAGATTGAAAAATATAAAAGTGAAGAAGAGATAAAAGTAAAGAAACCAAGCATGTTAGAACAATGGACAATAAGAAAATCTAAAAATGAATTTGAAAATGGAGCATCTAGCATTGATAGCAGTTCTGAAATTAAAATAAATAAATCTAATATATTAAAAGTAAAAAAAAGAATAGTACCAACAAAAATTGATGACTGCAAAAGAGTTGGTGAAAAGGTTTTGTCAAAAGATGCAATTACTCCAGACATTCAACATGTTAGTAAAAAGGTACCAATTATTATTTCTGAAGAGGATAAAAGTGTATCTCACATGAATAAACAAAAAATTGAAGTAAAAGAAGCTGCAAGTAGCCCTTTACTTAAATATTTTATACCTAATACAAAGGCTATTGAAAAAAAGGTCAAAGTAAGTGACAAGATTGGTGTCAATTCATTAAATAGCAATACAAATGTTATTATCAAGGAAATAATTCAAGAAGCAGAAATTATTGAAATAAATGATGATTCATGTGATAGCATCTCTGCAAATAATACAAAAATCAATTATGATGAAGTAAATTCTTTGAAAATATTCAATGGTGATGCCGAATTAAAATCTCCTGTTGAAAATAAAACAGATGAAACTACAGAAGAAATGAAATGCTTTGCAAATAAATTAACTCGAAATGAAAAAGAAAATTTGAAAACTAATGATATATTAATTCTACCAGAAAATACTGTTACTGAACCAAGTAGTTCACATGAAAATAGAGTAACAATACAGCCTAAAGTTATTAGAAGAATACCACTTGTTACTTTATCTAGTCCAAAACGTAAAAAGAAAAATTAGGAATTATTTTTTCTTAGATTATACATTAATCTTTCTCTAATGCAAATGGAAGGTGATTTTTCTCTTAGAAAATATGCTTGGCATTCAATTTTACAATTAAACACTTTGTATTGTTATGTAATAATTCTTTTCTTTAAGATGTAAAAACGCCAATATTTTAATAAAATACTTTTATTTAAAAAATATTAAATTATTGTGATGCTTTAATGCTTTTCAAAGTATTTTTTCTTTTCCACAGGATTTGGAATAATCTGAAACATTTGCAAGTTTATAAGAAAAAGTATTTAATTTTGTAGATAAACTTACAGTATCTTGTCCAGGTTTCCAACCTGCAGGACAAACTTCTCCATGTTTATCGGTATATTGAAATGCTTGAACTAATCTTAGAGTTTCATCTACACTACGTCCTACAGGCAAATCGTTCATTGTTATTTGGCGTAATACCCCTTTTGGATCGATTATAAATAAACCTCTATCAAAATGTAGCATATTTAAATTTATAGATAACATTTTACTTAACATACCGAAGAGTGTGTCCTACGTCTTCCAAATAAACTCCATAATCTTTTGAAATACTGTGGTCTAAATCAGAAAGAATTGGTATATTAATTTTCCCTAAACCTCCCTCATTTCTTGGCGTGTTAATCCATGCCAAATGTGTAAAATGAGAATCAACGGAACATGCCACAACCTCTGTATTTATATTTCGAAATTCATTTATTCTATCGCTAAACGCTAATATTTCAGTTGGACAAACAAATGTACTAAAAATATTCAGTTCGTGTTAACGAAAAAATAAAATTGCACTTGGTAATAATTTCACCATTTTCTAAAAAAAATTGGGAAACGATACCAAGCATTTTTACTTTTTATTTTTAAAAGTAAAACTTGACATTAACTTACAAATCTAATGGATAAAAAAAGAAGACTACATATTTTCCAAGGAAATCGGTTAACTTTAATTGTACAAATTCACCATTTTGTACTGCCGTACTTTCCCAAATAGGCGCTGGTTTTGCTACTATAAATTCAAAGTGAATTAAGTTACACATCGTCAGATTTATTGAACTTCAACTCACTTAAAGCTTTGGTCCATTGTAATTTGTGTTCAGAAGTTTCAGGATTTGCACCCAAAGGATAAACTGATCCATCTCCATAGGAATGACAAGATTCATCACCGGGAATGGCACTCAATATAACAATAATTAAATTAGAAATAATAATAGCTAGGAAGTACATTTTTAGGTTAGAAATACAGCGTGGCATTATAATACTTCTATTTTAAATTACGTTTTCTTCTTGAAATATTGAAACACTCACTTAGATTATTATAGATAACTTATTTGAACAGATATCAATCAGAAATATACAACTTCATAATATTCAACATTCGATAAACAACTGTCATAACATTTTCAGTGGCGTAGTAATCGTATCGTGGCAATCGCAGTGGCGCAGTGCTCAATGAGGGAAAAAGCAAGTACAAAATTTTACATAACCTCAGTTAAATGATGTATAGAAATTTTTGACGCAGTTAGGTTCCAATGATGGAGTAGAATATGAAATCACAGTTTTAGACAAAAATTTGATTTTACGTGTGCCCGAAATTTTGGATTTTGTGTTTTATCGATTTCGACGTTTTCGAAAATTGTCGATATTTCAATTCTTAATAAAAATCTAACAGACCCAGTACTTTTAACAAAATTTACAACACTCGCCAGCACTTTGCGAGCACTTCCAAACTATGCAAAAAAAATGGCTATGTAAACATTGCATAACTTTCCCCATTAAATTTGGGTATAAAAATTATCGTTCAACCTCCTCTTTTCGGGTACCATTCGACGAGAAAGACCGCGAGGAAGCTAAAGTTCGCATCAAAAAGTTGAAAATTTTGAAAACCCGTTAAATTAAAAGTGCAGATTTACTTTTTTGCACACATAATTTGAGAGTAAATTTTCGTTCGCCATCTTCTTGCAATGTACCGTTCAACGTGGAAGACCTCAAGGAAGCGACAGGTCGCATCTGCGGGGCTCAAAAATCGTGCTACGCGGGACACGGAGCGTAAAACCCTAAAACATGTCAAAATTTCATAAACGTCTAACTTGAATTAATTTCCGAAAATGTTTGGAATCGAGTTTCGACGCGACTCGTACATATTCCGTCTAACTCGATATACGTGCTTTATGGCTCGTACACACACAGTGTATTTCGGCCAGTAATTAGTAGTAAGTAGTAAGTAATTTAGTCGATTGACCTACTTACCCGTGTGTGAACAGTAGTGATGGACACGAAACGAGAAAAGCCTCGTCTCGTCTGGAGTCTCGTCTCGAATTTCGAGACGAAACCACAAAAACTACTGTGTATATGCCGACGTTTGTAGTTGTCCAATATCCCACGAAAGCTTATCATTATATTAATCAATATGGACGAAAATAGACACGTATCATTTATCGTAAATATTTTTGTTTTAAAGTGAGAAAAATTTTTTTCCAAATTTATTTTCCCTAATTTATTGTTATTTACCTTGTCGGCTTATATGTCGACTCTACTTATATTTTTTTACTTGGAAGCCATGGAATTGATGTAATATAGAAACTATGTAACGGTAAACATAACAGCTGTTATTATTATTTCAATTTTTTATTTTAAAGTAAAATAAAATGAACACCTAAGATTAGATTAAAGGTTGATAATGAAAAATTGCAAACCGATTTATTAACTAAACAGTTATTATAATAAAAATAAATTTTATTATAGGTTTATTAGTTTAAATAATTTATTATAAAATTTTTTTTTATACTTTTCTAAAATCGTCTACTGCTGTATTTCTGAAAGTAGATCATTGTAGTTAAGCTAAAATGTTCAAAATGTCAACAGTAACTATATTTTTTACTATAAATTGAAAGAAATGCGCATGTACCGACCATTAACCATGATTAAACTCGTCTAATCGCCCAAAATCGGTCGATTAGTTTGAAGGCTGTTTAACCATGATTGTTGTGTTGTTAGACAAATAAAACTAAACATATTTATTATGTATTTATTTGAACTAGTAACTGAGTACTACAATGTTTTGATGTTCTTGAGGTACTGAGATTATATTAGCTTGTGGTTATAGTAGTTAAGTGTTCTTGTATTACGTCATGATTTAATAACATGTTTTTTGTGACATATGCAACATCCCCCTTATTTACCAATAAATATTTTTTTTTTATTAGTATCTATGTATTAAACATTTAAAAATTAATAATTATTTTTTAATTATTGCTAAATTAAACATATAAAAATTTAACAATAATAATCTCTTAAATAACTAGGTTGTTGTCTTATCCTAGTAGATCTAGGCCTTACATTTAGTACTTCAGGCGGGTCTAAGTTTGGTACTGCAGGAGTATGTGTAACTTTGTTTTTGTTTGTTACATCATCAAACAAAATGTCCTCATCAGCTGCCTGATGAACAACCGTTTTATTTTGAGTTGACCTTAAATGATGACTATTTCGTCTTAAAATTTTTCCATTATTATTTTTAACAATATAAGAACGTGGTGCGTCATGTTTACTTAATACTATCCCTGGCGACCACGTCTTTTTCGGTAAATCTTGAATTAATACATTATCCCCCTTTTTAAAATCTGATTTTATTTTGGCAGTTTTATTATAATGTTTTTCAAACTTAGTCCGCCTGTGATTGAACTGTTTTTTAGCAGCTCTTATTATTACCTTGGGTTCCAAACTTTCAGCGGTACAGGGCAAATTGGTTCTCAAATTTCTCCCCATTAGCAGCTGAGCTGGACTGTAGTCGGTACCGCATACCGGTGTACTCCTGTAAGTTAATAAACCCATGGCAATATCCGTGTTGTCACTTTTGCATTTTTTTAATATATTTTTGGAAATTCCAACAGCTTTTTCAGCTAAACCATTTGATTTCGGATATCGTGGACTTGACGTCACAATTTCAATATCATAGCTTTTCGCGAACTCATGCATTTTATAGCTGTTAAATGGGACATTGTCCGACACAATTGTTTGTGGAATTCCGTGAACACTAAATATGGTTTTTAATGCATAAATGACCTCATCGGAACCTTTAGCAGGCAGTTTTGTAAAATCTACCCACTTTGAAAAATAATCAACTACAACTAAATAATCTTTTCCTTCAAAATGGAACAAATCTAAACCTATTTTGTTAAATGGTAAATCTGGAACTTGGTGAGAAATTATTTTTTCTTTGACATTACTTGGCCTGAATCTTTCACAAATTTTACATGCTTTTATCAGATTCTCAATATCACTTGTCATTCCATGCCAATATAAAAGTGAACGAGCTCTTTTTTTACATTTTGTTATGCCTAAATGCGAACTATGTAAAATTTTTAACATTTCGTTTCTTAATTTAATTGGCACTATAATTTTATCATTATAAAACAAAAGATCATCTTTTAATTCTATATTATCTTTTATTTTATAATAATTAAGCAATTCTGCATTACATAAAATTTCAAAATTTCTTTGGTTCGGCCATCCTTCTTTATACCATTTAACTACTTCTTGTAAATTTTTATCGTTCACGGTAGCAACCTTGAGCTGATTAAGCCTATATTTTGAAACTGGTAATTCTTTTTTTAGAACATGTACCATTTCACTCGTTATGATTTCATCTTTGGCGTTATTTTTTATTACATTTCGTGACAAGAAGTCGGCTAAAAACATTTTTGTTCCGGGTGTGACGTTTCCCAAATTTAGAATAATTTATTATTAGTACTAGTATATAAGTATATTTTATCGATCATAATATTATATGTGACGAATGCATTATGTCATGGGAACAAAATGCATTCGAACAACTTAAAATAATATATAAGTTTACACGCCCCATTAAATTTTAGGATTTAGGGTATAAGTTTAAGATTTAATATAAGAATGTAAAAATATAAAAACCAGTCAGCTATAATTGTGCTCTAGCATCGACACTTTATAATTCAATAAACTCAAAATTTAAATTGTGTTATAATTTTATTTGAAAAACCCTTTCGAAATATAACTGGCGCAGTCGGTAGGATTGGTTAGAGCTCTTAGGTAAAATCCCTAAGACCGTTCGTTTCAACGATTTACTAACCGAATAAGTGAAAATATAATTGTTATAAATTCTTTTAAAAAAAAATCGCGACGCGAGAAAAATATAAAGTTAAAAGTGACTAAAGTTAAGTGAACAAGTGAAAACACAAGTTTAATAAAAAAAAATTTCTTTAAAAAATTCACTACGCGAGAAAAATATAAAGTTAAAAGTGACTAAAGTTAAGTGAACAAGTGAAAACACAAGTTTAATAAAAAAAAATTTCTTTAAAAAATTCACTATACGCGAGAAAAATATAAACTTAATTACAATAAAGTGAACCAAAGGGATAATCTACAAAAAAGACAAAGTTTCAACTACAATTAAATTTAATCAAGATTATGAAGAGATTCGCAACGCTCTCAACAGTCTTGGCTATTCTAGTGTAAGTAGCTCATATTGTTTTCCCATTATTATTTCTGAATGTCCGAAATAGAAATTAGCGATTTATTCAGCGGCTTGAGTATTGCAATTAATCCCGAAAATCCAATAAATCCTGTCATATTAAACGAACCAAAAAATCCTAGTATATCAAATAATTATAATAATCAAACTGCAAATAATATAACCGAAATGGCTCAACTCGATAAATTCCAAGTCAACTTGATACCCACCTACACTGAAAGAAAAATGTGTCTATAACTTACACAATTGCACAATATTCCTGCACAATTTGTGTCTAAATTGGCGCTAAACCCATTATTGTGTAGAAAAGGTGTCAATGTTTGGGTTAAGGATTTTGAGCAGGTAAACACCCGATATGATAATTCTACATCAAAATATGTGTATTTCTTGCAAATAATGCTACCTATTTCAAATATAAAATTTTGTGTATTTCTAGAAAATATGCTGCATATTTCTGAATATCTTTTTTTACTTTTAGACTTATTTAATATTTAAATAAAAATTCAGAAATGTTTAAAGTACATATTATTTATTAGGAATTTAAGTAAAATTATTTATACAAAATTCACAAAAAATATTCAAACTATATATAAATTCACAATATACAATACAAATTATAATATAAACACTTTTGAACAAATATCAATTATTCATTATTATCTTAAACAAGTATACAATACATTATTAACAGTTATTACAAGACAAGGGGCGTACATTAATAAATGATGTCATTATGCGCATTAATTGTAAAAATGTTGGAAATTTTCTGAATTTCCTATGATTGAAAATGTGTTTCAAATTTCAAAACCAATTGCTTTAAATATTTTATATTAAAAAAAATTAATAAACAAAAAATGATGATGAATAACAGTTGTTAAAATTTTTCTTAAATCCGGAAATAGTAGTTCGTCTTCCATATCACTTAAAAAAGGAAACGGTCATTTTTGATTGACGGTGTTTTGCGTCCGATCTCATGCTTCAAATATAAACTTATAGTGGCCCAGACATCTTCATTAAATTCTGAAAAAGATTTTCTCAAACTTAATTTTCTAAAAATAAAATTATAAAGAGATTTTAAAGTTAAAAGTTGCTACAAAAAAAATATTTGAAAATTAAAATTGCTAGAAACCGAATAGATTTCTAAGCACGTGAAATGGATTTCATTTTGTACAGGGTGGAGAAAAGTAATTTTTCTGTTCGTTTTCTTAAAAATTATACCTGACTTATTAAAACAATTTTTTAAATTAATATTACATAATGTAATAGTCATGTACGTTCTTATGAGCAAATAAAGGCGGTTATTTATAACAGATTTGATTTTGCACACCAAATAAAATTATTGTAAAATTACTTGATAAATTAAAGAATATTATCTATATTATGACCGTTACTAGTTTATTCTTAAGAAAACAAATTCCAAAGTTATACTTTTTCGCCACTCCATACTTACCAAATTATAAACCAATGCAACGGCTAAAATTAATAAAAGTTAAATTAAAATAATTTAATTTAATTAAATTAAATTAAAACTACATAATATTTAAAAAAATCCTCTTTACCTTGAAACACTTTGTTTCTCGTGGTCTGTGTAGATTTGGCGTTCAAGAATAATTTTTTTCGTCTAACGACAAAACTAAAAATGTCAAAATTCCCACTTCTTTTGTTGGATTTTAGTTGCATTAGGTAGGTACCTACCATTTTGTAAAGAAATTTCATATTGCTTAATTTTTTCTAGGTATAGGTGCTTTTGATAAATTTGGTAAAATGCTTACGGTAAATTTAAGCCGATTTATTTCTTTCTTTTAAAATGCACGTGGTTTTTAGTAACCCTAGATTTAAATTTAATTGCTAAAATTATTGTGAAGACAAGCATCTTTTAAATTTATCTTATTTCATTTTACTGATAGAATGGATAGAGAATGACAAATAAGCATTAATAATTACTTCAAGTAATTTATGAAAGTCTTCACTTTCAGTTTCTAAACTTGTGAATGAGTTATAGAAAAAATATTCCATTTCTAAAATTGAACATATTTATTTAAAATAAAAATATTATAGTTGAGATATTTATTGGTCATGAAAGTCTACAAAGTATTTGAAATTCAAATATTCTTTTTACCGTTATTTTTAATATTTATTTAATTAAATATAGGTATATTAGTAATTTATTTTTAAGCCGGTTCTGTTGATGGAAAATAAAAAATTTTCTCTATATGAATTAATTTCTTTTGTTAAGTTCGACTAAAGAGGTCTACAATTCCATTACTTAATCAATTACAAGTAAACTATCAGCTACCAAAATTCTAACGCATAAAATTTGGTTAACTTTGTAGTACTTTCAAAAAGTGAATATTAGAAAAAAGACAGAAAATAAAGTACACCATTATTTTATTTATGGTAAAAGAATTTTTTTAGTAATTAAAGTAGAATTTTAAATAGAGATAAAAAGTTTTAATGTAATCAAAAAAAAGGTTAAAAAAAACTAGACAAGAACTAAAATTTTTCTTTTTGTAACATACTTGTGGTTAAAAATATGCACAAATTGGGATTGAAACCGTATAATTTAAAA
Organism: Cantharis flavilabris; assembly: GCA_949152465.1. NCBI lineage: Eukaryota > Metazoa > Arthropoda > Insecta > Coleoptera > Cantharidae > Cantharis > Cantharis flavilabris. The sequence goes on along the minus strand of OX424436.1, from coordinate 26,057,657 downwards.
TGCCCAATATTAGGTAGAATTGGGGTAAACAGTTCTGAAGATTTCAATCGAAATTTTCAGGTACAAAAGTTTACCTTTTTCTAGCAAACAGTAGATTTAAAAACTGCACAATTTGAGTTTACAGTTGGTACAATTTGACATGCACAGCGCTATGTAGATTTATCTCAAACGATTTTTTTCAGTGTACGATGGTAATCCAACAACGTTATCAATTTTTACCACAGCTTGTGAACGTTTGCTACGTAAATATGCGACAAATGATCCGGGAAGAAACATAGATGACCTACTCGTCCAAGTAATCATAAGCAAATTAGAAGGTCGGGCTTTAACCCTTATCGCAAGTCGCGAAAGTGCGACAAACTGGGAGAACATTAAAGAACTGTTAATCCAACATTTCGGTGACCAGCGTGACGAAAATTGTCTGTTACGCGATTTGATGAGTTTAAAACCCCACAAATCACAATCACCGTTCGAATTTGGTATGCATTGTCAAGATGTGCGCAGTTTGTTGTTAACCAACTTACAATTACGGGAAAATGACTCGAACGTTCGATTAGTTAAAACAAAAATTTATGACGACTTATCTTTACAAACTTTTTTACAAGGGTTAAATGGACAACTAGGTTTAGTTGTCAGATTAAAAAATCCTAAAAATCTAGAAGAAGCGATGAAATATGTGACGGAAGAAGAAAATTTCATGTATTCTCAAAACAAAACTAATGCATTAAATTTTCAACGCAATTACCATCCAATTGACAGGAAAACTCCAACTCAAACAATGAGACCAATAATAGTGCCCTCAGCCACAAATTCAAATTTTCACCAACAAAATCAAACTTTTCCACGTCAGCAACCAATAATACGACAACCAAATTTTAATCCACCAAAACAATATTTTAATAAATTTTCGCCACAGCAACCTAGTACCTCCGGTTTTAACGCAACTAGATTTCCGCAACAAAAATTTAACTCACCATCAGGTAGATTGCAACAAATGGGTCAACGACCCCAATACTTTAATAATGGACCTAGATTTGAGAACAAACTTCCGCAATCTTTCCAACCTGAACCTATGGACACATCATCAGCCAATACCCGTAGATCAAAATATCCATCAACACCCAGATGGACATCGCAAGAATTGTTCTATCAAGATGTGGAAGAAAATCGAGAAGAATTTTACGAAAGCACCGAACGCGATCGATACTTTGAAGAAGCTACCGAAAACGACTTAACTTACCAATCAACAGAAGATCCAGACTCTGAAATAAATGTAAATTTTCGGGAGGATATGATCAACAAATACACAAAATAGTAGAGACAATAAATTTAAACACAACATCCCGTACAAAACTGCCCTATATTAAAATTCCAGAACTTAATTTAAAAATAATGTTGGACACAGGGTCAACCAGGTCACTAATTAATCAAGAAGTTGCTTATAAATATTTTTTAAATCAAATTGTTCAAGAACCTTTTAAAATTCAAACGGCTCATCAAGTCAGCCATCATAATGAAGTAGCCCACATCAATTTACCCAATGTAACCGATCCTAACTCTACACATAAATTTTATATTTTTAATTTCAACAATAAATACCAAGGACTCCTTGGTTTCGACCTATTAAAAATCTTGGAAGCCGAAATAGATCTTAAAAATAAACTCCTAAAAACAAAAAATAGAATAATTCCTATTTATTTTGAAGAAGAGAACAACGAAAATCAATTCCAAAGTTATCACATCACTATAGAACCGAGAATACAGAAGATTGTACAAGTACCCGTAAATAAAAATATTCAAGAAGGAGTTATTAATTATAAAAAACTAGCACAAGGAGTAGAAATACCTGAGTGTGTAGTTAAATGCAAAAATAACTATGCCATTACAACAATAACTAACTCAAATGAAAAATCAGTTACAATTAGATTCGAAACACCCATGAACATCGAACCGTTAGGCGAAGACATCTTAGTTAATCATATGGAACCAATGGATATTGACAACCTACAAAATTACGAAGAAATACTAAAAAGGAATGTACAAAATATCCAAATGGACCACATGAATATCGAAGAACAAATGGCAATTCGAAAACTATGCACAGAATACAAAGACATTTTTTACCACGAAGATATACCCTTGAGCTTCACCAATCAAGTAAAGCATCAAATACATCTCAATGACGAAGTACCGGTTTTTACGAAGGCATATCGACAACCGCCTCTACAAGCAAAGGAAATACAACGACAGGTTGACGAAATGCTAGCACAAGACATCATCCAAGAATCAAGTTCACCGTACAGTTCACCCGTACACTTGGTAGCAAAAAAACCGGACTCTTCAGGGAAACAAAGATGGCGCCTGGTAATTGACTACCGGAAGCTAAATGACAAGACCATTGGGGATAAGTACCCCCTGCCTAATATAAATGATATATTAGATAAGTTGGGCAGGTGCCAGTATTTCACCACTCTGGATTTAGCTTCAGGATACCACCAAATTGAGATGCATCCCAATGATATTCATAAAACGGCATTCAGTACACCTAGAGGACATTTTGAATGTAAACGTATGGCATTTGGACTCAAAAATGCCCCTGGGACATTCCAACGCACTATGGACAACATTATGAGAGGGATCCAAAACGAGATATGTTCGGTCTACCTTGATGACATGATTGTATTCTCAACATCACTGCAAGAACATCTAGAAAAATTGAGAATAGTCTTTGACCGACTCAGAAAATCGAACCTTAAGGTAAAATTAGATAAATGTCAATTTTTGCAAAAGGAAGTGGCATATTTGGGTCATGTAATTACACCAGACGGGGTTAAACCAAACCCAGATAAGGTTCATGCCATTAAAAGGTTCCCCATTCCAAAAACCCAAAAGGAAATCAAAAGCTATTTGGGACTTTTGGGTTATTATCGAAAATTTATTCAGGACTTTGCAAAACTAACTAAACCACTGACAAAATGTTTAAAAAAGGGAGCTAAAGTAGAACACAATCAAGAATTTATTAATGCCTTTGAGAGCAGCAAACAAATTCTTATGAATGACCCAGTTTTACAATATCCGGACTTTGATAAAGAATTTATTCTTACTACAGACGCATCCAATGTTGCACTTGGAGCAGTATTATCCCAAGGTAGTGTAGGAAATGACCGGCCGGTAGCTTATGCATCAAGAACTCTGAGCGAAACTGAACAAAAATATTCTACCATAGAGAAGGAACTGTTAGGTATTGTTTGGGCAACTAAATATTTTAGGCCTTACATTTTTGGAAGACCTTTTACAATCTACACTGATCATAGGCCTTTAGTTTACCTTTTTAATTTAAAGGAACCAAGCGGGAAGCTGATGAGATGGAAATTAAAACTAGAGGAATACGACTACAAAATTGTATACAAAAAAGGAAAATATAATACCAATGCAGATGCGCTATCTCGTATTCAGATTTACGCTATGAATGATGACGATAATTTATCGGTAATTGTTAATCTCGACGAATCTGAAAGAGATAACCCAGATGAACCATCTAATTTGACCACCGTAGATGAACAAGAAGAGACGATCCATTCCCATACCGATGATGAACCCAAAACGGCAATACCCATATTAAACGAAGCAATTGATAATAAACAACAACAAATTATAATTAAAACTAGCCATCAAGGAAAAATCAAAACAACAACAAGAATCGAAGGAACAAAGACCATAAAACAAGTAGTTATGCCATCAACAGATAATGAAAATTCGATTATGGAATTTTTACGAGATAATACCGCAGAGAAGAAAACTTATTATTTGTGGTTTGATAAAGAAGGTACATATAAACGATTTTGCAACGTTTACACAAAACATTTTAATAATAATGGTCCCAAATTAATACGATGCACTGAGAGATTAAAGGTATTGACAAAAAGGGATGAACAAATGGAAGTAATAAAACTATACCACCAAGGTAAAAACAACCACAGAGGAATTGCTGAATCAATTAAGGCCATTGGTAGAAAATATTATTGGTCAACGATGAAATCAGATATCCAAAATTATATTAATGAATGCGAAATTTGTAAAATAACAAAATACGAAAGAAATCCAGCTCACTTACCTATAATGACCACAGAAACACCTCAAAAACCGTTCCAAAAAATACACATCGACACATTTTCAATTGAAGGCGAAAATTTCCTTACACTAATCGATGCATTTTCAAAGGTAGGACAAGCAATTCAAATAAGTAGTAAAAATGCAACAGAAATTGCTGCAGCGATAATAAAATATTTTGAATATTATGGAGTACCGGAAAATATCACTACTGATAATGGAACCGAAATAAAAAATGCAACAGTTCAAGAATTACTGAAGGCACACAAAATTCAAGTACATTTTATTACGCCTCGTAACCCACCTTCCAATGGCTTAATAGAAAGATTGCATTCTACACTTATCGAACACCTAAGAATAATGCGAACACAAGATAAAAAAACACCGATAAAAACATTAATGCAGTACGCCATTATAGCCTATAATAATTCGATCCATTCGTCAACCGGTTATACACCCCTTGAACTAATTCTGGGACATACACATTCTAGAGATCCCTACGACCTTTACCTAAACGAGCGATTTTACAAAGACTACGTCACCAATCATATTAATAAATTAAATTTGACTTACGAAGAAGTTCGAGAAAAACTACATGCAAATAAATTAACCGTAGCACAGCAACGAAACCCTGAAAACCAAAACCATTTTAAGGTCAACCAAATAGTTTATACTAGAAAGACTAGTAATATAAGAGGTAAAACTAAAGACAAATTTGAAGGTCCTTTTAAAATACGCGAAATATTTGAAGACAACACAGCTGAAATTGAAAAGAATAACAAAGTCCAAAGAGTACATTTAAGATTATTGAGAAAACCTAATATTACAAGTTATATACAAGAGGAAACAACGACTCCATCGACATCGACAAGCAACTTAGAAGACAATGCAGGGTTGCTTCCTGTTTAATTGGGAACGGTGATGAATAGTTATACATATAGAAACGAAAACGCCACAACGCAACCAACGTAAACAACATTTTTAGTATCTTAGGAAAAGGAAATTATCTTGAATTTCAAAAATTAATTAAAATTAAAACTTCCATCCAATTCAATAAAATTCACCTTACCTTAGAAAATCAAGTTACCAAAATACCTAAATGCAATTATTATCAAGTATTCCCTATCAAAAGAATACCTTAATACAGTAATAATCCCTCAAGCTGAATTTCTTTTAAATGAGCTCAACTTATCTACGAATAGCCAAAGATGCCTTGAACTATCTACAAATAAAATTCGAAAATTACCAATTTGATGAAAATTCTCCATGCAAAACACACTCAATTCAATTTCCGAAGAGCTTATGGCAAGTGTAAAGAAGATCATTCGGACATGAAATCTAAGATTCCACATTCGACAAATAACCCATGGTACTGCAATCAATTAACCCGGACGACTCAAAATCAACCTATCTTAATCTACACAAAATTAAGACAAAATTAGAAGAAACTTCAACCGAAACATTGACTTCAACAAATAAGCTCATGGACCATATGGTGATTTACTTGTTAATAAAATTAGTATTACAAAATATTATGTTTCAGCTAAATTGCGTTGCCAATCCAGGAAATCAATCTAATCGGCCTACAAAATATACGAACACCGTAATTTTGGTCCTGGTGGGGAGATGTGACGTTTCCCAAATTTAGAATAATTTATTATTAGTACTAGTATATAAGTATATTTTATCGATCATAATATTATATGTGACGAATGCATTATGTCATGGGAACAAAATGCATTCGAACAACTTAAAATAATATATAAGTTTACACGCCCCATTAAATTTTAGGATTTAGGGTATAAGTTTAAGATTTAATATAAGAATGTAAAAATATAAAAACCAGTCAGTTATAATTGTGCTCTAGCATCGACACTTTATAATTCAATAAACTCAAAATTTAAATTGTGTTATAATTTTATTTGAAAAACCCTTTCGAAATATAACTCGGGCATATATTCAACAATTAAATCATACTTTAAAAGTTTTAACACCATTCTTTGTAATCTGGCACTTATTTTATTTATATCTTTTTTAACTATTGAAACTAATGGTTTGTGGTCGGTTTTTATTACCACTTTTCTTCCATAAATAAACTGATGGAATTTTTCAACGGACGCGCAAATTGCAAATAATTCTTTTTCTATCGGTGCCCACCGTACCTGACTTTCAGTGTAGGTTCTAGAATAAAATGACACTGGCTGCCCTTCTTGTAAAAGACACGCTCCCATTCCAAAATTTGAACTGTCTGTTTGTATTTCTATTGGCAATTTTGAATCGATTAATTTTAATGTAGGCGCGCAAGTTAAACTTAATTTTAAGTTATTGAACGATTCGGTTTGTGCTTGACCCCAAACCCATTCTACATCTTTTTTAATTAGATCCCTTAATGGCCCAGTCATTTCCGAATATTCTGGTATAAACTTACTTAAATAATTAGTCATTCCTAAAAACTTTTGTAACCCCTTTACATTTTTAGGCGGTTCAATCACTAATATTGCTTCAACGTGTTTTGGATCTAGTTTTATACCTTCTTGTGAAATTATTCGTCCCACGTACTTGACCTCTTTTACTTTATACTGAACTTTTAGTTTATTAAACTTAACACCGTAGTTTTTAGCCCTTTCTATGACTTTTTTGAGAATTTCATCATGATCGCTTTCATTTTCCCCTGCTATTATAACATCATCGAAATAGATTTTCACTCCTAGAATGTCCCCAAATAACCTAGTATTTAATTCCTGTAAAACTTCAGCTGCGGAACTAATTCCAAATGGCAATACGTAGAAATAAAACTACTTTCTGTATCTAATTCGATTTGGAAAAACCCGTCTTTAAAATCTAACACGGTGAAAGTTGTTTTCCCCGAAAGATCATTGCAAATTTCTTCCTGTGACGGTATCGGATATCTTTCTCGAATGATATACTCATTAAGCCTTTTTGGATCAAGACATAGACGTAACGACTTATTCGCTTTTTCGACTATTAATAAATTTTGGCACCACTCTGTAGGTTCAGTTACCCGAGTTATTATACCCTGTTTTTCTAATAAATCAAGCGCATTTTTTAATGGCTCTTTTAATTTTTCGGCAATTCTTCGAATAGGATTTACTATAGGAACTGCATTTTCCTTTAGTTTAATTTTATATTTACCTATTTTACCTAAGCCCGTAAAAATTTCGTGGTTTTGAGTTATGAAGACTTCTTTTGAGTCTTCCATAGATATTTTATCTACCCGTTTTAATAACCCAAACCTTATGCAATCTTGCAACCCTAACAACGGCGTCGCATTGGTATTTATTACCATAAATTTGCATGTTAATTCTTTGTTTTGTATTTTACAAACACAACTTATTTCCCCCTCGGGTTTCATTTTATCACCACTGTATGAAGTGAGTATTACGTTTTTTGGCTTCAACTCAAGATTGTTACCCCTATCCTTAAGAATTTTATAAACTTTTATAGGAATTACATTAGTTTCTGCCCCGGAATCTAATTTGAATTCTACCTGAGTATTACAAATTTCTACATTTTGTAACCATTTTTTCTCATTTAGGTTACTGAAAGAACTAACTTGAACATTTTTTATGTTTTCTTTATTAATTACCCCTATTGATCCTAAATAAAATTCACTGTCACTACTGTTATTTTGGTCTTTTTCTACTTGGTGCACTTTTTTACTATATCTACTAACAATTTCTTTGCGTTTAGCTCTTTGCTCACACATTTTCGCGAAGTGATGTTTAGCGTTACAATTTAAACATGACTTACCGAATGCAGGGCAGTTTCCGTATTCGTGTTTGTTACCACACTTTCGACACTTGTTCTTCTTTTCTTCTTGTGCTGAGCTTGATTGTTGTTTTGGTCTTCTTTTTTCAAAATTCGATTTTAGTCCATGCACACTTGTTTCTCCTTTTTCTTGTAGGGTTTTCATCTGCTCTTTTCCAGCTTCTGCTGCACGACACTGATTTATTGCCGTATTTAGTGATAAGTCTGGCACTCGCAGTAGCCGTTCTTGTAAACTTGCATCATTAATTCCAATCACAATTCTGTCTCGGACCATTCTTTCTTCTTGTTCACCAAATTCACACAATTTTGCTTGTACTCTTAACTCGGTGACAAAATGATCAAATTTTTCTCCATCTTTTTGTGATCTACCAAAAAATTTAAAACTCTCAAATATCACATTTTTTCGAGGAATGCAATATGTTTCAAACGCTGCCAGTACTTCACTATAAGTTTTTCTTTGTGTTTCACTTAACTTTAATGTTTGATAAACATCCAAAGCTTCTTCGCCAGCTACGTTGAGGAATATAGCAATTTTTACTTCGTCCTCTTTTTCGATGTAACCGCTCGCTTTCATATAAATTTCAAACTGTTGCTTGAATTTTGCCCAGTTAGTACCATTTTCCAAAACAAGCTTTTTAGGAGCTTTCAGATTGAAATCCATTTTGTATTGTTTTATTGAAATTTGCAAATGTTTATCAACTTTAAGATCTTTTCACTTGTTTTACACTTTTTGTAAAAGTTACTCAACTTGTAAAATTTTTTCACATTTAGTTTTACACTTTTTGTAAAAATGTTTTAACACTTGACACCGGGTAATATTTTTAACACCTGTCAACAGTATTATTTTAACACCAAGTGAAACTTTTTAACATCTAGCACCAGGAAATATTTTTTAATACCTGTCTATAGTAATTTGGTTAACACCAAGTGAAATTTTTTAACACCTGACACCAGGTAATATTTTTTAATACCTGTCTATAGTAATTTTTTTAACACCAAGTGAAATTTTTTAACACCTGACACCATGTTGTGTTGTTAGACAAATAAAACTAAACATATTTATTTATTGAACTTATATTTATTATTGAAAATATGTATTTATTTGAACTAGTAACTGAGTACTACAATGTTTTGATGTTCTTGAGGTACTGAGATTATATTAGCTTGTGGTTATAGTAGTTAAGTGTTCTTGTATTACGTCATGATTTAATAACATGTTTTTTGTGACATATGCAACAATGATTTACCTGCTTTAACCATGATTAAATAGATGGTGGAACACTCTTTTACATTTCACCGTGATTAATCCCAACTAATCATGATTAAAGTATTTAACCAGAGTTGGTGGAACCGGCCCTAAATATTAAAAAAATAATTTTTTTTTTATTTCAGAATTTTACATAACTTTCAGAAAATCTTATCTATGACTTATATGTATTGTCATGTTTTTTTTATTAAATTAAGCTAATTATGAGCCTTTACGGTAATTTTAGTTGTTTAAATTTCATCACCCGATGAGAAGAAATTAAGTTTTAAAATAAAATAAAATAATGTGTTGACTTGTAGTATAATCCTAAAAAAAAGGAAAGCTTTAGTTATAAATTTCTAAAATAAATACTTACCCGATGAATTATTTGAGATCATTTCATAGTTTTGTTTAAGAATAAAGATGTTTTTAGATCACAAATCTTCGAATGAGAGGATGATGATTAATAATGACCAGGGCTGTAAATGATAATGCATTTAGGGCCTAAAACTTAAAATAAAAGTGTTTAAAAATTAAAAAGAGAAAGTGTAACAACGAAAATTAATATTCACCGGTCGAATTTGGCGCCATCGTTTTATGTTTGTAAATTGGTAATTTTGAAAATGGTAAGAACAGAATGCGCAGAATACAAAAGGACATTGCGACTGAGACCACCAAACGTGTAAGTTGATTAAATTGTGTCTCCATAAAGTATAAAAATTTAACCTACAATCATGAAAAATTAGTTTAAATTTATTAATGTCGCAATCAACAAAACAAAGTTAATGTTACTTACCGTACATGAAAAGTGAATTAGTTAGTAAACAAGGAAGAATATACAAGTGGAATTATCAATTAAGTGCACGAAAAATTAAAACAAACAAAACTTTTGGACCAACAGTAGCCGTTTTTAAACGTGGGAAACAACAGCAAAATGATCACTGGGAGAGACCGCTTCCAACTTAAGCACAGGGTGAGCGCAATATTTGTGAAATAAAACTTAAACATTTTTTTTAACAACTTAATAAAACTACGTCGTGAGATTATAAAATTTTATTATTATTGAAACTGAGTCATTACGTTAAATTTTCAGTTAGCTACGTTGCAACAATTACGATTTAAATAAATTGAAAATTTAGCTATACAGCTTCTGGTCAGATATTAATCGTTCTTATGTAAGACAAAGATATAAAAACATCTGCACTATTTTGCTTCAATTCAAGTAAATATTGAGGATTGGATTGGTATTTTTGGAGAATTTTATAAATAATTTGAGTAATTAAATCAAAAATTTAACAACATATTATTGTTTTATTCATTAAGATTTTACGAGAGTCTCATGTTCAAAGATGTGTGCGCTCCAGCGAGGCGTTTTTCAGTAGCGGGTGGTTTTTGAAAATTTATACCGTTGGGGGCATAGCAGTATATTGGATATTGGTAAAAGTGTGTTCCACCATCTATTTAATCATGGTTAAAGCAGGTAAATCATGGTTAAACAACCTTCAAACTAATCGACTGATTTTGGGCGATTAGACGAGTTTAATCACGGTTAATGGTCGGTACATGCGCATTTCTTGCAACTTATAGTAAAAGGTATAGCAACTGTTGACATTCTGAACATACATAGCCTAACTAAAATGATCTACTTTTGGAAATACAGCAGTAGACGAATTTCGAAATTTTTTTATAATTATTTAACTAGTAAACCTATAATAAAATTTATTTTTATTATAATAATTATTTAGATAATAAATCGATTTGCAATTTTTCATTATCAACCTTTAGGCTAATCTTAGGTGTTCATTTTATTTTACTTTAAAATAAAAAATTGAAATAATAATTTCCAAGTTTAATTTATAAAATTGCAGGAATATTTTTCTATCTTTTTCACCAAACCCCTACTAAACTAAAGTTTCACGTGACTATCTATCAACTAATCAGAAGAGCTTCTGAGAAGAAGGAAAAACCGAGTATACACGAAATCTAAGCATTTAACCATGATTAACTAATCATAAATACAAAATGCTTGGTGGAACGCTTTGAAGTTGATGTCGGTCAACTAATCATGGTTAAGCATTAACCGTGATTAGATAACCAACGATGTAATCAGAGTTGGTGGAACCGGCCTGTTGCTGAAATAGCATCAGCAAGCTAGTCACGTTACTTTAAAATTTCTGCCCGCGCGCCATCTAGTTTGAGGTTGGATTTCTAGGGTTTTAATTCATCCGATGACGGTCCTGTTCTGAGGATCCAGAATTTAGTTTGGCGGTTTTAAATTTAAACTACAAGTCGTCTTGGGGGACTATTACCAACCCTACGAGGACTGCTATAAGTAGGTGCCTACCTGTGGCTCACCAGAAAACATTGTGAATTGAGCACTAGAAGAAGTCTAACCTCAAAAGGCACGCGAGCAGGAATTGTAAGTACATTTTATAATTTGTAAATATATATTTTTTTACCTGTTATGTTGTAGTAATTTTCAACCAATTACAATAAATAAGTATAAGTACCACCAATTAGCGAGTTTATTGTGGGTTAGAAATATTCACTGTACCAGCAGCCAGCAAAACTTTTGCAACACGGCCCTTAATTTTTAATATTTTTATTTTTAATGGACACTATGTAACACAACTTCCTGTTTTGAGGCTATGCACAAAAGTACGTGTGGGAAAAGTGAATACCGTCAAACGGGGTGAAACGGATCAAAATTTTAGATTTTTTGTATTTTTTCATGCTTTTTAGGACAGAAAAAATTCTGGAAACAATATATGTTAAAGATACATATCTGAGGCACAAATTACTGCAACATTTAAAAAAAATCACCAATTAGATTTTTTTATTTCTGTTTTTAAAAGGTGATCCGTTTCACCCCGACACACGGGGTGAAACGGATCAGGTGTTTAAATGCCGTTATTTTGCTTTTCAACATCCTCAGAGGTGAAATGGATCACAAAAAATTTTTTTTCATGTTTTGTAAGCGGTTTTTATTGGATAGGTTGATAAATAAAATGCGTTTTTGGTTATATTTTCATTGAAAAAATATAAAAAAACTTAAACTAAGTAATAAAACAAAAGCTATAAAAAATATTACATAATAGGTAGGACATGTTCTTAAAAGTAAATGTTCCCCTTCTTAGGGGGATTATACATGAATTTTTTTTATAATTTGTTCTTGCTTGACCACTACGGTATCATCAATTTCGGGATAGGCAAAAGTTATTTGTATTTTTGACGACTTCTTCCTTAAACATTTTACTGTAGTCTCTTCGCCTAAAATTTCTTCAATTTTAGCAGCAAAAAATCAAACTCTTTTGTCCGTGACATATTTCACGATAACAAATTCTCCAAAGTGAAAATTTTCATCAATCCCCTCAGGTAAGTCGTCTGAAACGTTGTCGTCAATTTCCAATTCTGAAAAATTCATATTAGTGCCTTCTTCCTCCTGCTCTTGCAAACTTTTATTTTTTTTTCAAGGTCTTTCTTAAAAACACTTTTTCCTGTTTTACATTCATTTTTTTATCCCTCTTTGGATTTTCCCTTGAGCCCGTTCTTTGTTGTAATAGATGATCTGTTTCACGCATTAAACTTGAAATTTTTTACTTAAAAAATTCTCAAACTTCAACCAAAAAAGATTTAAAAAATATTTTTATTTCCTGATGTACTCGACTAATTGGGTAACTCATAAAAACTTACCAGGAGTCTCCAACTTGTATAGCTTATTCTGTGGATGTCAATCTTTTAACGCTTTGTAAAAACTACGCAAGTATCACCTTTTGTTTTTTCGCCATACTATCAACCATACGCAACTCGAGCCAGCTCTGTCTTCAGACTTTTTCCAATGACTGATCTTCCCAACTACATATTTTAACGTTTATTAGCCACAAATCGTACGCATACTACAAAAACGTACAAAAACGTCGGTGATCCGTTTCACCCCGTGTGATCCTTTTCACCCCGTTTGACGGTATATAAAAAAAGTGATCATCAACAGCTTTATAATATGAGAGCGGTGCTTCGGCTAACTCAGTTTTCAGGGAGTTCTCTATAAAAAAGTAATGATTGCCAGGCGCCACACGATTTTTTTCCGCTCTAAAACTCTTGCTGTATAATAAAATAAAATCGTGAAAGCTATAGTAATAATAATTCTTTATATTAATAAAACTGAGATATTCTATAATAATCAAAATTACATAAAAAGATTCAACAGCCAAATCGCAAATTTCCACCTATATATTATAATCAATCAAAAAAGAGAACAAGATAAGAAATGATATTTATCGTACGCGGAACAGATCTGTAGGAGTTCACATAAAAATTTACAAATACGGTCAAAGTTGTCGCATTTATTCGCAAACAAGAAACAATATTTAGGATGGAAAAAAAATAATCTTCTGTTATAGCAATATTCCACGACACGATTAACAGTTTTTTTTTTAATCAAAATAATTCCACACCGAAACAGGAGTGGTAAATAAAAAAATATAACAAATAAAAAGAATAAGTAACTTATCTTGTTTATCCTCAAATCTACGGCACTGCTTGTTTCGCGCCTACGCTACTGTTCACCAAAACAAAAGGTTTGACATCTATGACTTCTACCATAAAAAACTAAGATATTCCAAGACAACTGCTACCGGTTATTCTTGTTAAACCAAAATATATCTTCCAATCAACGTTTATCCAACCCACAGAATGAAAGTGAAACCAAGGGAAACTACGCTCTTCCAAAACGGTTGAATTTTCGAATAAGGTAATTATTATAAAATAATTTGAGGTTAACGATGTACTGATATGATAACTTTCCAAATTAATTTCCAGACTAAGATGAACTTTTATTGGTGTTGTAATATTGGTCATCCGCGAGTGATTAAAACCAGAAAGACTATTGATCGTAACTTCCTCCGTACTACAGATGTAACCAGATATCAGATCCCTACTAGAGGTTATGGACGGTATCGTACAAAATATAATACAGCTCCAACTTGAATACGTAAAAGATGATCCCAAAAACTGGTATAGAATATAAACTTCCAACTCTTTAAACGAATTCTATCCGAATTAACTATCGTAGAAGAAGAAAATCACGCCTCTACCAAAATCAACGTCTGTCTCCCTTTTTTAGATATTCGCCCTTATCTCATTTCCGGAAAAAATTTTAAAAATAACTATGTTGTTTCCAACCATGAAAATTTAAAATTACTGAAAGTGTAAATTTAAAAAAAATGTAAACAAGTACAAATACAAATATATTGATATTTGTTGAAGAAAATATTGTCATTAAATTGTTAAAAAGGAAAACCCAACAAAACTATATCCTTTTATCATGACGAGACGTAAGAACAACAATCGGAGGTTACAACTAGACATATTTTATTAGCCTAACTTACTTACTTTCAAATATATTTGAGTTTTTATAAAAAACAGAATTTCAAACTAAACACGTTTACGAAGTGCAATAGTATGAAATATATTTAGGCGTGAATGCGCAATGGTATACCTGTTATTGGCAGGGTGCGAACATCAGCGCCACCACATCACGCCACCGGTAGTTCTAAATTTTCCATTGTATTTTTGCAGTAAACTGTTATTTTTTTATTAATTTTTTTTTTTTATTAAAAAATGCAAATAAACAAAATTAAAGACCATGAAATTTGCAACGAAAATTCTCTAAAAAGTTTTGCTGTAAAATCGATTTTTATACAAAAATAAAGCTGTTTTAAAATGTTCAATTTACACTGGTAACATAGGACAACTTGAAAAGTTGCCACTTTTTTTGCACAATTTGTCCACCGCGTACGCTGTCGTCGGTTTTAATACCCCCACTATGCACTTCGTACCCTGCCAATACCACTAAAGGCGCAATCCCACGAGTGGTGCATTTGGCCATTCACCATTAATGGTGTATTCTACCAGTGCAGAAATGAATAAATGTGATACCGATCCCACGAGTGGTATATTTAGCCAACATTGATGCTGGCTATACACTGGCCGGCAATAGTTTTGATAATTTATGGCATTTTTTTAAGTAAAAACTTAATATGCATTCAAAGTAGATTCGTTCCCTATGCATTCACTACAAATTATTTGCAGATAAGGTTACACTTGAACATGTTCACTTGTAATAGAAAATAGGGGGTATCCCACGAGTGGTGTATTTGATGAAAGTAGGTAGTTTTTTCACCATTATACCTTCGTGGGATCGGAAAACACATGGCAATTATTAAATATTTTTTGTATGCTGGTCGTTTCCAACTAAAGTCGGTAAATTTTAGTCACTTCAAAGGAAGACCAGTAAACCTATAAATTAAAACGGGATAAAACGAATACCTATTCTTGAATAAATTTTTATGTCGAGTGCAATCAATTGAGGACCGTTTTTCAAAACTCGCTTTGTCCTAAAAGAAAATTTTCAGGAAACGGTTTTTATTGTTTAGTGAATTTGATATAAACAAAATATTAGTTTAAAATAACTTAAGATAATTTTTTTTCTAGTGTCTTTTTTTCAAAAATATTTTACAATAAAAACCGTTTCCTGAAAATTTTCCTGTTAGAACAAAGCGAGTTTTGAAAAAACGGTCCTCAATTTAATTTATCAATTATTTAATAAATAGTTGTAAATTAAATATTGAAACCATGAAACGATTGAAATTTGATCTCTTTATCACGAGTGGTAAAAGACAACATCTACCATCCCTATTGCACATTCAAAAATTGTTTAAAAATAATTTTTTACCTGAAAAAAGTAAGATTTCTCCGTTATTCCGAACTGGTAAACCTCTTTACCAGAGAGCGTTAAAGGGTTACAAGAAAATAAAAAATTTAATGTTTGTTTTAAATAAAATTAATTAAATAATAAATTTATGAGTTAATTTTACAAAAAAAAATTGAAAATTTGTAATAATAAAAATCATTGTTGAAATGAAATTCTGGCTACGGGCCTGTGTGGAATATTCTTAATTTTATTTTAATAAATGTTACCAAATGTTTTTAGTATCACGGAGGGTTCGTTATTATTTATTTATATTCCAAAATGATTTAAAATGGCTTGAACTGAAAATAAAAATAAATCTCAAAATTTCCATATGTTTATATTGTTAAAATTCGTTTAGTCCTTAATCAATTTTAATCAGACGAGACCAACGAGACTTTTCGAGACGAGACGAGACTTTCTCAAACGAGACGAGACTTTTTGAGACGAGACTTCGAGACGAGACCCAACTTAACACCTTCGAGACGAGACGAGACCAGTTCAAGTCTCGTCTCGTCTCCTCGCGTGTCCATCACTAGTGAACAGTAAAAAATTAGTCGAGTAGGTAAGTAAGTAGTTAAGTATAGTAGTTTAGTAAAATGAATTAGTACGTAGTAGATACGACAAGTTTGTAAACTTACCCGTTGTGTGAACAATAAAATTTAGGCCAGTAGTCGAGTAATTAGTATGTTAAAATATATTAGTAAAACCATTTAGTCGAGCGAATAGAAAATGTTCTATTTTTTTTTGCGAGTAGCGTTCGCTTATCAAAACCGGTGAATAAATACATGAGATAAATATTTTGCTTTTCTCGGGAAAAATTATAATGAATATGTAGAACCTAGATTTGAAATTAAATTTTCTTGTATATCATAAAAATATAGTTTCCAATAAAAAAACAAAATATTGATGTAATTTTATTATGGTACTACTAAACTATACTTATCCAGTAATTAATTGCATGTCTAATTATATTATTGTAATATTAAAAATTTTTGTTTAATTGTTACCCAACTACTTTTAACAAATAATTAATTCTTGAAATTTTAATTATATTATTCTAATATTAAATACTAGCAGGTCAAGCGGCCTATCTGCCGCCCTGACCTAGTGTTTGAATAATAGGGAACAGGGAAATAGGAAATTTTCGGGTCCCTTATATTCGAGTGTAGCAAATAGCATCGAAGGCCTAATTTTTGGGTTATTTTATCAGTATTTGATAAATAATCATAATAATAGTAGGTACATAAATACTGTCGTGTTCCAAAATCCTTTTTATTTTTATTTTAATTTTCATTTTTTAAAATTTTATTTTATTATTGACTGTTTTATTATGAATTAATATGAAATGATTTTGTTTTTAAATTTTATTGTGTGTATGTTTTTCAAGTTGATTTCATTTTATATTTGAATTTGTTTCTAAAAATTTATTTGTAAATAATTTTGTGTAAATGTTGTAAATTTCAATTTGATTTTTAATAACTTTGGCTTTTCACCGTTTTGAGGCCGCAGAGTACGGACGTTTATCAGAGTTGATCTTGGGGAAAATTTTGATATTTTTGAAGTTCAAGTTTACCTATAATTTCATGCTTATAAGGTGTATGTGCTCCAGCAAGGTGTTTTTCGGTGGTAGATGAATTTTCTAAATTGAACCGCTGGGGCCATAGCAATATATATCATAATAATATAATAATATACCATATTATTACTATATTTAGGCCCAACCAGAGGGGGAGCGCTCGGGGATTTGTCCCCGGGGTCCGGGATCCCTCAAGGGCCCGGACGAATAATTTACTAAATAATTCTTTTTTTTTTAGTTAGTTTTTGATAGGTATTTTAGATATTTTGTGCGTAATTTTTCTTAATAAAAATACGAAGTTTCATATTTTGCTTTTTTTTTCTTTTATTTATGAAATTGTTTAGAAGAGCAGGGGTCCCGGAAATCTTGCCAGGGGGCCCGACGGGGCTTTCGACGGCCTTGATTATATTATAATACTTATAATAATTTTTATATATAATACTTAAAAACATAGATTTGTTTCAAACTGTACAACGTTGCACAATAAAAACAATTTTTATTGAATAATTAATTTTTTTATTCATGTTTCAAATCTGTACTTTATAATGGACCACCTCGTAGAATAATATAATTGTTGTTTTTAAATTAAACATGACAATTCAAAAGTTGACATTGAAGTAAAAAATTGCAAAAAAATATTGTGCATATTATTTCTCCAATCTCCATTCTCCCACATTAATAACGCGAAAAATGTACTGAAGGGTTTTTAAACAGCAACCCGTTGCAAGAAAATACAGCACCGTTTGTAATTTTGTTTTGGCTGTAACTGCATATCACATTATATGTATCTCTTCGCTGTATTGATTTCTAATTTTGTTTAGCAGCAAATTAAAAGAATTTTCCGACATTCTGAATGCATTGAAATATTCGCCAGGATCTTCTAATTCCAGCTGTTTGAATAAAAGATTTGAAGCTCCCAGCAAATCTCTCCTACCGATCCATTTCTTAACCCATAATCTCTTTGTTTCAGAAATTTCTTCTGTAATTTCTTCTGCCAAAAGTTTCAAAATATTTACTAAAGCACTATTAATTGACATCTGACGTGTATACTTATCCATCTCAAACTGTACTAAATACTAAACTACAATATCATTGTAGTAAGTAATTAGTAGTAAGTAGGTGACTAACTACTTACTACTAATTACTGGCCAAAATCCACTGTGTGTGTGTACGAGCCTTTAGAGAGAGAGAGATGCGACACAGCACGATTTATGCATCGAACACACCACAGCGATTGCGGTGGAGGTAGCGGTAGCGATCGCGGTGGCGATCAAATGTAACCTATGTAAGCTTACGTACCTTTGCACACCAATCAGCTGAATTTTTGCTTGCGTTTGGCCGTGCGATATTAAAAAAAGAATGGAAAGCAACGATAATTTTGTCGAAATTTTAATTGAGAATACTAAAAATCATAAAATTTTATACGAAAAAAAATAAAGTATGGGATATTCTTGTAAAATTTTTATGATTAGTTAACAATTTTAATGATTACTAATGATCAAAATTCGCAAGAATAACAACAAATAAGCGGTCAGACATTGAAAAATTCAAATTTTGTAATATCTCCGGGGATAATTCTGTTCACATACCCCGAAAACGGTTTTTTGAGTCTTCGGTTGTTTAAAACTGTTAATATTTTGATAAACCTGCCGTGAAATAATATCCCACATATTTTCTATAGGGTTTACATCAAACCTATAGAGTGGCTACTTCAAAACTGCAATATTTTTTATTTACATTCCTTGGTCCTTGGTGGTCCTGAAACCACCAATGGCAGCATAATATTGTTGGTAAATAAAATTTCCACTCAACAAGTTTGATGTAAACCACATAGAAAACATGTGGATATGATTTCACGACAGGTTTATTAAAATATTAACAGCTTTAATCAACCAACGAGTTGAATAACCGTATTCGGGATATGTGAAAAGAATTATTTTCGGAGATATTGCAAAATTTGGATTTTTCAATGTCTGACCGCTTATTTGTTGTTATTCTTAAGAATCTTGATCATTACCAAAGAGTATGTACATATAGAGGGACAGCTCTTATGGGAATACTTGTCACAAGTATTTCTTGATGGCTCTGCTACGCCATCTAGTGGAGGGGGTTATCTCTACGTTTTAATTTTTGGTCCTCTATATACAGGGTGCTGAATGAGTTAACTGAACATGGAAAATTAACATGTAAAAACTTATTTTTGCAAAAATACCTCCCTGTATATAAAGGATCAGCCATAAATTAAAAATTAAAACGTAGGGATCACACCGTCTACTAGATGGCGTAGCAGAGCCATTAACAAAAACTTGTGACAAATATTTGTTAATGGCTGTCCCTCTATATATACATACTCTTTGTCATTACTAATCATTAAAATTGTTTAGAGCTATTAAATTTCCAAAAAATTTCGATGGCGAGTCTATGGTTTTGTATTACTATTAATAAAATAAAATTATACAAATCAATTAAAATAATAATTACTTAAGATTTCTTAAAAAACATAAATGAGGTTCTTCTTTTAAGTTATAACTTATAAGAATGAAAATGACCATAAATTTGTATGCATATTATTTTTGTAATGATTACCTGGCTTTTTTATTATTATTATTGTTGTTATCCTCTTCCAACAGTGCTGCCAATAGATGTACCTCATTCTCAAATTAATCATCGTTGTCATTGCAATGCAATATTTTGCAGTTTGTATTAAAAAAATTTTTTTCCTTAGGTGTCAGAATTAGATCGCAATCGCGATATAAATCGCGGTGTGTGCAGCCACTTAATCGCCACCGCGATCGCTACCGCTACCGCCACCGTGATCGCTACCGCTACCGCCACCGTGATCGCTGTGGTGTGTTCGACGCTTAATAGAACCCAACGAATGGTATACTAGGCAACAGTGTTTATTTTCATTTTACTTATGCCCGGATTCACCAACTACAAATAGCACTGTTTGTCGATTTAAGGTTGTTATTTGTTAAGAAGGAAAATGAAAATAATGAGAAGTTGTTGAAATTTTTACAGTACATTATTTGCATAATAAAAAAATTTCTGGCAAAGTTTGAACTTAATCTTGTTCTTAGTTATCGAGATAAAGAATGTCAAAGTTACATTACGGTCGCATTGGTTTAAAGGTCATTATTTCAACAATCAGAAATATCAGCATTATCAAAATTTGTCAAAATATTTATGAAAGTCTTATAAGTAAGTATATCAAATTTAGAAAAAGTCATGTTTTCAGTTTCTGAGAAAATTAAATTATTATTCCAAAAAGTGTACGAAAGCTATCAAGATTTAGTAAATCATGGCAATATCTGATTTCGTAACCCATTCATTTTCCCACCAATATTTTTGTTTTTAATGTATATTTATCGAAAATCTTGATAGCTTTTGAAATACTTTTTAGAATAATAATTTAATTTTCTCAGAAACTGAAAACATGACTTTTTTGAAACTTGGTATACTTATTTAAAAGACTTTCATAAATACTTTGGCAATTTTTGGAAATGCTGGCATTTCTGATTATCGATTTAATGACCTTTAAATTAATGTGAACTTTAACATTTTTTATCTCGATAACTAAGAACAAGATTAAGTTCAAATTTTGTCAGAATTTTTTTTATTACTCAAATAATGTACTGTAAAAATTTCAAGAACTTCTCATTATTTTCATTTTCTTCTTAACCCATTAACGCCTGCTGTACTCGTCTGAGTACAGGTATATTTGTACTCTAATTATTGTACCAAATTGAAATTAGCCAATCCAATCTTGTAGCACTACTTAATAGGGTCCAGTGCATGAGTTCCAGAGAATTCTGCAGGATTGGTTTGATTTTATAGAACCTCAAGGGCTCTTAAAATTAGTGAAATTTTTGGACCGCAAACGTATTTATATATTTTTTTCTGTGCTGTTTGTTTTACAATATTTTCATAAATATTTGTGTTGGTTAGTTACAAGTGTACCTATTTCTAGGTGAGTAAGTGCTATTACAGTCGCATGCAACCGAATTAGGACCACGTGTAAAAATATTTTATTTTTCTAAGTTTTAAGTTACAAATTTTATCTGACTACCTAAATTTTTACTATATAGTAAGTCAGGAATGCATAGTAAAGTACCTCCAGACTTGAACGCCACGGTATTGTACCCTACTACCCTACCATCAACCCTTGAAGACAAATACAAAAATAATGCTTAATCGAACAAATTATTTACTTGTGTTGGAATTAGTCTTGCTGTAATTTTTTTAAAGTAAACCAAAGCGAAATTAGATTTGATGTGAAGAATAAAATTTAAGATACTATTTGGGAAAATAAAGATGAGATAAACCTAATGCCAAAAAAGGTACCTCCTGTGATTAAAGCAAAGGGTGGAAACACAAAATATGAATGACAATGTGTAAAAGTAATAAAAGTTGAAGTTCGAGTTTGTGTGTGTCTTTTAATTTTACCTAAAAATCGAAATAACATATATTTTCAGTGGTCCTAATTCAGTTGCATGCGGCTGTACTTAAGTATTCTTAATAATTGTGTGATTTTGAGGGTGTTGAAAGCTGATGTACTCGTATGAGTACACCGGGTGAATCCATTCATTCTATTCATATTATAATTGATATAGTTGATGTTATTGACATATTATAATTGTAATTGTTGATAATATTGTTAATAATATTAATTTTGATAATATGTAAAGTATTAAATTTAAATAAATTAAAAAAAAAAAATTTGAAATTATTTTATAAATTTGTTATTTATACAACTTTTAACCAATTTTCAAAATTTTAACAAATTCTGACCAGCAGTAGATTTTTGGGCGTTAATGGGTTAACAACCTTAAAACAAAATTTTGCATTGTTTTGCATTGTAATAATGTCATTTTATTCGACAAATAGTGCTATTTGTAGTTGGTGAATACGGTCATTAGCTATATTTATGAAGCTGATTATGGTTGTGTGTGAAAACGTTAAAGCAATATCCGGAAAATAACGCGGCGTTTTATTGCTAGCGTTAAAACGCCCCGTGTGAAAACACTCTTAGTTTTGAATTAAACGTTGAAATACTTTAATAAAATAGTTTTTATTTACATAAAAAAATTTCAACTTTACTTTAAAAAGCAACATATTTTGAATTAAATTATAGTAAAACATTGAAATAAAACTGCAGCTCATTTTAATTCAAATTCAAATATATTTATTTCAGAACTGCAATTTCAAATATATTAAAATTTTCAAAGAGCGCTAAATGCATTATTTCAAATGCATTTCATTTTACACCAAAACTAAAAATTTAAAACTACTAATCGTTTTGTTTCAAAATGTACTGTTTTCTCAGTGTTGATGGTACAAACGAACAATGGATACTCTTAACCAGATAATTAAAAAAGTACAACAGGAAACACTAAGAGAAGAAATTGGAGCACTTAGGAACAAAATAGGAATAAACTAAAATAGTAAGATACTAAACTTAAACCCATTTTTGGAACAAGACATATTAAGAGTAGGAGGAAGATTAAAAAACTCTATTTTACCGTTTGAATAAAAACATCCGATAATTTTGTCATACGGACATCATTTAACTACACTAATCATCAGAGATGCTCATCATCAAACATTACATGGGGGAATTCAGCAAACATTAGATGGAACAGTACGAGTAGTGACAGTCAAGAAAGCAAAATGACAAATTACGAAGAAAAGCATTCACAACATCATACCGTTGATTGAAGAATCAAGAGATAACCCCCCTCAATCAAAAACATCATCAAATGAAGTAATAAATTCTACTCTAGTGTAGCGCGATTTTCTCAAAGTTAAACTACCCCTGCCACTTGCCTAACCGTCGATGGACTGTACGCGTTAGCTAGCTGTGTTATTTAAAACACAGTTCTCGAGAGCGTGGGTGTTTTGAAAAACATCGTGGGTTCGTAACAAAAAGTTCTTCAGTACTCAGATTTAATTTCAGCTAAATGAAAAATACGATGTTAAAGTGGACGCCAGCTAATACAAATAAAACTAAAAAGAAAGCAAGAGTCGATTTATTGTATTAACACAGATAGAAAATAAAGATGTCGACAAGTTTAATTAATTCACTAATCAAAACAAAACATAAAACATACACATAAGGATCAAGTAAAGCTAGAACGTAATTGAGGATTACGAACTAGAAAACAAAAATAAAAAAATACAAAAGTAAAGAACTGACATCCATCTGAGGGGTAGATTCAGTCAAGTAAAAAAAAACAGTTGAGTACCCCTGAAGAGGATAACTCAACAAAAAGAATTCAAAAAAAAATAAAAATAATACAATACGTAGAAAATCAAAATTCAAAAAATTTAAAAAAAGAGACAATTAACACATAACAGGTCTGAATTAAGAAAATTTGAAAAAATGAAAAATTCGTAATACGATAGTACAATATAACCATGAAATAACGTTAATTTTTTAAAATTTTCTTAATTCAGACCTGTTCCCTAATAGCACGCTTCGTACTCAGTACGTACAAATTTCGTTCATTTTATGTACATTCGTCCATGTACAAAACTCGGACGAATATATAACGTATTTTAAAGTACGTACCTGTACGTAAAAGTAAGTACGTACATATTTCATTCGTTTATCGTCCATCTTATGTACATCCGTTTACGTACCTCGCGTGGACTTACGTATGCTGTACTTTAAAGCACGTACGTCGTATGTACACTTATGAACCTGAAGTGGACGTACATATCCGGTACTTTCAAGTACGTACCACGTATGTACGAATATCTACCTCAGATGGACATTGAATTTTCCCAGATAGCACAGTAACATATTTTGGACATATCTACGACGAATATTTTTATCCAAATGGACGCACCACGTACGTACCGGTATGCAAGTCGTACGTACTGTTTACGTAATTATTCGTACAAATGTGTACGTACTTTGTGCAAATATTGCACGTGGCTAGTAACGAACCAGGACGTACCACTTTAGTACAAGATTCGTGCATTATTTGCACGAGGTAGTATCTAAAAATTTGTACATCTTCTTTCGTAAGAAGTACATACAAATTTGTACAAATAATGGAGGTACTGAATTCATCCATCCTTGTACATAATGTACGTCTCAATCAACATTTTGATGCAAAAAAAAAGCAAATTGCCAGTTAATTGATTTGTTTTAAATTTTATAACGACATTTTTAAATATAATATGTGAATTTAAATTTTTTACACATCAAATTCCAGATAGTAGTTTTTATTTATAAAATAATTAATTAAATTTTGTGAATTAATTTTTTTTTGTGCAAATGTACGTTTCTCTAGCAAACATTGTATGTACCTCGTGCAAACAGAGTACGTATCTAGGACAAATGTTATCTGACAAAAAGACGTACCATTTACGTACCGGTATATATGTAGTTCATTGCACGTACCCAACACCCCATGTAAAAAACATATGGAACATAAAAAGGGGAAAATTTTTTAAATAATAAGAGGAAGATGAGAGCGTTACATAGTGTAAATTGGTTTGTTTTAAATACGCTCAGTGGCGAATTTAAGGGGGGGTGATAACGACCCCCCCCCTAGAGCTAAATAAATATCAATTTCTACATCGAAACAATTTTAATTAATTAAAAAACAAAATATAAATTTATTTTTGAATTACTACTCCTTTTTATTTTTCATATTTAATAAATTTTTATTTTGTGACTCTCCCCCTTATGGTAATTGTCTGGATCCGCTACTGAATAAGTGACGAAAATTCAAAATGAAAAAAATGTAAGAAAATTACTATCACACAGATTGATATATTGCTGGTAATTAGGTAGAACAATTTTATAGTTCAGATATGATCAGGTAAAGAGAGACTAAAATAAACCGAAAATTTGCCACGTGTTTCAGTCATAATTGTTTATAATCGATTACAAAATTTCATACACACGAGACTAAAAAATTGAAATTATTTTTTTTTTAATCGACTGACACGTGGTTTAAGTAGTGTAACTTAACCATATCAATATTTTAGAAAACCCAAAAAACACACCAGAACTAAAATGTTGTTAATTCATCATAAATTGTGATACATATGTGATTACATGTGATAACTTTAAAACATTTTAATTCTAAAACGTGTGTGAATGTTTTGGGTTTTTAAAATATATAAAAGAAAATTTTTATTTAATCAACGAAAAACATGAAGCGCATGCAATAGATAATAGTAAAAGTCTCCCACGATTTTCGTTTAAAATCTTAAAGTATCTTTATAGCTATTAAAAATTGAGGTTATAAATCTGTATGGGGCTAGTAATTATTAGTAATGAAAACCGTGATATATTAAAAATTACTTTTTATTTAAATAATTTTATTTATCAGTTATCATTATGTGTGCGCCCAGGTTGTTCACTATACCTGCATTCTCATAATTTTAACGTGTATCAGAAATGGCGAAGCAGATAACGAGGAAGCTTCGCAACACGAGGGTAAGTGGTTCGAATCCCAGTCCAGAAGGTAAGTAAAAAAAAATTAATTTACTAAATTTAATTTAATATTAAGTCTGAGTCTCACTGTAAAAATTTGTATAAAAACGTTTTATAAAAATTTGTATACAAGCGATGTGACGTCACGAGCCATAAAATTATTTTATGCTATGTCTCACTGTAAAATGCTTCTTGCAGTTTTTATAAAAACGAGATCAGCTGTTTTGTATAAGCTACCCTAAAAGTTAGTCAACCGGTTTTACTTGATGCGTAAATTCAAGTTGAGTGGGGGCGTCAACAGCCAATGGGATGCCTGCTTTTATAAAAATTTTAAAGACAGTTCTAAAAACTTTCGTTTTTATAAAAACTCTCGTTTGTATAAAAACGTTTTCGTGACTTCATGAAAATACAAGCACCATACAAATATTTTTACTTGCGTCATTTTTATAAAACCAGTGGACTGTCACACTGTCCAAATCGTTTTTATACAAATTTGTATAAAAATTTGGATGGAAATTTTACAATGTGACATCGACTTTACAGATTATTACAAATAAAACCTGAACCACCATCAGAAGCATTTTCGAGTACAGAAAATTAATTATCAAAATCTAATTTAATATTAAGAAATTATTCTAAATAAAAACTACCATCAGAAATTTGATGTATGAAAAATTTAAATGCACGTATCGTTATAAAATATATTTTTTTAATTGTTTAAAAATATTGTTTTATTTTTAAAATTTATTTTAAAAAAGTACATTATGTACAAGGTTGTCCGAATCAGATACCTCCATAATTCGTACAAATTTGTACGTACCTCCTACGAATGTACGAATCTCGTACTAACGTGGTACGTCCTCGTCCGTACTAGGTACGTTTAATATTTGCACAAAGTACGTAAACATGTGTACTAATAATGGAGGTACCTTATTCGTACAACACTGTGCATAATGTACGTACTGGGTACGTAAACAGTACGTGCAACTTGCATACTGCTACGTACGTGGTACGTCGGTTTGGATAAAAATATTCGTCCTAGATATGTCCAAAATACGTTATTGTGCTATCTGGGTTATGTGTTAATTGTCTCTTTTTTTAAATTTTTTGAATTTTGATTTTCTACGTATTGTATTATTCTTATATTTTTTTGAAATTAACCATAAATACATACTAAAAACCACAAATTTACTTAAAATTTTTTATTTTGAGTTCTTTTTCAACAAAAAGAAGTTATGCCCAGCAAAGATTAATTGCACACCGGATTTCATCATAGATCCTGGCATACTGCATCATTTAAAACAAGTAAATGCATCTCTATGAGACTTACCCTGAATGCAGTACTACCAACTTCACGACTCGGCAATTGTCTTTCCTTCGTCAGGACCCTTCGAATTCAATAACATTTACTTCATCATTCTATTGGTCCACCATCCAGGAATGAAAGTCTACAAAATAGAGAACACAAAATACTCATTAACAAATCAACAGCTTGCCAGTTCTAATTCTCATCAACCGAGAAAGTGTGACTGCAAACTCAATTAATCTCTACCGAAACATCTTCATAAAAATCAAATCATCTGCTTGAAGTCGAGGTGTACTATCCCAAATAAAAAAAACGTAAATCCACGTCCGGGATTGAAAAGGTGGTGAAACAACAAAACGATAAATCCACGAAGTTTGGTTCTCCAAATTGAAATTAATTCCGATCCACTTGGTATCACAGCTTCACAAGGATAACTCATCTTGTGAATAAAAATACAACCATCGGGCATCGAAATCCATAATAAAAAATAACCATTCTTCGGACTATTGATGTTGAATAATAGTAACCCCAAATCTTCGAAACAGATGACCGATAAAGCAGTGTCATCGCAAAACCAGAAACAAAATATTGAAACCATATTCGGATAAGAAAAGATTTCCAATACTGATAAACTCCATTTTACGACGACCAAATAAAATTGTGATAAAAACCAATAACGAATAATTACAAATACGTTTAACCCATAACCTGGGTGCTAAAAATAATTTGTTAAACAAATTAAATAGTAGTAAAAATACTATAATTACCCGCTAAACGGCAAAATTTAATAAAAATTAAAACATGGAAAACTAAAAATTAACAAACACCGATCATACGTCAGTCTCGTATGAAATTTAACGCATAATGGCTTCTATCAAAATTGCACGAAAAATTATCGTAACTAATAGCGATCCAGTGGCGTAGCGTGAAAAATATATTGTAACGGTCAAAACGTCTTTTGGCACGTTACACTAACAAGAAAAAATTATTTACCAACTAAAAAGTCAACTACAACAATGTTTTCCTTACTGATTATAATGAATTTGATCATAACAAGCAAAGCCAACTTTAATATCACAACACTGGAATCGGGGGTATACGTGGAACATCTAAGAAATGCAATGATCGACAGAAGAATATTTCAAGTAGGAATGAAATACAGCATATCAAAACTAAACGAAGCGATGACATCGGTAAATCAAGTTACAAATCAATTCGAACAACTTTGTGAAACCATAAAACAACTGCATTCCAATACAATGTGTCATACATTAGCTCATCATCTGAAAGACGATCAAGAAAAAATGAAATGGATTAATGAAGGGTTGCAAACGAAACGTCAACAAACAAGAAAAAGAAGAGGATTTTTAAGTGACATAATGACATCTATATTTGGAGTGAACTACGAAGTATACAAAGATGTAGATGAACTGGACAAGAATCAACAAGAATTAAGAAAAATGTCAATCCATCAAACAAAATTTATGTTATCAGCAATATCGACGTTTAATGACACGGAAGTAAGAATAAATCAACGATTAGAAAATTTTCGAACCAAATTAAATCAAGCGATTGAAGTAATAATTCAAGAATGAGAAAAATACCAAGGAAAAGAAAAACTTGAAATTCAGATATTAAGTTCATTTCAAGTCACAAACAATTACATTGCGGAAATGTGTGATTATTATGAGAAGATTCTGTTAATCACTTTTGGGCGTGGCAGCTTACATGACCTCGTTTCACCAGTTCATGTAAATAAAATTCTGGATGAAGCACAAACGAAGATAGATTCAACGTTACAGATTATAAGGAACTTTATAATCAAAACAAAGGTGACACAAGATGAAACCAACATATACACGTAGTCACTCACTTTTTATTAGTTGGGATTAACAAATTGACAATGATGAAGAATACTCCAGTTCCAGCCAGAAAAGGAAACGATTCTCATATTGGATAACATACGTTCCAAACGCATTTTTGGCAGTCGATTACAACAATCAACAATATTTTGAAAGGAACAATGAAGAATTTAAAGATGCGATAATAATTTCAGAAAATAATTGGATTTACTCTCCAGCTACTGTAAAAAGCATAGAAACAACTCCAAAGTGTATCATTGATCAAGTTTATCAAC
Organism: Cantharis flavilabris; assembly: GCA_949152465.1. Lineage (NCBI taxonomy): Eukaryota > Metazoa > Arthropoda > Insecta > Coleoptera > Cantharidae > Cantharis > Cantharis flavilabris. Next base: position 26,028,287 of record OX424436.1, on the reverse strand, counting down.
GGCCTAGTCCAACTATGTGCAATACCTTACAATTCAAACAACGTTAAATAATTATTTAACAGTGCAACACGAAAAAAAATAACCATATACGGACAACACTACGTGATAAAAGACCAAAAAAAAAGACCCATGTCTCCCAGTTTTGCCCAAAGTCCTCCAGGTTTTTTTTTATGGGCCCCCAAAGATGTGGGGCCTCGGTGTCATTTTTGCAAAAAAGTGATCATTTTCTCAAGCTCATATCTTGCAAACCGTTCGGAATTTTGATTTACTCTCTGGGGCAAAGTTGTAGCTCTTGTCATAAAGAACAAAAATTGTTAACATATATAAAATCAAAAAAAAACTTCATCTTCAAGGTCAAAATCGCAAAAAACTTTAAAAAATTCAATTTTTTTTACTTTTTTTTCCCTGTTCAGGTCCATAGGTAGCAAACCGTTCAAAATTCAAGGAAACAATCAACTACAAAAATGAACCTAAGATCTCAATAAATAACTTTCTAGAACATATGAACTTCCTAGGAATGATTCAGTGATTCTTAACACCGTTTAGGTAGCGCTTAGGTAGCCGCAAAAGTGAAAAATTTCCCGAAAATTTTTTAATTTCATTTGTTTTTTCTTTACTTCAACATTGAGATACTATATACATTGTTATACTATTACTGATTTTATTAATCTTAGTTCTTAGGTGATATGGGTTGAGATTTAGAGTTAGGGTTGTAACAAAGAGTACTAGCATGGATATTTAGTAATAATGATTCAGTGTTGTAGGGATTAGTAGTCTCAGCAGGGATGGCACTACAATACTATGCTATCTATTACAAAAATTATAAAAAAAAATATTCGTATTATGTTTATAATGTTGATGGCCCTGGACTTGCAAATCGCACTCTCTTAAGCTGTGGATCCAAATCGTCGTCCGAATCGTCCGAATCTGACTCTGATTCAGAACTTATGGTGTCCACAGGCACGGTACTTCCAGACTGCCCTCCATCATCAGCTTTTTCTTCTTCAGATACTTTATTAACTCACCCACCAGCTTGAGAATTTTTATTAGAATGCACTTACTATCAGTAAAGGTACAGTGTACTCACACACTCGGCCTCCTGACTGACAATTATTTACGTTCAAAGTTTTGAAATCAACATTTTTTTTAAGAAATAGCTTATTTTCTTACACTTCAATTGTTTTTAAGCGAAACTTTGGCTCCCAGAAAGTACTTTTGTTAGAAAAACCACACTATCTCCGGCCTTAGAAGGGTTAATTCGGAGTATTATACTTATATTATATTATAAAGTGTTGCCTTTTACTGAGTCTAGGAAGAAAATTTACTAGGGCTGTTTTTTGAGAAAACCAGATTTTTATTAAAAAAGTGAGGTTAAAAAATCTTTTTTTTTTAATTTGCCCGAATGAGTTAATAAAAATTAACATATTTATATACAGATTTATAGCGTTTTTAAAGGTATTCTCAATGATACCCATCTCAACCAGATCGGATAAGAAATGGGTGAGATATAAGCGATTATATACTCAAGCTATAAAGGCCTATATCTCAAGAAGTTGGATCGGCCTCCTTAAAAAAACTTTGGGGTTTTAATCAGCGATGTAAGCCCTACCAGGCCCAAGAAAATTGGCGCATTTTTCATAAAGTAAATTTGTTCGTAAAAGCGTAAAATAAAAAAACAGCTTTTTGGGCCATTTTTTGCTCATTTTTTAAAGTTTTTTGCGATTTTGACCTTGAAGATGAAGTTTTTTTTGATTTTATATGTTAACAATTTTTGTTCTTTATGACAAGAGCTACAACTTTGCCCCAGAGAGTAAATCAAAATTCCGAACGGTTTGCAAGATATGAGCTTGAGAAAATGATCACTTTTTTGCAAAAATGACACCGAGGCCCCACATCTTTGGGGGCCCATAAAAAAAACCTGGAGGACTTTGGGCAAAACTGGGAGACAGGGGTCTTTTTTTTTTTTGGTCTTTTATCACGTAGTGGTGTCCGTATATGGTTATTTTGCCATGACTTAAAAAATTACACACTGTGAATATAATATGGAAACAACTATGTATATATACCGAACGCATGTTCTGCATGATAGATGCAGACCAACAGTGGCGTATTTAGAGGGGGGCAAAGGGGAAGATGCCCTCCCCCCAAGGATGACTCAGATTGTATCCCTAAAGCCCCCCCGATAAAAATAATGATTACCACAAAATTTTAAAATTTAAATAACTTTAAATTATTTTTATTTATTTATTTATGAATTTATTTACTAGCTGGAAAGCCCGTCCGCGGACGGGTAGCTAGACGGTGGATCTGTTTTTTAGTTGTATAATATTTAATTTAATTTTTTCCCCCCTACTGGGTGATTCCCGTTTTTCTATATTTTCAATTAAAAAATTTTTTTTATAATATAAAATTAAATAAGTTTCCTAAATTCTAATTTTGCTTTTTTTTCCAGCTTTTTCCGACAAAATTTATATAATTATTCTGTCTTCTCTAGGTATTCTAGAAGAGTGGGAATTTTATTAGATGTACAGGAGGGTGTTCACCTCCAGACCACCAGGTTTAGACTTTTAACTATAATTTTGATAGTTAATTTTCAAAGTAACGTATAAGTTGCTACTAAGCTCTGAGCAGTAAAACACTTAAATAAATGTTTTTCCAAGCTTTAATATTCTCCAGCCAAAGTTTAAATTTCCCTAATTTTTGCTTAAAAATTCTAATTTCCAGTTTTTCCTGACGAAATTTGTAAACTTATAAATCTCCTATCTTCTCCGAGTATTCTAAAAGAGTGGAAATCCTGCTATATGTACTGGAGGGTGTTCCACACCCCCCAGACCCCCCGGTTTACAATTTTGACTTTATATTTTTATGTTATTTTTATAATTAACTTTCAAAGTAACACAGAAAGTTGCTGCTAAACTCCGTGATCAGTAAGGTAATTAAATAACTATGTTTTCCAATTTTTAATTTTTTCTAGCTGAAAGTTAAACTTCTCTCATTTTTGCTTAAAAATTCAAATTTCCCTGTTTGGATTAATATTGGATAAATATTTTTAGTCCTAATATTAGTTTAATATATTGTTTGGTTGGTAAAAAAAATCGGCCAACCAGAGTGTTTTTTCTACCAAGAAATGACGCGTTGTAGCATGAGCAGTAAAATCGTGCTGGAATTTTATGTATTAGGATTAGCTACAACTGACGGGCATGAGTAGATTAACGAGATTCTAAAAATCTTTAATCTGCCCCCTTCCCCCAAAAGCATTTTCTAAATACGCCACTGCAGACCAACGTTTCGTCCGGAGACATCTAATTTATACGAAAGAATTTTCAATAATATCCAGGTACAAAACTTTTAGTTTTCGAATCAATCCAGTGCTGATTTAAATTTATTTACAGAGAACTAATAATATTGCGGAGGCAGCTCAAAGGAGGCTACAATCGCAGTTAAGCATCGGTTTTTAATAAAAACCTAGTTGCCGGGAACCATACTGCAAAAAAACAACAACAAAAACAAGTTTATCCTTGCAAATCAAAGAATCTTGACGTTAGTCAATGATTTTGAGAATCGGGATATATTAGAATACCTTCGTGGTTTGGCCCACAATTTTGAAATGTTGGAGGCTTAATCTAAATAAAATAAAAAAATTGAAAATAAACGAAAATATAAAGAACTACCTACTGTTGTTTTTTCTAACTTTTGAGAAATTTATTTATTTAATTTGTTTAATTTATTTAATTCATTTTTATAGTTTCAAAATCTATCAAAGATTATCGATAGATGGGGTTACTGAACGGATAAAAATAAAAAATAAAAAACTCCCGTCGAATCGTGCCACGGCGAATCGTGTCGCGGCGAATCGTGCCTTTTCCAAGTTAACACCCTCACGACAACACTTTTCGCATTTTTCTTTTTGCGCGTGTATTTTTTTTATCCAACACCTCTGTCTTATGAAGGCATAATAATGCCGATTTTACATATCTTATGGGGTCTATAAAACACTAGTGGACATATGAATTCATAATTACACACTAGTGACTTATATGTAAATTATGAGTACACCTACTACTTACTAGTTTTCATAATTTAAATTTGATATATTAAAACGTCAAACGTCAAAACTTTTAATTACATTTTAAACTATTATTACGAGATATTGGATGAAGCTTTGTATTACACACGTGGTTAACAGCAAATAAGTTACAATAAGCAAATAAATTATACAAGCCACTTGTATAATAAATAGCTATTATTACTTCAGTTTTTACGATAACTTATTGTATTGATGATCGTGTTGTTGATTATTTACTTTTGTTAACTAGTACTTATTTATAATTTGTTTACTTTTTGATTGTTCGCTATCCTGTTATAGCTATTTATTATACAAGTGGCTTATAAGGCAAATAAGTTACGAAAGAAATGTTTAGCCACGAGAGCTTGCTCGAGTGGCTCATTTTTCTTGAGTAACTTATTTGCTGTTAAGACACGTGTGTAATACAAAGCTTTATCCAATATCTCGTAATAATAGTTTAAAATGTAATTAAAAGTTTTGACATTTGACGTTTTAAAATATCAAATTTAAATTATGAAAACTAGTAAGTGGTAGGTGTACTCATAATTTACATATAAGTCACTAGTGTGTAATTATGAATTCATAAGTCCACTAGTGTTTTATAGACCCCATAAGATATGTAAAAAATAAAAATTATTATGCCTTCATAAGACAGAGGTGTTGGATAAAAATAATTATGTCATTTTAATGTCAGTCACTATTTTAATAATATTGATTTATTTATAAGTTTTAATTACACCATTTATATTTACATGTTTTACAATTTTAATAATTTATCTGTGTGCCGTGACCCTTAATTTGTCTCCCCTTTTTCACCTTTTAATTTTATACCTATAAGTACTCGTAGTCAAACAACTCGACTTCATTTTTATTAGGTGTAATTATTGTGTTTTTCGATGTTTTTGTTCATTGTAATTTTTGCTTTTTTTCTAATTCTTGAAGATGAAGCTTCGAAGTCTTCGAAACGTCAACATTGTAAAAATTTCGTTTGATTTTAGTCCACTAAGCCAAATATTCCATTTTCATATAAAAATAGTCATATGGCATCTATAGTTTAGACGCTGATTTCATAAAAATATTTAAAAGAGTGTTGTAAACCTATTTTAATTAAAACGTTCACTATAAAGTTGAAAAACCTATGATGAAAACCCTACAACATAAGGCTTATGAACGTTTGTGATTGGTGATTTACGACACACGTCTTATACACACCTTTTAAAAAATTTTTAAATTGTTTATGAATAGCATTGTAAGAATAATATATAAAAGCTTTCGAAATAGCATCCGATATAATGTAGGTTTTATTGGTTTGTTTTCACACTTATTAGTTTTTGGTTAAAATAAGTTTACTGCCTGTAACCTACAGCAGTCTTCTTTCTTAACTCTGTAAGTTCATTAGTTTGAACAGAAATTAATTAAAAACAAATTTGAAGAGAAATTGTAATATCGCCATCTGGTGGAGAATTGGTCGAAAACTGCGTTTTGATTGATTGTGACTTGACTGTGCATTGTGCATACTCTAAAAAACTGAATATAAATTTAAGGTATCTACCTATATAATACTAACTTATGAACATCACATGCGAGTTAGCACTACTTTGTCTAGGGACCTGACAATTTAGTCATGTCCTTATTTTTCAGTTTAATAATCTGGCGAGTAAAAAGCATACAAAAACTTCTTCTTTCATGCTGAAAAAATACTTCCCCGAAAAAAGAATTTAAGTATTCACCTGTTATGGTGTTATAAATGACCAATAACTTCATATTATTTTAGTTTAAAAATTGTGTACATATTATAGTAACATGTTCGACAATTATTTCATAATAATGAAAAACCCTACCCTAAAGTTGAGCCTATATTGTTTACCACGATTAAAACGATTAATTTTTATACAAATATCTCAACAGTATGCAGATAATTATATTTAGTTGGATAATTATAAATTATGATGGTTCATAGAAAACCTTAAATTCTACAGTTCGTATTTCTTACGCGCTGGCGTTGTCATCGCGCGTTTCCCGAGTAGTCGATAGCGCGAAGCTTTTACAGGTAGTCGTATTTTCCGCCCTTTGGAAAAGGATTTGATTAAACTTTTTGAAATAATTATTACAACATGACCGATTATTAGAATAACTGTTATGTTCGTTAAAGTCGTAGTTATATAAATACTTGCTTGGTGCTAAAGCGATCATCAATATATTGAAGGTAAGTTTATTTGCACCTAATCAATTATGGAAATAAAGAACTACACTAACATACATAGGTACTCTCAGAATATATAATGTAGATATAATATAGATTATAGAATTCCGTTTCACAACTTTTTTTGCTAATAATTATGAAAATTGTTGAAGCTTTAAGATTACCTATTGTACAAACAGGCATTTGCATTTCGTCGACCCGCAATTATTTTGTCGTATATCCGAAAAATCGAGTTTTGGGAAATCGATGTTAAAGATTGAAACGAAATAAAAAAAAAATGACGCGAAAAACTTGGTTCTATTTTCTGGTCACTTGTAGTTCATTTCATTGCGCTTCATTTGGTACTAAGATATGAAGCTTTTTATAAATAAATTTCGGATTTTAAGGCACTTTTGTTCAAAAGTATCTTACCGTATACGCCACTTTTGACGAAATTTTTTGCATGCATGCAACATACGACAAAATAATATGATTATATATGTCAAAATAATGGTTAATCATATGCTTAATTAGTATGAGAAACCTAAAAATAATGAAAATATAAAAATTATTTTAAAAATATCAATTTAGTAAATTCGATCTTTAAAAATTCAGTCTCCATATAATAAATAATACTTCAAATCTTATTAGTTAAATTCAAGTTCCATTATATTTTAACATAAATAAAATATATTCTGCATTTAAAAAAAGTAACAAAATTAACATTCTGGTAATAAAACAATAGATTGTAATTTAAAAAAAATATTATAATAAACTAAAATAATAAGAACATAATTAATATTAATGCCGGTGTGTATGTGTTTGCACTTATTTATTTCAGATTAATAAATTATTGCAATAAACTGTTGTAATATTCAACATCAATTTTAGGTATAAAAATATAGGATTTACTTCTTTGTCAAATTCAAAATCTGGATCAAAAATTGAATCATAAGTTACATGAAAAATGCACCAAAAACCACAAATTCCATGCACGTAAGATAATACGACCATAATACTTCACTTGTATTTCTATTATAGTGCCGTATATAACACTAAATATGAACACATACGTCAAAATAATTGAGGATAATTTTCTTATACAATTTTGCAGTGATTTTTGTCGTATATCCAAACATTTGGCGTATACGGTAATATAATAGTGAAGCTACGGTACTTTGTGGCGTATAAGGCAAAATTCATACCCAATATCTCGAAAACTATTCAAAATTGAAACATTCTGAAAACACAGATCGATAGAGAAAAAAAAATTATACAAAATGGCTATCTTAACTAATTTTTTTCGATTTTGTGATGTACGACAGTATAATTGCGGGTCGACGATTTATAGTAGGTAAATGGTGAAAATTTTATAAGGTAAAGACTGAAAAAAAATTATAAAAACCTTTGTCGTAAAAGTTCATTTTTTGAAAGGTCTTACAAACACTCAAGTGGGATAAAGTGATGATGTATAGCAGCAGTTGAGAGGAGCTCTTAAGACTGTATTTAATATTCAAAGGGCGTACAGGAGTGCGAGTTAAAAAAGTCTGCACTATTTTTTGTTGGTCTAATCTACTGTAGTACTGTAGAAATGCTCATTGGGTCAAAATAATTTACTAGTATCTTTATTTTCTTTGTATTGTTCTGTACGCCTTCTCTGGCTGTGAAATTTTTAAAATTTGTCAATATAACATGCATGCAACAGATAATATACCTATATACTTAAGCTTAATTTCTTAAAGGTATGCTTGTAAATTTTGCATAAAAATATATTATTTTATTTAGTTTTCAGTAATAATTATTATTTACGTTCCACCTATTTCGAAACAAATTTAGTTTACATTTAATATTTGATTATAAATTAGAAAGTTAGAAATAATATCGATGAATTGCGATTATTGAATTTGAATTTCTTTATACTTTTCAATATCTATTTCCAAAATATGTTTACTTACCAACCAATTATTTGAAAGATTTAATTTTTATGGATACACAAATTTCGAGGGAAATCGAGGTGTATTGAAATATTACACATCAAGGCTCTCAAGCTTATAGCGCTGATTCCTCTGCGCATTTTGGTTGTTAACATAACATGTAAGCCGCAGATACATTTGCGCATTTCAGTTGCATGCAACATGTAAAACGCTATTTGCAGTGCCTTTACATTGGTGTAGTATTTACAAAATTTTGTAGGTTATAATTCAATCAAAAGTGTTATCTTTTTTTTTATTATATTTATAAAAAAATAATATGAATGCCCGAATTCTATTTCATTAAGGTTGTTAAGGCAAGGCGCGCACTGAAGTGGTGAGCAAGTGACGTGGCGGTGGTGTGGTGACCAAGTGGCAGGTAGAATCGGTAAGTGAAGCCGATGTAAACAAATGAAGATGCGCGCATCAAAGTGGTGTGGTGGTGACGTGTGTCAGTCTGGTGCCACTAGTCAACAATTTTATTTTAATTTTTAATTAACAAGTTTAATTTCGACTGACAACCGGGTGGTGACGACGTGGATTTTGCATCTACAACTGGGTATTTCTGTTTTTATAAAAAAACTTATTGAAAAACTTTCAAAAATTATATGAAAAATTTGAAATTCTTGGTCGTCTAAGTTCAGATCACTTTATAAATGTTGAAAATTAAAAAAAAAACCTATTGGGTTCATCCCCTCTGGCAGAAAAATAAAAAACAGAAATACTCAGTTGTAAATGCAAAATCCACCCGGTTGCCAGTCGAAAATTAAACTTGTTCATAACTAGTGGTACCAGACTGACACCACGCCACTTGCAAAATACCACGCCACCGCCACACCATCTTGACGCGCGCATCTTCATTTGTTTACATAGGCTTTACCCATCATGGACATTACCGATTCCACCTACCACTTGGTCACCACTCCATCGCCACGTCACTTGCTCACCACTTCAGTGCGCGCCCTGCCTAAGGGTCGTATTCACTAAATTATCCCTTAGTTAAGGATCTCTTAGTTAAGGACAGGGTACTTGAAGGGATCCATTAAAAAACCCATTCTCTAATTCATCCTTCAGGTAAATTTTTGTACCTGGCAGTTGTCGTTAACTAATGACGAGGCTAATGTTTTTAATCGTAATAGTACACGTGGTGTATAAGAGTAATGTGTTCTCATTGGTTGATTTAAAAAAATAACCTATAAAATAATTGACGTTTAACGTCAAGAAACAATAAACGACAATTTATAATTGAACAAAATTTTAAAATAAAAATTTGTTTAACAAAATAAATTAAGTTTTATAGTCAAAATTTAAATTATGGTAATTTAAAATATTTAACAAAATTTTTAAAAATTAATAATTGAAAAAACTATTGTTTTTAGGATAACAATATGCAAATTAGTTGAATAATTTATAAATTTACCTAACATGTAAATAATAATAATTTGTTAAATATTTTCACATGCTATTTAACAAAAACCATAGTTAGTTGAAATAAAAATTCATTAAACAAAAGAATAATATTATTACTAGCGCGTCTTCCTAATAATCCTAATAAATTATTATTTATTTCTTCGTTATTCAATTCTTCTTCAATTTCTTTCAAATCATCATCTAAAATTTTACAATTTATAGTAATTATTATTTTGCAACAATTATCAAATTTTTAACAATAACTACTTCCAGATTATACAATTGCTTGATGTTATGCAGTATTCTGCAGGCATAAATAATTTTAGTTATTAATGTGGGGTGGTAATTCATTACTAAATAATTATAATCAATTTATTAATTTTTAATTTAAAAAAAGACATGTTAGGAAATCGTTACATAAGAACGTTTCTATAATTTTTGCGTAGGTATATTATGCGTTTAAAATATACCTTTTGCGTAATTTATCAAGAATATTATTTAATTGAATATTTATTTTGAAAATAAATTCACTTTTCAAGATTCAAGTTCACATTCACTAATAGAAATAACCCTTCAATTTTCTTAATGACACCTACTGGCCATCTCTCAGTTAAGGGATCAACTTGGTGTATTTTGACGCTGATTATGGATCCCTTCGAGTTACAGAATGCGCAAATCCTTATACCTGAAGAGATCCCTCACCACTCTGCCAGGTAAAGATCGATCTTGAAGAGAGGTATCTAACTAAAGAATCTTTTATTATTACAGAATAGGTTTTGTCATTAGTTAAGAGATCCTCTCCGTTAAGATCCCTTAAAAGTTAGAGAATACGACCCTAAGAAGGAAAATGAAGTTAATGAGAAGTTCTTAAGGGGTCTACTCACGGCCTGATTCGGTTGGATGTCCCTGAAGCGTCAGGTGGCCTTCATCGGGTTGTATAGTAAATCAGGTAGTGTGTACGTACCCAACCAAGTCAGGTAGTGTAGAAGCATTCTTGCGGTCGGGTCTTGCTATCTTGCTTTAAACAGCAAGAGGAAAGAGTTCAACAAGTAAATAAAATCATTTTCAGTTTAATTTAATGTAATTGCAATTTAATAATTGACCGAAGTTTCTTACTTCATTTTTATAATAATTACTAAAGTCATTCCAGTTTACTTATTTCCCTAATTACTTAATTTTTTATAAAAGTTTTTAATTTTTTTGTTAATTATTAATTAACGATAAGGCTAACGAAATTCTAACTATTTAATATTACGAAAAAACTGAAAGCATTATGTTTAATTACAAAAATTAAATAATTTTATTGATATCTGAAGCATATGAACGCAAAATTAAAAGACGCAATCTTGCTGTCATCGTAAATCACTCTTATCTATCACCCGACCAAGTCAGGTCGTGTGTACCCCTAGATTATCAATTCTACCTAACTTTTATTACTCTTTTTTAAGAATCATAAAATTGTAACATGATAAAAGCTACATCGACTTCTGTATTTCCGTAAAATACATAATGTGCGTTGATCTCGATGCAATGCAATTAATTACGACTCAAGAATTAAGTACAAAAACCTTTTTCACATCATAATATTCAAACAAATGAATAAAAGCATAACGTAAAATATCGATCAATGATGATCGATATAGTCTATAGTGGAACATTGTTTTTTTTTTGGTTAATCAAAGAACAAAGATAAAAAGATTTTGGCAAAAAAACGCTCAACATACAAAAAAATTAGTAATTACAGAAATATTTAAACTGTAATGACTTTCGTAATTATTTAAAAATCCCTCAATAGTTTCAAAGAATTATTATTAAAATGAAATAAAATTAAACTAATTCAATTAATTTTATAAACGAATTAGTTCGAACGTCTCGCACTTATTATTTTTTATAGTAAGACAAAAACTACCCAATCTATTCAAGTCGGATGGAAATCTCACCCGACAAGGAATGCAATAAAAATGCCATAAAATTATCCTATCTGAAAAAGATTAGAAAATGCAGCAAAACCACCCGACCAAATTGGGTATCGTGAATAGAACGCTTTAAAATTTTTGCAGTACATTATTTGCACAATAATAAAAATTCTGGAAAAGTTTAAACTTTATCTTGTTCTTAATTATCGAGATAAAAAATGTCAAAGTTACATTGCGTTCACATTAATTTGAAGTCCTTATTCAACAATCAGAAATGTCCGCATTACCAAAATTTGCCAAAATATTTATGATAATCTAATAAATAAGTAGGTATACCAAACTTCAAAATATATTTTACAAGAGAATTACGATTTTATTCGTAATTCATTAAAGTTACCTGTAACAGGACGCTTGCAATATCCTTCATACTCTCTCCACTGCAGGGCGCCAGATTAGAGTACAGACTTCTAGCAAAACGTAACCCGATATTTAGAATGTGGCATATAATGTATAATATGTATAATATCTTGTGTTTATGCATAAATTGTATGCCGCATACCAAATATCGGGTTACGTTTTGCTAGAAGTCCGTACTCTAGTTCAGTGGCGTAACTACCAGTGTTCGACGTGTTCGATCGAACAAGGGCCCGGACATTAAAAGGGCCCAGTCGCTATCCCTACCAAAAAAATAAAATATTCTATGCCCATACTAATAGTCACGGATCAATCCGAGATTCAAGATGATCCTAGGATTTACCAATGAGATTACCGGAATTTAGACCGTATCATAGCAACAGCTACTATTTCGAGAAATCTTGAATCTCGGATTGATCCGTGACTATTAGTACGGGCATTCATGATTTAATGCGAATTCAATTTTTGTGATTTGTAGCACTAAATATTGAAAGCACCAATAAAACCAGAAAATATGCGACACTTTTTCAAAATAACTTGTTTATTTTTTTATCAAGGGGTTTTTTTTCGTCCCCAATTCCATTTGGCCCAAATTCCATTGGGGGCCCCGCTTGAGTCAGAAACACAGGCCCGTAGCTGCCTTGTTACGCCACTACTCTAGTTATAAGCAATGCTATTGTAAGTTCGTGTCTTGACAATGCTCGGTATCGTTGTTGGCAATGTACAACCGATGAGATAAATCCCGTAATGGGTAATGTCGAAACTCCAGTCTTGCTCTAAGTTAACACGATCCTTGTTTTTGTCAAACCATCTGCATTTTGCATCTCACGGAGGGTGGCAATGGCAATTGCTGCAGTTTGGTGCCCAACAAAGCTTTGGTTGGGTATATGAAGGAGAAAGTATTAATCTTAAAAAGATGAATCAATCGTTTGAAGCCATTATACCTTTTGGTTTTTTATTGTTCAAAATAGTCATATTTTTAGTTTCTGAGAAAATTAAATTATTATTATTCGAAAAAGTAGTTCAAAAGCTAGCAAGATTTTAGATAAATACAGGGTGTCTCCGGATACACTTTACCGAGGGGTCTCTCACTGGTCAAAAATGTGTACATTTCATTTATTTCCATTTATTTCCTGATTATTGCCATAAATGCCACTTTATTCCCAATTAATGCGTGGTATTACCGTATTTACAAAATATTGCTAGGAGCGGGTAGGCACTTTTTGTAGCTATTTACGGGAGAACGATCGAAACTTTTCTTAGTAAATTAAATTATACACTTTTCTCAATCAATTTTATTATACAGTGAGTAACGAAAATATCCGGACACTCCTATGTTAACAATGTAAATTGGACATTTTGAAGCCGCTTTTTTTCATATAAAACTCGATTTTACAGCAAAACTTTTTAGACATTTTTTGTTTCAAATTTCATCGCCTTCAATTTTGTTTATATGAATTTTTTTATTTTGTCGCGCCGTTTTGGACTGACAGCGACTTAAACAAGACTCTGTAAAACACAAAAACTATTGTCATCTATATTTTGGAAACGGTGCGATAAAATAGAAAAATGTATAGAAACAAAAATGTAGATAATAAAACTTACAAGAAAAAATGCTTATTAATATTTTAATTATTTTGCACCGTTTCCAAGATATAGATGACAATAGTTTTTGTGTTTTACAGAGTCATGTTTAAGTCGCTGTCAGTCAAAAACGGCGAGACAAAATAAAAAAATTTATATAAACAAAATTGAAGGCAATTAAATTTTCAACAAAAAATGTTTAAAATGTTTTGCTGTAAAATTGATTTTTATATGAAAAAAGCGGCTTCAAAATGTTCAATTTACATTGTTAACATGTGTCCGGAGTGTGCGGATGTTTTCGTTACTCACTGTACATATTTATTTAATTAACTAGTTTCGACTGGTATCAGTCTTCTTCAACATATTTTATCAAAAATTAAAGCTAAAATTAACTATTTAATTATAGATTGATTTAAAGAATATATTGAAGAAGACTGGCACCAGTCGGAACTAGTTCATTAAATAAATATGTATAATATAATTGATTGAGAACAATGTATAATCGTTGACTGACAGAGTTATCAAGACACGCAGCCATATATGCTTTAATGCAATACTAAATTGTCGCGACAACTAGATGGCGCTATTTTTCAATGTCAATCCTCATTAACAATTATTAATCTCGCGATCCATTGCGTTAGAACGTATGGACAGCATAGTGCGTGGAGTACCTTCGAGTGAGAGGGACATAGAATTTGCAATTCTTCCATATGGCTGCTTGTCTTGATAACTCTGTCAGTCAACGGTATAATTTAATTTACTAATGTCCGATTTCTTCACTTAAAGGAGGGGGCGGCTACTCGACATCACCGATTTCGTCCGGATTTATAGTGTATAGAGGGCTTGACTAGAATTGAAACTGACACAAGTTGTAGCTCCAGATGGCTAAGCGTTTAGAAAGTAAAATTTTTTCTGGGTTAGTTAAGGTGTACATAAGTCTTTTTCGTTAATAAAATTCCAAGTACAAACCTTTTCAAAATTTATTCGGAACTTGAGAGAAATTTTAAAATACATCAATAATCATACAATGATTTATAATGGTTTGTTATTCTTCCCGAATATTTTTTAGTAGTTTATTGTAAAATATCAGTTAATAAAATAAGTCATTAATTTGACTCTATTTTTATTATTATATTAAACTTGACAACTCCGCCTATTCAAATTTATTGAAATCTATTCAAATATAACCTTTATTATGTTTTATTTGACGTTTGTGTTAGGTGTTGCAGTTGCGCGCAGTTGCTAGATTTCAATATGGAGAAAAATGTAGTACTATAGTTTTAATTTAACTGATTAAAATAATTAATAATTAATTTTAACGTTCGTCAACACCATTTTTTTAATGGAATTACATAAACTGCATAGTTTGAAGAATATTTTAAGAAATTATTTATTATGGAATCTATTTTCTTAATACAGTTATTATAACTTTAAACACAACAAAATGCTGCTTCCCCATAAAGATCTATGTTAAAATTTGATTTTCAATCATTAATTACGCTTGGAAATGATCGATGAAGGGTTTTGAATTTTTGAGGAAGGATGACTATATAATTGAGGATTCCAATTTTCAAAATTAAAATTTTTTATTTACTATCAAGTTTCACGCATGAACGTCCTTAAACTTCCTACCCGGAAAAACGAGTCAATTGTTTTGTAAAATGTTTCGTTTAATAGATACCTACAGTGATTTTAAAAAAAATTAAGAAAAAAGTTCGAAATTTTCAAGATTTTTCTACTTTAATTAATAACACGAAAGCAGTTGGTTTTAGACAATACTTAAAAGGTTTGAATCTAGTTTGTAGATTATTTTTTCCTTCTTTAAAAAAGCATTTAACTATTTTTATTTATTTTCTTTTCACTTTATTTATAATTTACAATCTGTTTTCAAGAACATTCAGTAAATATTATAACATACAAATTAACCTGTGAGAGTGGATCCAGTGATTCACTCTCTTATAATCTTCAAGTTACAATTTGGACTAATTAATATACAATATAATATAACATAGTAAGAACAGAGGGCATACTCTTGGTTGCAACGAATTAATCAAATTTGAGTTATCGAGAGGAACACTACAAACATTAAACGACAGATTGCTATTTACAATTTTATTACTTAAGGCCACATTACACGAGGCGATTTTTTCATGCGATCGATCGCTGCAATAAGTTGCAGGCGCTTAGCGCCTAGTGTAATACAAAATCGCTCATGCGATTTGTTGCAACTTTGCGCACGTGCGATTTTTTAAATTAGAACTTGTTCTAATTTTAAGCGATTTTTTCGTGCGATTTCTTACTATGAATATTTACTTACTATATATATTTGCCACCAAATATAGCCACCGTATAGCCATCAAATATGTTACGTATATTTTGGTACTCGTGACTGGGGTTGTGTAGTTCAAGGGTTTAGAGCTAAATTGACTAGGGTTAATTTGGTATTGATTTAATTGTAAGCACAGGTGTATCAAAATAAACTATTTATTGAATAAGAATATTAACTAATGCTAAAAACTATTTACATACTTAAATCTATAACTTACTCTACACCCTTGAAGGGTGGAACCATCAAGCGGCTACATCTTGACCTTATGACGTCCACTTAATGACTGCCGACTTACGACTTCCCACTAACTAATTAATTATTCCATTGCACCGCTTGATGCTTCCCCTTCCATAATATTTATTAATTATTATTACAATACTTTGTGAACCTATTATACGAGGGAGTTTCAAGTGGAAATCAATTTCATTACATTAATTTATAGATTATACATTTCCACTTGTGACAATATCAACTGAGTCAGCATTTTGAACAGATGACGCAGCGCAGTTTCAGCTGGTTTTCAGCCCCCAAATTAGCAAATCAGTAGCAATTCAGCTTCTGACGTTACTAAATATCAGCAGCTGACTCAGCTCAATAGCTGAATTTTGTGCTGACACAGCGTGCTCGCAGTTGATATTCAGCACAAAATGTTACTTCTCACCCGTAGGTTTGAAAGCGACCGAGACAGTTTTGGGTTTTTCCTTTGGTGGGACATTTAACTCGCTCCGTTTACCGCGTTTGCGCTTGGCGTTTGGAACTTGGCTTCTGCTTTTTATCTCTCCGGATTTTTACCTTCTTGTCTGCCCAACGCTCCGTCGCCTTCTGCCTCTTGGCCTCCAAGCTGGACAAAACCGGATTTCCGGTATGGCCTTTGGGGTCTGTGCCGACAGTTCCGGTTCATCCTTTCGCTACACGCTAGATTCTGCTTTTCGTGATGAGTTCTCTACTAAGAGTGCCGTTGGTGCGAGTGCTGGTGCAAACACTGTCGCAACCTTTTTTCGCGCCTCGGGTCTCAGTTTTCGAGACGGCTCTTCGACTTTAGAGACAGCAACGGTCATAGATAAGAGAGATAATATAGATTGGCAACTCTCCGTTCTTTTTCAAACCCTATTAGTGCGCCAAAGGTGTAAAGAGTGAGTACTAAACTTACACGCGGGAAATAGCGCATATTCAAATTTTCATTTGGTTTCAATTTTTTATTTAATTTTTAATAAAAGTTGATAATAAATAAAAGTTTTTTACATTTAATTTTTTATTAAATAAAAACTAATTGCATATTGAATACTAATCTAATTCAACTAATATAAAACATAACATAGAAAATATAGAATACTATAATATATAATAACATACAAAATATAGAATACAATCGGTCTGTTCGTTAGCTTGCATTAACTTGAACCGAGCAAGCAAAGAACCAATCAGCGAACGCCTTTATTTGCACTAACTTGGTCGGTTCAAGTTAGTGCAAGCAAACGAACAGGGTCTGTAATAAATAACATACAAAATATAGAATACATAACATTCAAATAAAATATAGAATACATAACATCCAAATAAAATAAAAAATACATAACATCCAAATAAAATAGAATACACATAATATCCAAATTTTGGATTCTACGATACATAATTATAAAAGTAGGTCGTGCACAGTTTAAGAATACTTAGTAGCCGGTGAAGTTGTTCCTCGAGTTGGTTTATAGTCCTATGTAAGAGAAAAGATTAGTAAAAGTCATGCATAGTTTAAGAATACTTAGTAGCCGATGAAGTTGTTCCTCGAGTTGGTTTATAGTCCTTCTATCTAAGAGAAAAGATTAGTAACAGTCGCAGCTACTCGTTTCAATTATTATCCTTTGGAGAAACATAACATTCTTGAACGTTCATAACTGCATTGCTATTACTTGATTCAACAATTTCACATTCAGTAATCATTATCATTGAAACCTAAAATTAATTAATAACAAATTTAAGTCAACAGATAGCATTGATAATTAAATAATTACCTGGTAAAAACAATGTAGGCAAACTTCTTTTCTTGAGTGTACTTCGTCCTCTTTGATGTACAGGAATCTTCGAATAATCACTAAAATGTAATGCACATAGTCAATAGTTCCTACGTACCAAAGAAACATCGAGAGCAAACAGTTTTTCATTCATAATTCTTTGTAACCACATATCATACACCTTATTATGAATATTTTATTATTAAAACTTACATTTATTCAAAATTATAATTATTATTCACTATACTTACGTCTTTATCACCACTCATAGCTTTGGGAAAGCAATGCATTCCTATGTGATTACTTACAGAATTACAATTAGGCACACAACAATGAAAAACCATGTTTAACAAACTTAATTTCAACTTGCAACACTTCTTTGAAGATTTCGTTTTTACAGAAAACATAATTACAAATTGTTTATTTATATAGGCACCCGAAACTTCAAAACAAAATACCAACTTAACATGAACTTAACCAAAAATAATAATTCGGTAAATTTAAAAAACGAATAACTAGCGCCAGAGGTGAACAGAGTGAGCACTAAAACAGTTCCGATTGGATAACAATAGAGTTGCTAGACCGTGGCAACGGTCTCCGCCTGAACCAGCCTGCCTTTCAGCACCTGGTTCTTAAGAAGAAGACGAAGCATAACATCTTCCACCGCGCCCATCCTGTCACAGACAAACGCAGCTTGCGACCTCGTATTCCGTCTCTAATTCGAGTTGACGTACTCCGTGATAGTACGGACAACTCTTTTGAGTTCGTCAAACTCAACCGACGCGAGAGTATCGGTCTGAGTTGAAGACTCACATGGCACAGGTGCATCTTTTACACGTTCGAAGCTCAAGCCCGAGGGCAGGACTGTCAGGTCTAAGATGTTGACCCGACCATCTTCGGATAAACCGATTCGTGGACGACAACCAAGAGTTTCAGCCCCAATCGCGATTATGGTGCTTCCGCTAGCGGCTGTTGCCTCTACCACTCGTTCGGCAGATTCAAAAACTGGATTCAAACTTGTGAGCTCTGCATCACCCTCATTAGGAGGTGAGCAGATTTCCCGCCCTATGGCAGACTTCTTTTATGTAACAGCTGCCGCCTTATCGTGCGCGTTAAGACCGGTGTCCACACTCAATACACATGCGCTAGTTGCGCTTATCGACAGGCGGTGGTTGTAGGCCTTTCCTACGGCATCCCTGAGTCGCTTACATTTTACTGTGAGCACCCTTTCTCCTTCCACTTCATTTGTAGTTTTTAGTTCCATTATTGTTCCCACGGGTAGTGTCGATTCATGAGTGTGAGTCATCTCGACGCATCGACGACGCCGGAGAAGTGGTCTTAAAAGGTCGCACGTTATGCCTACTGGTAACGTGAGGATCGCACTAGCGACCGGCTATACGTTTCCGGCCATTCATCCCTTCGGGATGCAACTTGGGATTAGCCGATTTGGGGTGGCTTTTCTCCCGAAAGGAGGGTTTCACGACAACTGCTTCTCCGTTCGGCCACGTCAGACTTATTGAGAGGGCACTCCCCTTTGCGAGGTATTCCCAGCCGTTTCTGTGTTTAATCTCATAAAGCTGGCGGCCGGGGCAGGCCGAAACCAACCCCGACTATTACACTATCCTCGCACCAAGTTAGGTCTAGGTTCCGATGAAACCAATCCTTGCCTGTATCCACTTTCCCTAGGAGTCTGTTTTCACACTGAGATTCGGAATCATACCACAGTGGTGGCTTGAAGACCACATTGGTGGCTTGATGTGATCACTAGTTGAGTTACGAGCGGAAATTCTAGGTTCAAATCCCGGACTCGGCAGAATTTATTAGCTCAGCCCTCTGGTGAACATCAAACTGTGGATCGAAATACTAATTACTTTCCTTAACATCTTAATGGAAAACGGGGTACAATAAGCCTAGAGCTTCAGTACAAAGTGGGCATTGAACCACTACCCGTGTAGCTAATTTGGAAATTTGGATCATACTACGATTTTACTCATGGAAACTCGCCTTTTACCCTTCTTTGTTTGATTATCTCTTTGGAAAGACTCTCGAAAAATTGTCTGACCAATGGAAATTTTCGACGCCTTGGTTTGCCTGTCCGTGTTCGCGGTTATGGGAAAGACCAGAAAATACGGTTCCTAGCCTGCGCCAACCTCAAAGCTCCCAAAGAGACAACACGTTTTTCCGTCCTAGCTTAGTTAAAACAGTGCCACCTCGTGAAGGTGCTAGGTCCGGACTTGGGAGAAATTTTTAAGCAAATAAAAATTAGACCCCTTGATACGGTACATTTGCTTAATTTCAACTTCAACAACAAAAACAGCTGGTAGCTCAGAGGATCACCAGGGGCGGGTTTGAAAACGCGATAACGAGTGGGTGATTTCCCAAATGCAGCAACGTCTGCGGGAGTTGCTACGATGGTAAACTCCAGCAGTCGGTACACACCGAAGTACTTTGCAATAAGCAATTACACCTGAAAGAAAAGTTATAACGCAGTAAAAGCACATATAGAAATCGCCGGTATTTAATATTGTTAAATTACACACAATTAAACAAACGACAAACCGCAAGGCAGTAAATTGGCGGCACACCGCAATACTTAAAACTATGAAACGGGTTGACCACGATATTGATGACTTAATATTAATTAAATATAAATCTAAACAAAAAGAGTAGTACCCTTTACAGGGGAAGTTCAATACAATCTTATCTTTTATAATTTGGCACGTAAAAAGTCTCGGTAAAATTACGTATTTAGGTAACATAAAATCGATAACGTTAAGCACAATAATTCAGCATTACTCTACAGAATGGTACGGAAATGTGGCACTGGTTAACCAAACACTAGTTCATCGCCAAACGGTACGCAAAAATGATCAAGGAAGCGGTAGCAACAGAGTCGCGCACAACGTGCTTATACTACGACAGTCGGTAAGAAAATGGGTTGACAGTTCCCGCGCTTCTACTCCAGCGCTCTTCCCTCTCCAGGCCATTGCAAGGCTTGCCAAAGGTTCAGCTCATCAGGCAGGTGGCCGCAATAAATTCTCCCCAAATTACCCAAAAAATAATCTTGTCTGGTTAGGAGGAAACCTAATCGTAACACCCTGGCAATACGCGTCTAATGCAGGCCTTTTGTTTGAAACAGAAAAGGTGCGACGAACGTCATATATAACCCAAGGCCGGATTCGCGGTCCGACCAAGAGAGGCATAAGCATTCATAGCTTCCTAAGACGGGCATCCTCTTTGGATCTCTTCCCTCCCTACAGAAAGGCCCTCCTGGCGCAGTCTTTCGATTAGGACAGACCGCGGCAAACACCCGAGAGCTTTACGCAACCCGAGTCAGCCCATAAACAGTAGAAAGGTTAAATATGACATTTCAGATATTTTGTTCACCCGTCGAATATACGTCTGTTCACTTTTGAAGTCACGATCATAAGGGCCGTACGAAATCGTTTACCCGATTCGTTCTTAAATCTTACTTCTGTTACCCTCCCGCAGATGGTGCTTTCAAAATACACAAATTACAGTCACTAGATAGATACAGTACCGCAAACCTATGGGGCAATGAGTTAGAGAGAGAACGTAATTAGGGCACCAAAATGGCGTCATTTGGAAATGTCAAACGACATTTGTTGTAATTTTTACGGTGAAATCATGGGCGGCTCGTCGGAATTCCCTAAAATTATTAAAATTAAAAAGAAAAATAAACAAAAATATGCAGGAAAACACATACATAAGACGAAATATATTGTTTTAACTTAACATTATTAAAAAATTATAACCCCAATTACAATTTTGCAACTTTTTTTTAATTTCCCGGATAAATTAGGTCCCCAATATGACCGGACTTCGCGGTACTATATCTATATAGTGACTGTAACACAAATAAACTACACAACCAAACAGTGGTATACTATGAATATTTAATAACTCGGAAAATTCAAATGTATACCGTGAATATTACAATTTAATAATGTAATTTATCACACAAATATTGCGCTTTTACGAATCTGAGAAAGTCTTTGCCAAGGATCTTCTAAGTACTTCTTTTCGTTCGACAGCATCGCAAACAATATGCTGCTTTAATTTTGTCTGATCTTCTTGCTGATTATGCTTCAAATTTTCTCTTGTAACTGTTCTGTGATCCCTGTTTCCCACAGTATGTATATTTGCAGAATAGTTTTTATTGCAGCATCGCCCGCCACTTAAAGCGTTTCTTAACGTTTTTCTTTAAATAATAAACAATATAAATTAAGTAACCTAATACAATTTCTGCAGTGTATGAAAAATTTATTAAACACAAATATAAATTATATAACTTAATAACTTAGTCAAAATCTTACCTACTTAACAACGAATTATAAACTTAACAATTAAAAGATTAAATGTCTGACCAGTCTACCTGCCCTAGTACGCCGGTGGAATATATACATATGGGATTATGAGACCTTTTGACCATCGGTGGAAATTACAATCGACCAATTTTTTCCCCTTCTACTTCAACAGTGTGTAACTTTGTGAAATATATTTTTTGAATTCTTTTTTGTGAATTTTTAAAATGTTAAAAATTGATAAATGGAATATCCCCTTAATAGTAATACTAAAATGTATGATAATATAATTGATATAATTATTAATACTATTAATTTGTTGCAGGATTAAACTGAAGACCATTGCAGTATACTACTTCCAATAATAACACGAGGTCACAAATAATTTAGATTAAAATTTTAAAATTTATATAAACTACAGAATATACCAGTAGAAGCAACTTTATCGTTGCGAGAACTAAAAGCTTCTAAAATTAATTGTGTTTTTCTATGAGTAGAGAGGTAGAGTGAGTTCCACGATCAAGAATTTTTCAAAACATTTTTAAGTCTCAAAAATGTAGTAACTTTTCTAATTCTCATACCTATAGTCGATAGTTCGCCCGATCTCGGACTTGAGTCAGACCTAAGTACAAAATCGACCAATCAAAATCAACAATTTCGTTCTTAACCCTTGCAGACACAGCGTCCTGTAGAGAGGACATAAGTTTAAAGCAAAATTTTGGATAGTAGTAGCTATATGGAGAGTACCAATCAAGTTGATCTGTTCAAAGGACTAGTCAGCTTGGCTCCTGAAAGATTGCATTACTTCTGAGACGTATTGTTATCCTTTAATATGCGTACTTTGTCTTACGTATGAAGCTGAAAGTGGTTGTTTTCGAGTTTTTTGTGTTTATTTATCTTCTGGAATTTAATACTTTTTAAGTAAGTAATATTTTTTCTACTTTGTATAATGCTGTATGCATTCAGTAAAATAATTCTGTATCATAAAATTTCTCAAATTTTCGATAAATCGTGATCAGAATATCTGTCCTGTACAGAGGACAAGGTGTCTTGTAACGGTTCAAATTTAATTATAAAATTTTTTTCAACTCTTAATACGGCCCTGTTCCTCGATTATAATTTGCATTGTAGATATTGATTTTATTATCGAATAAAACGGAACACATTTTGTGAAATTTATTAATTTTGGAAGGCAGACATTTTGTTAAAATTTAAAATTGTGGATTTGCTATTGCCCGGAACTTTGGTATTTCATTTTTTTTAACCAAACCATATGCTTTGGGATATTTTCGGAGCAAGAAGCTTATTTACCTTTTTCTTACCTGTCGAGGTCAGAAAGTGGTTCTCATTTTGAGGATTAAATTTTCCATAGTTTTGTTTGACGCAACAATAGAACAGGAGTTCTATTTTGTCTTGCTGAGTGAACCCTCTGTATCATCTACGAGGTAAAGTTTTTGTTTTGTATGATATAATTTCTGATTTTACAATGAAAACCTTTTTAGGATTGTGTTTGTGAAGTTGTACGGAACTTCGATATCCTGACCATTCTGTTTTTGCCGAATAAACCCTCTATACCACCTACGAGGTAAAGTTTGTTTTGTTCGATATCATTTTTGATTTTACAATAGAAACCTTTTTAGGGTCCTTGCCTCCCCCTTTTTTTTTGTCGTTGTTTGATGCTGGTTATTTTCTGGAGCCACCACTGGCAAGATATTATAATCTTGTATCGTTTTTGATTGGAGATTTTATCTTAGAGTCATCGCTACTGTCGTGAATAATTGTGAATAATTACGTTCTACAACGTTCATTTAAAACCAACTAATAAGATAAGTGTTTTGTGCCGTCCTGTTTTGTCAATTGATAATTTTGAGTATTGTTTGCGCCTTAATTTTGATTTCGAGTTATTACTGCTTTTAACCATTCTTCGATAATATTGTTACCATTGGTTATAAATTATTGATTGTTATAACAACTGTAAACCGGCGTATAGCTATACCGAGGTTAATCTTGTTTTTATTGCAAGATAGCGCGACGCGCGACTGTATTATTTATCTAATTGCTCAAATCGAATTACGGTGATTTTGTAGTCATTTTAATAAATTATTCTGTTTACAACTCAAGTGTATTTCTTGCAATTCTTGTATCGTGCGGGTTTTTAAGCATAGCTACTATTCGTGATTTGGGTAGCTGGACATCACGTAGGGAAGATAGCGAAATAATCACGTGGCGCCTAGGGCAACTTTCGTATTTCCTTATTTATTTTTATTTCCTAAAGAAAACTCGCCGATCGATTAATCATCTTAATTTCTGCTCCAGAGCTAGCCAAAGGGCATTGCCAAATTCCCTGAGATTGAGGAAAAATTTCACCATTTCCCTTATTGTTAACTTTTTTTGTGGAAAATTGGCGCCCAACGCAGAAAAGAGTGCAAGAATTTCCTTGAGTTGTTTTATTAACGGCAAACACTATCTTATTATATTATTTTTTTTTATGCTTATAATTCTTGTAGCATTTTATAAGAGGTTTGTTCTGTCGTTTAATTCTCCATTTTCTTTTTTTCTGCCAGTTTTGCGCATTTCTTTTTTTCTAGGAAGGGGAGGGGAAATTCCTTTCAGTTATTTATTCTATATTTATATTTTCAAGTTTATGATGGACGTAAATCGATTATTGAGTGACGAGCTGTCTTACGAGCTCTTGTGGAGAGGTATTAGCTTAGGTGATACGGTGGCAGTAAAACGGTAATTGTGTTTTTACGCCCTGGGCAAGGCGTTAAAAGGCTTATTGCATTTCGTCTCTCAGACGTAAGGTAATTCTTTTGTTTTTCGAATTTTGACTTTTTCGCTCTCGTCGTGGCTTGTAATTATGATTTGCCATGTCGACATTTTGGTTTGTTGTTGGGAAGCTTTATTTAGTTTGCTTGGTGTAGATTTTAATTTTCTTTTCGGGTTGAATTATGAAAGTAAGTTGGTCTAGTACTGTTACTTCGATTAGAATTTCACTTTTGCAGCAATCAGCCTGATTACTCGTTTTCTGCAATTGACCAATTTTTAGCAGATAGTTAGAATTAGTAGTGAAAATGTTTTGTGTGATTGTTGTTTGTTAGTATATCTTTCTATGGTTAAATCTAAATTGTTGAGTCGTCCTTCTTGTTCTATTTCGATTGTGGATTTAATATTGTTGTCTAAAGTATGAATTTATATGTTTGAGAAAATTATCTAATTGTCGGTTTGTTCCATTCCATAATACAATGATGTCATCTAATGATAATTATAAAAGTGAAATTTGTGGACTATATCTAACTTAATTGTTAAAAGTAATTATGAATAATTTTTACTACATCACGGCTGAACAAACAGAATATAATAATAATGTTGATTATTATTAATTTGCAATTACTCTTTATAGATATATTTATATATATACAATACATATATTTTAATTGTATATAATAAAATAATAATAATAATAAATAAACTTTATTTGGTATTAAAAACCATTATAAACATTACACTTTACAACAATAATACAAATAAACCAAAAAAATGTTCAAACAAAATTAACTCCCACATACTCTTTAATTTTCTCTTTAAATATTGACAATCTTGTCTCTTCCTTAATATATATAGGCAAACTGTTAAATAGTTTCAAACCGTTATATAGGAGCATGTTTTGAGCTCTACTGCTTCTAAATAAGTTTAATCTAAAATCCAGTCTGTTCCTTACAGGGTACTCATGTACATCTTCCACATATGTAACACCCTTACTCAAGTAATCAGGCAGCATCCTGTATTTCACCTTGAATACAAAAATTAAAACACCCACCACAATACGCTGGTATACACTATGCCACTGTAGTGTCTCCAGCAGCATAAACTTTGTAAAACATCTATTAACCCTCAGTATTAATCTCATACCCCTATTCTGTAATCTTTGAAGTCTGCTCAACATGCTCCCATTGCTCATAAACAAAACCGTTGAACAATACTCCAAATGAGGTCTTATCATTGTGTTATAAATTCTTATAGTACTTATAGTGGAAACATTTTTTCCAATTTTCGATACAAAGTGCAATTTTTTTGCTATCTTTCTACATATATAATCAAAATGATACTTAAAATTTAATTTGTCATCAATAACCACACCCAAATATTTATATTGATTAACAACCTCTATCACTTCACCATCCATTACAATATCAAAATTTCTACCCAATCTATCATTTACAATCATACATTTGGTTTTATTTACATTAATTTTAAGTCTGTTCATACGTAACCAATCACTTAGGTTATTTAACTCCTGATTAACAATACAGATACAGTCATCAACATTATCCCCAGCAACATACAAGTGAGCATCATCTACAAAAATCACAATTTTTGCCCTATTGATCACATTCTTCATATCATTAACATATAATAAAAATAATAACACTCCCAGAATTTGTCCCTGAGGAACTCCCAAAACCACATTTGCTGCTTCAGAAACAACGCCGTTTATTACAGTTCTCTGTTTCCGCTTTCCCAAATAAGACATAAACCACTTCAATTCATTTTCACGAATACCATATTTTTCAAGTTTCGTTATAAAAATTTCCCTATCGACTGTCTCGAATGCTCTACTTAGGTCAAGGAAAACCGTCACTATTACTTTATTATCGTTCACAGCCATCTTCCATTCACCTACAACAAAAGTAACCAACGATTCACAACTATGGCCCTTTCTAAAGCCGGACTGGTATTCATAAATTATATCGTTATCCTCCAAATATTCCACCAATTGATTATTAACAATCTTTTCCAAAATCTTTGCTTGAATCGATATCATGTTAATTGGACGAAACTCCTCACACTTCGTAAAATTTTTCACTTTTGCAATAGGAATTATGCATGATTCTTTCCAAGTATCCGGAAAAATTCCAGATTCAAGTGACGCACTAATAATGGATAGTAAGTTCTCACCTACTAGGTCAACAATATCTCTAAACATATCAGCATTAACATAGTTCACATCTCTCTTACTATTCATTGATTTCAGTACTTGGTCCAAATTTTCAATCTTTACTTGTTTAAACCTAAAAACACAACTTGCATCAACAATATTACATACATATTGCTTCGCCGGAATGCTTTTATTAATTTTCATGACGCTATCAATAAAATATGAATTGAAATTATTCGCAATTATCAAGTTGTCCACGCACTTTACATTATTAAAAATAATCTCTTTAATATCACTTTTATTTTCTTTTAAGACCAACGATTTCAAGGATTTCCACATTAATTTTTGATTTACATAATTATATATTTTTTCACTGATATAGTCCGCTTTTGCCTTATTAATTTTATTTTTATATTCGTTTCGAATGCACCTGTAATTTAACCAATCATGCGCACTCCCCGTTAATGTTGCCTTCCGATACTGCTTAACTTTACTTTTCTTTAGATTATTCAGCTCACCTGTAAACCACGGGCAACATACGTTAGAAACCTTCCTATTTGTAACAAACTCATTAATAAGCGACTGAAGGGCCTTATCAAAATTGCCAGCCTTATCATCACATTCAGTATAGTAAGTATTCATAATATCGCTCTTAGAAACCTTGCTTCTAAATCTGTCCTTGTCGTATTTTAAAACCCTTATATATTTTTCTTCTTCGGTATTAACCTTCTCATGCTCAATTAATATTCGTATGGTCTCGTGATCACTTATCTTTAGATCAGTCTTAATCTCTGCAAAAAAATTATAACAGTCATTAACAATAACATAATCAATTAATGTTCTAGATTCACATGTATTTCTGGTATACTGGCTTACTATTTGACTAAAACCACAATCACTAACAATGTCATTCAACTTATTTCTCACGTTGGAATCCTTAGACCAGTCAACATTATAATCTCCCATAATTACAACCTTGTTGTTAAGTTCGCTTAGTTCTTCCAAATAATCTTCTAAGTACATATAAAAATCAGAACCCACACCTATGTATCTTGGAGCTCTATATAACGCTGCTAAATAGATTACCTCATTTCCATCACTTAGCCTAACTACTAACCACCACAATTCCAAATCTATCGTCCTGCTATTGATTAACTCACATTTCCATGACTTCTTAAAGTATATCATTACTCCCCCTGTATGCCGAGATGTGGAATCGTTTCTTATGAAATCGTAATTATCAATCTGAATCAAGCTATCATCATCTAGTTCCGACAAATGAGTCAAACACACAAATTCCGGTCTATGTTCACTAATCATAAGTTCCAACTCACAAAAATTGTTGATGACACCTTGTATGTTTAAATATACACCTTCACTATTCTGTAGTTGTTAATACGCAGTTTTACCTTTATCAATATTTGCCTTTCTCTTGTATATTAGACATTCAGTGCTCCACGTGCTATGATTTACGTCAAGATTTTTTAAATTTAGTTCCTTCATAGCTTTACAACAATTTACACACTTGGAATGATTTTCCACACAATCCTTGGAAATATGATCACCAGCACCACATTTGTAGCATACTGCACCTACCGTACAATTTTGTGCTTTGTGATTAAAACCACTACATTTCAAGCATCTCAACACGTTCATACTCTTATATACTACACATCTGTCCCACTTTACATTAATTTTTCCACACTTCATGATATGTTCAAAAGATTTGCCATCTACTTCTAAAATTGCATTATAAACCCTGTTATTCTTATATGATCTGTACACTTTTACACAACTCAACTCCTGAAATTGCATATCATTTTGAGATTTAATTGCACCCACAATTTCCTCCTTACTCAGCTCTTCACTCATTCCCACTATCAAAATTGTTGGTTTTCTCAAATTAGCAACTCGAACCTCATAATCTTTGCCCAGTTTACTCACAATTTCCTTTTCAATCCTATCAGCTGACTGTTTATTATTGCAACTAATTGAAATTGCCCCATCTTTTTTCAAATGCACAATATTATTTACTTTCGCAGAAATTTCTGACGGGTTAATATTTTTCTTAACAGTTTACAAGGTTTTCTCTATACTTTGTGTTTTTTCCCTAGGCTTAACTATTACAGGCAATCTAAGCTGATCCGCATATGTCGCTATCGTTCCGTTATCATGAACACTCGTATTCAATTTCTTCAACTTTCTTCATAACGCTCTTAGATTTATCCACAATTAATCTTTTCATTACCATCTCGTAATCTCTTAATTCTGCTAATATTTTTTCTTGATTGCTCCTCAACACCTGAAATGCGTCAATACAAGAATCGTAAATAAATCTAATATTATCACACCGCTTTAACACTTCACAGTCCATTTCAGGGATGCCAAAACACTTCTTTGCATGAAATGACTTTCCACAGAAGCCAGCGCATATCAGAACACATGGTTCTCTTCGTAGATTGCCACCACATTTTCCACAATCCAACTCCATCTCACCAGAGACAGATTACCACTAACAATCAACTCCAGATCCAAAAAATTTCCAAAAAACACCATGAAAAACCACGAATACCTAGCGCACGCTCTAAACACGTCCGAACAGTTTCGAAATTTTCACACCAATTAATTATATCCTATTAATTAGAATTAATTATAATTCATTATATGAAATACCTACTATTATAAAATTAAAATTTCATTGTGGTCCATCGCAATTATTTTTGCACCTTGAAGGAATACGGTTCTAATAACCTGCATAATATTTGAAGACACGAGTAGATGAAAGTGTTTATGTAACATTTAATAAAAATTGATTTTATTGTATGGTTGAAGGTGTTATGCGCCTATCTTTCATCTAGTATTACTTTAGATTCTAGAAATTCCTTCTTATTGAAAATATTCGATGGATGAAAGCGTTATGTTACCTTACTTTGTATTGCCTTACTCAACTTTGACGCCAGATTACTTAAAACTATAATTTTCTAACTCAACACCTTTATCTACTTTGTGTCTTCGTTTATGTCTATTAGCTAGCTTACTTTCTATTATGTGATTACATTAATTGCATAAATTCCGTTGCTAAAATTCCCTTAAATGTTTGTTATAGGTAGCCATTACCAAACTTTTAGTTACCTTTATATTATAAGGTACAGAAATCTGGATAATTTTAACATTCAAAATGTGTGAAATTCTGTACCAGTTCGGAACAATGGCCTAAGTCCGTTTTTTTCACATTTTGAGATATATATATTTTATCAAATAATTAAGCGCAAAAAATCAATTCCTTTGATCTATACATCTCAGAATGTGAAAAAAATGGACTTAGGCCGTTGTTCCGAACTGGTACAGAATTTATCGTTTATGCGATATTAAAAAGTTTAAATATATTATCGATATGGACGGGTTTATGTGCGATAAAAAATTTATGGTTAAAGATTTGGGTGTTTTTGATGTCAACAAAAATTTTGCATATTCCAAATTTTTCAAAGTTGGTGATTTTAATAAAGTGAAAATTTAATAAAGTAATAAATTGAAGCATACAATAAGCGATATTGGTTAATTTTGATGACTCTATATATTTTAATAATTAAGTTATCATTAAAATAGAAAACGCATTCCAGCTCTAATTATACCATACTTAGAAAGGATTGGCCTTGTTACTTTTTGGGATTTACATAGAAAAGTTTTGAAAAATTCTTGATCGTGGAACTCACTCTACTCTCTACTTCTATGACTTTGATTATTGTTTTATAAAATAAGAAAAACATTTTTATATTACCATAGCCGGTTTTATAATTTTAACATCACTTTTTTCAGTTTTTTCTAAATGACGTCGCGTCGGTATATTAAAATTCCATAATAATGCATCTAATGGAAATAAAGTATCGGTCAACTAAACTCACCAGTAGGATTTTGTGATAATTGGCTAGAAGTTTTAATACCTCATACATTATAGTAGTAATATATTACAAGAAAGTATTTTTAAAATGAATCTGCTTGAATTTCTTCAATCGGAAATTTAAAAAAGTTTTGCTATAAAAGAGTGACTAGGAAGATAAAGATATAATGAAACAAAGAACAAATATAGTTTCCACAAGTGAAACATTTGAGAACGAAAAAGATGCACATTCTTGTTTATGGCCAATTTATAGCGTAGTGAGCACTGTGGCTATTGCGTGTTATCTTAACGGAATAACCGGTGACTTTGTACATGACGATATACCAGCTGTAACGCTTAACAAAGATGTTTTAATTCGTAATCCAATTAGTTATATATTCAAAAATGACTTTTGGGGAACACCTATGGCAGATCCCAGTAGTCATAAATCTTATCGACCGCTGACTGTATTAACATTCAGGTAAGTCATACATTTATTTATATTAATAAATTTTATTTTATTTTATTTATTATTTTATTTTCAAAAGTCACCCGATAATATATTCTTAAATCTCCGACATGTTCGATTTCCGCTGTTCTTTATAACGTGCGAGCCATTGAATCGGGAGTACGGTAAAGGCGTCAATCCTTTAAATATAGAAAAAAATCTCGGACACATTAGAATAATTTGTTTCAAAAGATATTTACAACTATATAATTCAAGAATCAACGAAAATCATTCATGCAATATTAACCATTTTACAGTTTTGCCCAAACATGACTCGGACAGGGAGTTTGATTGTATACTGAAGAACCTGAGTC
The DNA here is from genome assembly GCA_949152465.1 of Cantharis flavilabris. Lineage (NCBI taxonomy): Eukaryota > Metazoa > Arthropoda > Insecta > Coleoptera > Cantharidae > Cantharis > Cantharis flavilabris. The sequence goes on along the minus strand of OX424436.1, from coordinate 25,996,447 downwards.
TCTTTTGGGCAAATCTTGCTTTGACTTGTTGGGACTGTTTTCTCCCGAACGGAATATATTGACAAGGTACTGACAAACCCGTGTTACGTTTGTTACTTGGTAACTATTTTCTAATAAAATGTAGAAAACTTTTGAACTTCTGGATAAATACATTTACCCCCGGGTTCCTTCTATTTTAGTCTCTGACTAATATATTAAACATGGAGCATGTTTTTCGGTACCAAACACCAAACATTTCACCGCTAAATTGTCTTTACTTCTCTTTTCATTTTTGTCCAAACAGTGTTACCAACCTCAGAATTTATTTTAAATAATAAAAACCCTAAACGCCTGCCTCCCCAAATACTTTTTGGGCTTTATTTTATTATTTAATCCAAACGGAATTATCCAATAATCCTTGTAATACGAACAACAAATGTTAGTATAATATACAGGCTGGCCGTTTGAAAACGAAACAGACGGGATTGTGCCCCGCAGAATTTTTTTTTTCAAGAAATGCAAAAACACGTCAATTTTATCATCAAGGGGGACAACTTTTGCGACCAATGTCACTCCCGTATTGTTTCATCCCTTAGCGCTGTGAAGACAATCCCTGAAATGTTAATAGGGTTGATATGGCAAGTTACACCTCATTTGAAAGGTCTTGCTTCCCTGAATTCAGTCTAATATTTTTTTTGTTTCATCAATTATTCAACAACAAAATTGAAGCTGCAAAAATGCGAAATAAATACGATATTTCAAGACATTTAAGAATAAAAAAGTGAAAAACGCTTGGACAGGTTGATTTTAATTTTAAGGGCGCTACATTTACTGCTATTCATAAACATTCATAAAGTTCAACCCTTAAGGTAAAGAGCAAACTACCCTTGGAATTTTGAATGAAAAGATGGGTTTGATAAGAAGATCAGAGTAATCAAATTAGATGTTCTACAATTTGAACAATTTTTTTTTAATTAAAATTAAAAAAAAAATTAATAAGCCTAAAGTCGTGTGTCTCGATGCCTCTGGACATAAAGGCACTATGTCCTTAAGAATTTCCAGGCAATTCCTTAGTTGCGCTCGCCTAGTTGGAGCGAGGGGTTGAAAGTGCTGACACATAATTTGTGTAGAATCTGTAAACGATGATTGATACAAGGGGTAATTTCAATAATTGGCGATACGAGTAGTAGTTTACAAATTTCCGTGGTCATTGGGGATCCGGTGATTAGTCTGTTTTGTGTCCTTTGAAGGCAGTTTGAGTTGGAATTAGCGGTTCTGCTCCATACCGGCGACGCGTAAAAGAGAATTGGACGGATCATGGAATTATATATCTGGAGTTTGGTCTTAAGCGGGAGTTTGTTTTGGTGATGGAGCAGAGGGTAGAGTGAGTGGTATGCCGTATTTACTTTTTTGGCCTTTTGTGCGCAGTCTTTCTTGAAAGTGAGTTTCTCGTCAAGCGACGAGTGTTACGTCAAGCGTAACACCTAAGTACTTAACGGAGGCAGAGTGTTTGATGTCAGTATTATTAATTTTTAATTTTTTGGTAGCTTGGTCGCGTTTGTGGGAGAACATGGTTAGTGTGGTTTTGTCGGCATTTAATTTGATTTTCCAACGGAGGTAGTAGACTTCCAGTTTGTCGAGATGGCATTGTAGATGCGAGATGGTGTGGTTTCTTTTCGTTCCTTTCGATACGATCGCGGTGTCATTCGCGAATAGTGCTATTTGGGTGTTGTGGTGTTTTGGGATGTCATTTACATAGTAGGAAAAGAGGGTGGGAACAAGGACGGATCTAACCCCTGCGGAAATTGGGTAGGGATTTGATAAGGAATGACTAACAAGCACTTGGTAGAAGCGTTTGTGAAGAAAGCTTTGTATGATTTTGATTAGGTGGAGGTGAAGTTTTTGCACAAAGAGTTTATGGATTAAACCGTCGTGCTGTATTGTATAGAAAGCTTTTTCGATGTCTAGTGTTGTGACTGCCGTAGTTCTTTTGAGTTTAAAATTGACCGTGATGATATTGACGAGCCGCGCGAGTTGGAGTGTCGTACTGTGATTTGACCGGAATCCAAATTGTTCGGGAAAGATGATGTTATGTTCGGTTTCGCCGGTTAAGCCGTGAAAGTATAATTTTTTCTAGAACCTTGAAGAGGGTTGGCAAGAGACTGATTGGACGGTAGCTGAATGGGATGTTTTTGGGTTTTGCTGGCTTGAGGATTGGGATAACTATAGCTTATTTTCAAGCGGATGGAAAGTATTGGTTTTTGAGGCACTGATTCAGGATATAATAGATTTGGAGTATCGGTTTCTTGGATAGCCGTTTGCGAATTTGTGATGTGATTTTGTCGTGGCCAGGAGCTTTGTTTTTCAATGAATTGATAAACTTTTTTAGTTCTTTAGGATTAGTCAAGGTGTTGGGATGGTTTTCTGTTGGAAGGAGAGTAGGGATTGTTGAACCATATTTTTAGTTTGGCGGTTTGAGAAGTTTTCGGTGAGCCTGTGGTTTTCTAAGTAAGTGATGGCTATGGCGTTTGATTTGTCCATTTTAGTACTTTTGAGACCTGAAGAAGTTTGTAGAGCTGGCATTGGGGTACGAGAATTTTTTCTTTTTAGAGCTTTAACGATAGCCCAAAGTTTTTTGGGATTTTGGGGAGTGATGTCGGAAAGCGCTTCCTCCCATTTTTGATTTTTGTATTTTTGTATTTTATTAATTTGTATTTTGATGACCGGAAAGCGATAGCATTGATAGATTTTTCGAAGTTTTCGAAGAAAACAAAATGAAAATCAGATTATCGTATAAAGACACAGACTGGAAAAAATACAAGAAAAACCTGGACACCTTCATTAAAGTCACACCACATATTCAAAACACCGACCAACTGGAAAATGAAGTGGAAAAATTTGCTGAGCTATCGTTAAAGCTAAGAAGGTAAACTCAAAACAAATTAAGATTAAACATCAAAAAGATCCGTTACCGCAAAACATACTTAATGAAATCAAAATAAAGAACATCTTAAGAAAAAATTGGCAGCAAACACGTAATTTACAAATATTACAAGAATATCTAGAAAAAATTCAACTTGTTAATAGACTTGTTAAAGAAGATCGTAACATTAAATGGAACAACTTATTAACATCGCTAAACCCTCAAGATAACTCAATCTGGAAAATCATAAAATCTTTTAAAACCAAACATAATCCAATACCAACTCTAAAAATCAATGATCAAGAACATTTATTCAAGAACAAAAAATTTTGTTTTTCTTTAAATTTTTAAAAATATTTTTTTTTTTAAATTAAAAATTGTTCAAATTGTTGAACATCTAATTTCATTAAATTGGAATTTTTATCTGACCCATTTTTTCATTCAAAATTCCGAGTGTGGTTTGCTCTTAACCTTAAAAGGGTTGAACTGTCAATGTTTATGAATAGCAGTAAATGTAGCCCCCTTGAAATTAAAATCAACCTGTCTAAGCGTTTTTCACTTTTTTATTCTTAAATGTCTTGAAACATCGTATTTATTTCGCATTTTTAGAGCTTTAATTTCTTTGTTGAACAATTGATAAAACTTCAAAAAAATTATTGCACTGAATTCAGGGAAGCAAGACCTTTCAAATGAGGTGTCACTTGCCATATCATCCCTATTAAAATTTTAGGGGTTGTCATCACAGCGCGAAGGGATGAAACAATACAAGAGTGACATTGGTCGCAAAAGTTGTCCCCCTTGATGATAAAATTGACGTGTTTTTGCATTTCTTGAAAAATTGTATTTACAAGGAAACGAATAAACACAAAAATTTTCCAACAATTAAAAATTAAAGAACATAAAATAACTCCCAAAGAAACCGTTAAATAATACTTGGGCATTTATTTGGATAACCGATTAAATTTTCGATCTTATTTAAAGAAAACCATTAACAAAGCCTATGCCGCCATGAAATACGTCTATCCCCTAATTGCTGGTAACAAAGTAAATAAAAAGAAGAAAAACTAGTTTACACGTCTTTAATTCGACCAATTTTAACTATGGATCACCAATTTGGTGCAGCCTATCACAATCAACTTTACAGCCGCTGCAGGTATATCAAAACAAGTGCTTAAGACTAATAAATAACAGCGACAGATACATCAGAATAGGGGTCCGTTACTTTGGCCCCCCCAGTTAAAATTTTTGGCCAAAAAGCTAGCTCTCGAGTCGATATAGCTAGCACCCTAATATTAAAGCTAGCACCATTACAGTTTTTTCACAAATCCACATTGAAACTGGGGGGGGGGGAGGGTCTAAAGTAACTCTAGCCCCCTCCAGTTAATATTTTGGCTCCAAAAGCTAGCTCCCTAATCTATATAGCTAGCACCAGCTAGCACCCAAATATTAGAGCTAGCACCATTACAATTTTTTCACAAATCCACATTGAAACCGGGGGGGGGGGGCTAAAGTAACGCTAGCCCCCCCCCCCCGTTAATATTTTGGCTCCAAAAGCTAGCTCCTTAATCTACATAGCTAGCACCAAAATATTAGAGCTAGCACCATTACAATTTCTTTACAAATTAGTATTTGATAAAAATGATAAAAATGTCTAAATGTTTCATTCCACTGCGCATGATCCGATATATTTTACACACTCCGCCCATTCTAAACTTGACTAACAATTTTTTAACAGCTATGGCTTATTGTTAATCTATATTATGTAATTTATTTAAGAACAAAACGATAAAGTTAATAAATACAACCTTAATTATCATAATATATCGCTTTGTACATCGACACGGTTTCGCTATATCAAATTGTAATACACTAATAAAGTAACAAAAATTATACCAAATATAACTTAAAATGGGAAAAAAGCGTTCTGAATCTGATATTCACACAATTGTAGAAGGATTGCTGATGTTTCCATTAGAATCACTGTACGATAGAGAGAAAAAATGTTTTGTTTCAAAACACAATACAATTTGGCAGAAAATATCGGAAGATTTTATGATAGGTACTTTATAATCTGAACATATCAAAACTTGGAATTTACACGGCAGTTTCAAAAAATTATTATGATTTATGGAATGTTCTACAAATTTATCCGAATGATGTTAAAGATGTACAAGCAATATACGAAGAAGTTTTTATCGGTAATATATCATGCAGTAATACTAACAGTAACAGTGATACTAGCACTGATATTGAAGAAGACTGTGTTGACGAACTGGAAACTACTTATCGGTTTAATATTGCTTTGACATGGACTGAATATGTAAGTTTTGAAAAAAACTTGTTACATACAAAAGAAAGGATAAGTCTGTGAGAAAATCAAAGGTCCGGACATTACTTATACATTTAGTGTCGGGCGGAGACGTTCCAGCTCCCGACACTTTAACTTTTGTTAAAAATCTCTGCAATTTTTAACACACGAGGAGTACACCCCCTTAAGATGACGTCGCATTGAATTTTTGTGACTGAACCTTCGGTCTTAGACACATTGGTTCTTTGCCCTATATAAACAACGCTAAATCATCTGCTCGCAAGTGTATTCGAAACACTATAGTCCATCCCAGGTAGTAAAAATGTAGGTGACGCATCACATGCACAACCACATTTACACAGGTAAAAGTCATTTTAAAAATTCAAATCGAATGCGTTATATGTGTTGCCTAACTAAGAGTGTTTAAAAGTTACAGCATAATTTTACAAAACATATTTTCACAAATTTACTTCAATTTTAATGCGATTTTGATGAAATAAATAAAGAAATACTGCATAGGAACTATTTAATTTTAAGATTATACATACAGACATATAATAAAACTAGCCAATAAAAATCGGCCTAAGGGCCGATTTTTTTCGGCTAGTTCGCCCTATCGGGCTCATGGCGGCCTACGGCCGCTTAGCGGCCTGCGGCCGCAAATCTGTAGTTGGTAATCCTCTAGTGGTGCACGAGAAGTGATCGTACCAAACCGAGCCGGCGAAACATTAGCCACTTGATTATTATATTTAAACATTAAAAGTGTCGATAATAAATCAAATAATTTAAAAGATTTAATTTAATTTAAATTAAACGGCCGATTTCTTTGGCTATCTCTGCGAGGCACGTGGCCTGCGGCCTCGTTAAGTTTGGTCCCGGTTGTAGTTTGGTAGCGGTGGCCGGAGAGGGGGGGGGCAAATGAGGCAAGGGGTGGGGAAAGAAGGTGATGAGAGAGGCGTGGAGTGTCGGACGATCCGAGTGTTTCGATTTGTACTTTTTTGCAGGCGTAGGCGAAGTAAAAGATTACTTTTTTGGACCTGTGAGGATGGGCTTGGAGGCCAGCTGAAAATGGTAAAAATTTGTTAAAAATTACAAAAGTGATATGCAATATAAAATGAGTTCGTTTTAATTTATGTGGCATAAATTAAATGTTCGGTTTTATGTTGATTCGAAATTAATATAGAATAATATTTTAAGCATTAATATGCTTAAATTTTCTATAAAGTGTCTATTGTCAAGATATTTAAAATTTACATTATTAGGAGTACCCGTTCTCGTCCGTGACCAAACAAATGGGGAAAATAAAATTTGAATAAAGTTATTTAATTTTAATTTCAAATTTGTTCTCATCCGATCCGATCAGTTAAACAATATCGGGCACGGTTACTACTTGGATGGGTGTCCGCAAGAGAACCGTTTGCCTTTACCAAATATTTAGATTTTTACTGTTTTTATTTTAACCGGCTTTCAGATATAATTTTTATAAAAATATTTGTTAACATTTTTGTTCGATTTATTCTGAGATTCTAAATTGTTTTTCTTAAATTTTAAAAATTTAAATTTTTTAATTTTCACATCAATAATATTCGGGAAAAGAAAACGAAAAGTTCATTTGGCCTTTTCCGAAAAAACCGTTCCTTCACTGTTAAAACTGGCGGTTTTGGTTTACTCCAAAAAAGGCCAAGATTTGAGAGGAAAATTTTCGTGATTAGACATTTTGTCGTTTGGCAGATGTAAGAATGCGTTTTTAAAAAAATTCGTGAGGAAAAAAAGTAAAACCATTAGTAAGGTTCAATCGGTAGTCGCAAAACATTTTCAAATATTTCGACAGTTTACGTCCAATCGGCGTAACAAAGTCAATATTTGAAATTTTCTGATTTCCGCCGTTGCGGCTTTATTTGTTAACCGATTTTCAATTTCAAAGCGGGATCGCGTGGGTAATTTCGATTGCCACAATATTGATATATTACTATTTTTTCTCATCTATAGCGGTAAGGCCGCATAACCAAATCGAAATTTTGAAAAAGAATTTTAAAGGGGTGTTTGCCTTGGTTTCTCCTCTGAAAAATTTTTTTTCGAAATTTGCAAATTTAACGTCATAAACGAATGCACTCGATACTTGGAAGGATTTTGGTTCAAAATTTTTTTATAAATTTATTTTGAATTAGCCGAAAAATTTGTCTTCGAAGAATGAAATTTTAAAAAATATACACACATTTTAGCTTTATTGAGGTCCCACCATAACGAAGAAGGAAAAAGTTAGAATTTTAGACGTTAAATTGTTATCGACAATTGCGCACATCTATCTCGGCCATTGACAATAACCGCCAAGTTTTTTTCGAGGAAGCCGCCCGCTTTGGTATCAAACGATTTTTCTTAAATTTTAATAATTCAATTTTTTTTAATTTCTCGTCGATAATTTACGTGAAAATAAAACTAAAAGTGTATTAGACATTATTCGAAAAAACCACCCCTTCACTGTTAAATCTCAAATTTTTGGTTTACAGTAAAAATGGCAAGGATTTGAAAAGAAATTCTTCGCCATGCGACATTTCGTCGTTTAGTTGGTGTAATAAATCGGGTTTGAAAAAATTCGTAAAGAACAAAATTTTAGCCCTCCGCAAGGACCTCACGATGGTCTCAAAACATTTTCGAAAATTTCAACAGTTTAAGCTCTACGCGCGTAAGAAAGTCAAAATTTGAAGTTTTTTTAATTCGGCCGTAGCGACCTTATTTATCAGCCGATTTTCGATATCAAAAAAAGTAAGTAAGCGCATGGCAATTTCCTATAATATTGATATGGTTGACTTTTTTCGTATATTAAACAGTAAACCCGTAAAATGCGAATTCAATTATTTTAAATAAATCTGAATTTGAATTCGATAGGTAAATCGTAATACCAAATGGCAAATTATGACTTCCATTGTGCGATCACCTTTATTATTACAAATACGGAAATACGCACGGTTTTGCTACCCCCAAAATATTCGTTCATATTACGTAGATAATGTTACTTGAGGAAAATATATATTTTTCAGATTAATTATTTCCATTTGGTAAATAAACTCGAAAGTTATCGTTTGTTGTATGTGTGACACATCACACCTGCAAATTTTTTGCCGAGCCTTGTTACGGAAGGCACCCGAACGCCAAATTGATTGCAACTTGCATTTTAATTAAAATCTAATTTTACATTTGCTCGTAAACTATCAAATTTACGCGAAAATTGAAAGATATCTTTTTTATTCAGTTCAACTCTTCCTTTCCAACAGTTTTTTCAATTTTTCCGTCCGATACGGATTACCTGCGGCGCGGTTAAAAAAGTTTTAAAACTTTCGAGGCGATAAATATAGGTCAAAGGTCAAAAATTTTGAAATTTTTTTTCAACAAATCGAAAGCCACCGTCACGACGATTTCAAAACTTTTTAGATAATCAAAATCCGACGCCAAATAACGGCGATGCAACCGCATTTAGTAAAACCCTTTAAACCCTCGTAGAAGGGTTCGGGGGTAACTTTTTCAACTTTTTCGATTTTTCTGGGTGGTTGTGCAACAAAACCTATCCCCTGCCAAAATTTCAGCTTTCCACGACATCCAGAACAGGTCAAACATTTTCACTCGAAATGATGAATCAGTGAGTGAGTCAGTCAGTGAAGCCGAGCAGCTTTATATATATAACCAAAAAAATCGGCCTAAGGGCCGATTTTTTTCTGCTAGTTCGCCCTATCGGGCTCATGGCGGCCGAAGGCCGCCTAGCGGCCTGCGGCCGCCAGTTTGTAGTTTGTAATCCTCTAGTGGTGCACGAGGAGCGATCGTACCGAACCGAGCCGGCGAGACACTTATACCACTTATTATTATATTTAAACATTAAAAGTGTCGATAATAAATGAAATAATTTAAAAGATTTTAATTGAATTTAAATTAAAAGGCCGATTTTTTTGGCTATCTGTGCGAGGCACGAGGCCTGCGGCCCCGATAAGTTTGGTCCCGGTTGTAGTTTGGAAGCGGTAACCGAAGAGAGAGGGGGCGAATGGGCCAAGGGGAGGGGGGAAAGAAGGTTTAGATTTTTGAATTTTTTTTCAGGCGTAGGCGAAGTTAAAAATTGCTTTTTTGGACCTGTGAGGATGGGCAGACTTGCTATTGCATTTTTTTAAAACCTATTCCATAGGTATGAACGCATGTATGAAAAAAATCAGTGTATCTGGTTGGGACATGAATATAAATAGTATCAATCGCACAGGTTGAAGCACGCAACCAAATGTCTTGAAGTGTGGAATAAACATACAGTATAACTGTACTTAGAGGCCACCTGAAAATGGTGAAAATTTGTTGTAAATTGTGAAAGTGATGAGCAATATAAAATTAGTTCGAGTGTCAATATTCAGTTTGTGTGGTATAAATGAAATGCTCGGTTTTGTGTTGATTCGAAATTAATATAGATTATTATTTTGAGCATTAAATTTAATATGCTTAAATTTTCTATAAAATATGTACTGGCAAGATATTAAAAACTAACATTAATAGTAGTACCCGCTCTCCTCCGTAAGATGAAATTAATATGTAGGGCCATACGGCACTGCGTGTTAGCACAGAATGGTCAAACAATGTAGGAAAAAAAATTTGAATATCTCAACTTGTTCTCGTCCGAACACGAAAGTCGGGCGCGGTTACTACTTACATGGGTGACCCCATCCGCTTGTTGTAACCAAACTTTTGTTTTTTTATTTTTTGTTACCTTAAGGTTGGAAGGAAGCTTCAAGACAACTTTCATAAAAGAAATTTTTATCATTTTTGCCCTATTTATCTAATGTATTTTTAAAAGTTTCTGATCGCTTTCGTAGATTTTTCTTACATTTTTATAATTTAATTTTTTTAATTTTCTTATCGATAATATTCGCGAAAAGAAAACGAAAAGTTCATTTGGCTTTTTCCGAAAAAACCGTTCCTTCACTGTTAAAACAGGCGGTTTTGGTTTACTTCAAAAAAGGCCAAGATTTGAAAGGAAAATTTCGTGATTAGACATTTTGTCGTTTGGCAGATGTAAGAATGCGTTTTTAAAAAAATTCGTGAAGAAAAAAAGTAAAGCCATTAGTAAGGTTCAATCGGTAGTTGCAAAACATTTTCAAATATTTCGACAGTTTACGTCCAATCGGCGTAACAAAGTCAATATTTGAAATTTTCTTATTTCCGCCGTTGCGGCTTTATTTGTTAACCGATTTTCAATTTCAAAGCGGGATCTAGTGGGTAATTTGGATTGCCACAATATTGATATATTACTATTTTTTTCCATCTACAGCGGTAAGGCCGCAAAACCAAATCGAAATTTTGAAAAAGAATTTTAAAGGGTGGTTTCTCTTGTGAAAAATTTTTTTTCGAAAATTTGCAAATTTAACGACATAAATGAATGGACTCGTTACTTGGAAGGATTTTGGTTCAAAAATTTTTTATAAAATTATTTTGAATTAGCCGAAAAATTTGACTTCGAAGAATCAAATTTTAAAAAATATATTTTTTATTAGTTGGGTCCCACCTTCACGAAGAAGGACTAAGTTACAATTTTAGACGTTAAATTGTTATCGTCAACTGCGCGCATCTTTCTCGGCCATTGACAATTACCGCCAAGTTCTTCTCGAGGCGTCCATCCGTTTCGGTTGTCCAACGATTTTTCTTAAATTTTAAAAATTCAATTTTTTTAAATTTCTGGTCGATAATTTACGTGAAAATAAAAGTAAAAGTGTATTAGTCATAATTCGAAAAAACCACCCCTTCACTGTTAAAACTGACACTTTTGTTTTTGCCAAAATGGAAAGGATTTGAAACGAAATTCTTCGTCATTCGACATTTCGTCGCTTAGTTGGTGGAAGGAATCGTGTTTGAAAAAATTCGTACAGAACAAAATTTTAGCCCTCCGCAAGGACCTCACGATGGTCGCAAAACATTTTCGAAAATTTCAACAGTTTAAGCTCTACGGGCGTAAGAATGTCACAATTTGAAATATTTTTAATTCGGCCGTAGCGACCTTATTTATCAGCCGATTTTCGATATCAAAAAAAGTAAGTAAGCGCATTGCCATTTCCTATAATATTGATATGGTTGACTTTTTTAGTATATTAAACAGCAAAGCCGTAAAATGCGAATTCAATTATTGTAAATAAATCTGAAGGTTTTTTGTTTTTTTTTCAGAAAAATTTTCGAATTTTTTTTTTAATTTATTTTGCTTAGAATCCTAGAAAAAGGACAACAGCTTAAGATAACTTTTTCGAAAGCATATTTGTTTACGTTTAAAACTTGCACTTTGATTTACAGTTAATACTTCAAGATTGTAAAACTAAATTTTTGTAATATCAGAACTTGCTCATTTGAGCCTTTATTTGGCCTTTTTTTAGAAAATGTTAGGTAATCAAAAATATTCGGCCTTATTTATAAGTCAATTTTTAATATTCACCCGAATATCTTCGATACTCAAATGAGGAAGTTATTCCTTTTTTGGTAGGTAGTAATTTTTTTAAGGGTTATTTTTGAAGGTACAAAACTTCCAAAAGCAAATTGTAGAATAATAAAACAACTTCGAATATTCTAAATGATTCCAAAATTGAAAAAAAAACTTGTTCGCAATTGGAATCGAACGTCGATTTTACGTTCCAGAGTCCCATGCCTACACCCCTAAGCTACCGACTACATTACTTTAAATGTTCCAATCATACTATTTCAAACTGAAGATTTTGTTATTTTATGTAGCTGTCACTCGTCGAAAATGTATTTATTCTAAACTTATTTATTATTTTAATAACAATAATAAATATACTAACTTGAGAATCATAATTCGTTCTATTTTGTAACATTATTGAATTTGAATTCGATAGGTAAATCGTAATACCAAATGTCAAATTATGACTTCCATTGTGCGATCACCTTTATTATTACAAATACGGAAATACGCACGGTTTTGCTAACCCAAAATATTTGTTCATATTACGTAGATAATGTTACTTGAGGAAAATATATATTTTTCAGATTAATTATTTCCATTTGGTAATTGAACTCGAAAGTTATCGTTTGTTGTATTGTGACACATCACACCTGTAAATTTTTTGCCGAGCCTTGTTCGGGCACCCGAACGGCAAAAATGATTGCAACTTGCATTTTAATTAAAATTTAATTTTATATTTGCTCGTAAACTATCAAATTTACGAAAAAATTGAAAGACATCTTTTTTATTCAGTTCAACTTTTCCTTTCCGACAGTTTTTTCCATTTTTCCGTCCGATACGGATTACCTGCGGCGCGGTTAAAAAAAGTTTTAAAACATTCGAAGCAAAAACGATAGTTCAAATCAAAAATTTTGAAATTTTTTTTCAACAAATCGAAAGCCACCGTCACGACGATTTCAAAACTTTTTAGATAATCAAAATCCGACCCCAAATAACGGCGATGCAACCGCATTTAGCAAAACACTTTAAACCCTCGTAGAAGGGTTCGGGGGTAACTTTTTCAACTTTTTCGATTTTTCTGGGTGGTTGTGCAACAAAAGCTATCCCCTGCCAAAATTTCAGCTCTCTACGACATCCAGAACAGGTCAAACATTTTCACTCGAAATGATGAATCAGTCAGTGAGTGAGTGAGTGAAGCCAAGCAGCTTTATATATTATATGATAACAGAAAACCCACATAAAATTATTTTTCACAATTCCGGGAGTAAAGTGCTCACTTTACTCCCGCAAAAGAGGGACTAAAGTAATACTTTTTTTCCCGCGCCATTATTGCGCGCTATTGATCTGAAATTTTGCATATGGCTTCAGTAAATTAAAAAGTTTTATTAGCAGCATCATAGCTTTTCACTTGATATTGATATATTTAAGAACTTTTCTGTTTGTTTAATGGTTAACATTTTATAGTTAGAATTCATATTTCTTCGTCAGAAGATCCAGTGTTTACGGTAAATTCTAATTGTAAATTTTCTACTAGATTATCTACTGGATAGTAATCTTCTTCTTTTATTGCATGTTTAACACATTCTGCCCATTTTTCTGGTGTAACTTGTTCAAAGCATCCTGAAACATAATCAGCAAATTTAAAAGTTTTATTATTAGCAGCAACATAGCCCTTCACTTGTGCCCAAACCAGTTCGATAGGATTAAATTTACAATGATAAGGAAGTAGTCTTAATATTTCTCTTCCAGTGCTTTTAACCAATTCATCCACAACATATGAAGAGCAAATATTTTCAGATTTCACGTGTTCTTTTATTCTATCTAAAAATTAGTTCAGTTGTAATAACAATCATAATATTAAACTTTCCAAGTATCAAAGTAAAACTTACCATCAAGTTTATTAAAATATAATGATCTGCATCCCGACAAAGTCTTGTATTTTAATAATCTATCAATTATGTTCATATTTATATGAACTTCGTGTTTATATCAATAATTAGTAAGTCTTACGGTGAATTGTACTAGACAAGTTCAAAATATTGAACGTGGTTGGTACAACTCACGGTTAATTAAGTTGCACCTACTTATTGTTATAAACACATCGATACCATAATATATTATTAAGATATATAAGTTTACCAAAAAGTTTTACTTTTAGAACATCGTGTTCTGCCGGAATTTCTCTTTCTTGAAGCCATTCAATCATTGCAGATTTCTTCCATTGAAAATTTGGCAATTTTTCGGTTTTTCTTGAATGATACGAAGCGTTATCCATTACTATCACACAATTTGGTTCCAAAAGAGGTAAAGTTTTTACAATCCAGTTCTCAAATACAGTTGAATCCATTTCTTCGTGATAGTCACCAGTTTTCTTCGATTTAAAACATAGAAGTCCATTTTCCACCAATCCAGATTCGTTTCCTATATGAAGAACAATTAATCGCTTACCTTTACCCGAGGGATCGCTTAATCCAGTCTGAAACACATTATTTATAATGTAGTAATTGTTAAACTAAATAAATATGCTATTACCGAAAGACCCTTGAGAAATGCATCACTTGCACTTGCTACTGTTTTGTCTTTCCACACCTTTGACTTAGTATGACCTGCATTGACCCATGTTTCATCCAAATAGTAGATTTTACGTCCCTCCAGTCTAAATCTTCTTATACTTCTTAAATATGTTCGTCTCCATAATATTAAATCTGATATCTCGAGTAATAGATGGTTTTTTGATCTCGTTTCCCAAAAAAAGCCCAATTTTTCTAACAATCTTGATAAAGTACTACGTGACATTGAAGGTAGTACTTCACAACGTTCCACTTCCTAATAAAATATTAATACTTGAATATGAAATAATAAATTATTTCTTTACAAAGTCTTACAACTAAAATTTTATCAAGCGTAGGAGGATCATTTGCAAGAGAGAAATGGTGAACTAATCTACGAAGTGCTGTCTTCTGTAACTCATCCAATTTTTCGTAAGAACATTTGCGTTGTCTTTTTTTTGATAGGGATCGTACAGTTCCACTTTTTTCCATCTCGGCAACTGTCTTCCAAATACTGCTCACTGAAACACCCAAAGCTTCTGCAGCTGAAACTACACTTTCAGACTTACCGATTCCTTGATTACGATACATTGCATAAATATTATGCGTCATAATTTGTTGGCCCGTGTTCGTAATTTTACCACAATGGTTTTTAATCACTTCAATTTTAGCTCCATTGTGAGAATCCTCTCGACTACAACTAGGGACAGGGTTGTCTTGATCTACTACTACAAAAATTAAATATTTTTTTAAATATATATATTTTAAATATAATATATATTTAATATATAGATATTTATATATATATATTAGAAATATATTTCAATTTTTAAGAATAAATTTGTATTGCTACGGTTTTTTTAATACATCAATTCATTATAGCTTTCACAATTTTTTTATGTAAACATACAGCAAGAGATTGGGAGCGGGAAAAATCGTGTGGCGCAGGGCACATCCTGAAATTCATAGAGTATTCACCCTGACCACTGGGTTAGCCGAAGCACCACTCTTGTATTATAAAGCTGTTGGCTATCTATTTAATATTATTTACGTTAACTGTTTCTTTATTGTCTCCCCATATTTTATTTATTTTCGCAAAACATTTTCCATCCTACTATTAGGTGGGTGTGAAATCAAAACTATTATTATGTTATTATTTGTATTTACCAATTGTAACCTTCGTTTGAAATTGTTAGCTTTGTCAATCCCGTTTTATTTAATTTAAATTCAATTTTGTCACTTTTAATCTGCTAAAGAACATTCTTATGCCCTCTATCGGTTAATAGTTTAATTAAGCCCATTTTTAAGTAATCACAGATTCATTATTAAAAGCAGTTACCTACAAAACCCCGTTCCCCCTTTTGACGATTAACTGCGCATCGGCTGCAGCGAGCAGTCCTTTAAGATCAGCGGACTCCTAAGGTTGTGTGTTGGGAAATGGTTTCCTTTTTGTTGAAAAACTTGGAAAAATTTAGTGTTACCGTTTAAGTTTTGGGGTTCTTTATTGATCTAGGCAGATCAAGAACCATTCTGCACTCGTTGCAAATTTAATTCACGAATTCCAAGGCATGATCCAACATTGCGCAATCCCAGGTCGATTGCGTTTCACTTGAAAATTTTAAGGAAAACCATTTGAACATCACCATTGCAGACAACTTAATATCAACCTTTGTGGACCACCTGAATTATCATCCAGAACCGCTGTTGGTCACCATCATTTGCACCCCAGGGCGCCGATGTTTGCAGATTCATCAGACGACCACGTTGTCCAGCGTCCATCTTGTTTAGTTTTTCAACGTAATCCGCTTACTCCACACAACTGTAAGTGACTACGATTCTTTTAATTAACATCCCTCGAAATTTGATTTTACCAACAATTAACGGTCCACCTTGTATGGAATTTCTCAAAAATTTCCGTTGTGACGTCATCCAGTAACCTTGCCGGTTTGAACCATCCCCCGCCATTGTGATTACCGGTCCTTGCATTTTTTTAACCGACATAAATAACTTTCAAACTTTTAGAAATTAACTTTTAACTTTCATGATAATTAGTTTAGTGCCACCGATACCGTACAATTTAAGTCACGTTTAATTGACAATAATTTTGATTCCACTACCAAAAGAAAAATTGAAGTGCTCCATGCTACACGTATTTTTAGTTAATCTTAATTGCTTTTGACTAACACTGCAAAACTTTGACTTGACTCGTTGGAGGTCATCTTTGCAATTATTTTGGGTTCAAACTAATTTTTTTGACACCTCTACGAGTCGGGTCTACAAAGTATTATTTTGTATGCTTGCAATTTTAATTATTTGATTATCTTCAAAATATTATTTCAAAAACTCTATTGTGGTAATTGGGTTGCCTATTCCCAAGGCAGCATTCGATTGTATTAAATTTTTAATGTTACAACATCTTATGTGAAAAATTATATTATTTACAGGTATTGAAAATTAATGTTAAACTTCATCTCATCATTCATTTAATTTTAAGTATTATAACTGTCCGGAAACCAAAATTATTATCAACTTTTAAGATCTCGTTTGTGGTACTTTTGCAAATTATTCACCCACCATGTTTTTATAAGTTGTTTTTGTCATTAATTAACCTTTCATTAAAATTTATTAACTTTTCATGGACCTATCTTTCTATTGAATCTACCTGCCCCAAAATCATATTTAGTTGAAGATTCCATCTCGAGCCGAACTCAACTCAAGGTAAGATTTAGTGACATTTGCTCGAGTGGCGCCCTCTCGATTTTGACGACTTTTGAAGATTCTTTGAGCAACATCGTTTACTTGGACCCAGGATTTCCTTGTTTTTCAGCGACCCACGACCTCGCCGACTCGAGCCAGCGGCAATCCTGTGTGTCTGAGCGGATAGCCATTCCCCGCTATCAATTCTGAGACTTAGGGCAGTTTGAGCCCGTTACACAATATGTTTCTTATATTAAAGTCTTTGAAGATGGTTTCAGTAAATGAGCCGAAACGTTGACATATAGTTAATTTGTTTTTATTTTGCGTTCCTAATTCCAAGATTTCTATCTAATATTTTATTCTATATATATTTTTTATTTCCCACACGTACCTTACAGCAAACGATGTTACAATATGTCCACGCGTATGATATTGATGCACATGTTGATGACGTCAATCCGTGACCCAAACTTCAAATTTGAAATTATTTGCTTGTTGCACAAGCGTGTTTGTGTATTTTATTTATTTTTTTAATTTAAATTAATAAGGAGGAAAAGGTACCAGTTCACAAAACACCAATTTCAATATCGGAAATTTTTTTTATTATTGCGTTACTAGTTTCGGAGGACGCTCTAATTTATTTTTAGTTTTAAATTAATAATTGGTAGTCAAGTTTTACTTTTTATTTTTTAGTGATTACACTACATTATCATGTTTCAGGTTTTTCATATAACCAATTATGAAGTGTTGAACAAATTATACAAAGTTTTAAGGTATTTAAAAATGTCGGAAAATATTCAAAAAAGTCACACTTCAAAAACAAATTTCAATATTGAAGGGTTACAAATATGGTATCGTGATAAGCACGTGGTTGTTAAATACATATATCTCAATCAATGGACTGTTTAGGGCTGGATTTTTCTTTAGAATCTTTTTTATTTCTAAACTTTCAAGGGGGTCTATTCTTGGTCCTTTTTCACAGATATGTAATATTTTTAAGTTGTGTTCGTATACTCCATGGTCTTCATCAAGTAAATGATCTGCAAAATTCGATTTTCTGGTGTTTTTCAGTTTCCAATGGGGCTGTATGTTCTTTAAATCTGGTGTTAAAATTACGTCCTAATTGACCAATGTATTTTTTGTGTGCAGTTATTACAACTTAATTGATATACACCGTTGACAATTAACAATTTAACAATTAAAATGATACGTATTTTACAAAAATAATTTTTTCTTATTCAAAAATGTAATTTAGTATGTAACTATTAAGATCACCTATAAACAAATATTTAAAATTAGTCTAAAATTTATACGAGTCACAAACAATTTACCTTCGATCGACAACCAAATAAAAAGAAACCAATTGGATTGCAAAAGCAAAATTAAGTTACCTTTGAAAATTATAACAAAACCTAATGCCCGGTTTCGCAATTTTTTTTAACCTGTGTTAGTTAACATGTTGTGTTAAAGATAATCATTGATTAAATTTTGAATGGGTTGCAGAGACTACCTGAAATCTATAATTAGTTAATCTCTGATTATACGTTCAAATGTTAGGTTGGTTACTTTTCTATTCAAAATTGACATTCATATGACATTCAAAGTTGATATTAATTTCCATTATTTGTTTTTAAAAACAGTTAAAATATGCAATATTAAGCAAAGAAGACCTAAAAATTATACTGAAACCGAAAATCGGCAAGGCTATTACTCAAAATAACAGATTCTACTTATTAGCCAACAAATAAAAAAAAATTAAAAATCTTTAGAAAAAGCAATTGTTTTATTTAAATATTAGGTACTTGTAATTTACTTAAAAATAGAACTGGTTAAAAACGATTAAGAATTAATGCAGTATGTGCACTAATATTTGCATCTCGTGCGTTTTGAGGAGCAAGTGGCAAATCTACATCTGCATCTTCTATGTAAGCCATATCGTTAAAATCAACTTTACTCAGTTCTACGGCAATTTTGTGCAAAATAATTTTGTTTTTATATTAGCAATTTCATTCTGTCGAAGCATGTAGATATACTAATTGGGTTTTAATGTCAAAATTCTTATATATTTGTAATTCATAACTTTTATTGGTAATCTATCATTATTCATTCGGTCAATGTGTTCTTTCCAACTTCTTCTATAACTCTTTATCTTTTCGTTTAGGTTTATACTACATCCAATTCATTTCTACATCTCTTCTAGGAAGAGTGAATGCATAGGAAAAAGAAATATAGGTCGTCCAAGAAAACGATGGGTTTTGGTAATACTCGGTAGTACTTGAAGCTAAGAAGAAGAAAAAATATGCTGCAATTCTTTTCGAATTACTCTGTATGCAATGCTTCTACTCACATTTATGTTGTCGCCCAAAAGCTGTTGAAATGATTCAGTTGCGAAAAATCTTAATGTGAGTAGAAGCTGCAGCATCCCCGAAAGAGATTTATTGCAAAAAGTTGCTGTCTTCATTTTTTTCTAGCTGGTTCTTTATATTAATTACGATTTCCTTGCAAAATCTTGTTTATTTATAAAAAGAGAAATAATTATTATTAAATAAAAAGCATAATTTAACCGCTATAACGTAATTTAAATTTTTGATCACTATATAATAAGTACGAAAGGGTTTCTTCTATCAGGAATAACCCTGGCAACTTGTATTTCTTCCTAATAGTCGTTTATTGTTTTATTGAAATATCAGAGTATTTTTTTAACCTGTGTTAGTTAACATATTATGTTACAGCTAATCATTGATTAAATTTTGAATGGGTTGCAGAGACTATCTGAAATCTATAATTAGTTAATCTCTGATTATGCGTTCAAATGTTAGGTTGGGACACTTATGCCCGGTTTCAATAAGGTTCGACTTAACCTGTGTTAGTTAACATATGTTAAAGATAATCAATGGTTAAATTTTGAATGGGTTGCAGAAACTACCTGAAATCTATAATTAGTTAATCTCTGATTATACGTTCAAATGTTAGGTTGGTACTCCTACTTCACGTATAGCGCCAACTTCATAGTATAAAATTGACATTTAAATGACAGTCAACATCACAGAACATTGTCAACAAGGTTGAATTTGTGAATATTTGTTTTATTTGTTTTAAAGCCATCAAAATGTGCGATAATAAACAGAAACGCAACAAAAATTATACGGAAACTGAGAAACAAGAGTTAATGCGTTTAGTTCAAAAGTAAGTATTCACATAATATTTAGCTTCTAGTATAATTTATTTATTATTGCATTATAAATGTATATCTAGTAATCAAACAACAAAATTGTGTTATGTTTTAGCTTGATGGTTATAAATTGATGTGCTTACCTTAATTTGGAAGTGCCCTATCGGCTTGCTCATTGCAGACAACAAATAATTAAAAATATGAGAATCTTTCTCTTAATGGGAGTGACTATGCACGCAATAAAAAACCAAAAACAAAATAATACGTTTATTTGTTAATGGAAAGAATAGTTATGTTGCATTCAATTTACTTATATTAATTATAGATATGGTGACGTTATAAATAATAAAAGAACTGATGGAACGACGATAAGTCAAAAAAAGGTATCGTGGGAGAATTTGGCCAACGAATATAATTCAAGTGCATCGACGGGGGAAAGAACTGTGGAGCAATTAAGGATGCTCTACAACAATTTGAAAAGATTGCAAACAAAAGGACTCGCAAACGAACATGTACGATCTCTTGAAAATTTTATACATTAATTTGTAATTCAAATTATTTGTTTTAGAAAGCGGCTTATTTGGAGGCAAAGAAGCAGCAGGCCGAGGACAATGTAAGTATAATTAATACAAATGTGCATTTATAACTTGATCATCAATATAAAATTTTTTGCTTTTAACAGAGAGAACAGAAAAAAACAGGGGGAGGTCCTTATACTCCCCAATTGACAGCTAATGGCGCCCGAGTGCTGGCTGAAATACTTCCCGTTCCAATTCAACCACTTAATAACATGTACGATGATTATTTCAGAGGTTTGTTTTAATAATTTGTAATTTGTGATTCTAACATGTTGTTATTTAGGAGCTGGAATACTGGGAACTTCACAGACACATGTGAATGTCTTGGGCACAGGGATGCCATGCAATACCTTATTTGAAACCCTTCTACAAGAAGAGATTGAAATTCAAGAAGAATCTGAACCAGATCGAATAATAAACCCTACAACACCTTTGCAAGCTTCAAATGAAAATACAAGTCGTAGACCCCGACAACTTAGAAACTTAAAGAAAAAAAAGTTGAGTTTAAAATCCATTCGATACGAATATTACATAACCAAGTTAAAATCGGCAAGACTGGAGTTGTGTTATAGAAGAAAGCAACTTCGATTAATTAATTGTCAATTAAATGATAGAAAATTTTAATTTTAAACCATTTTAATTACTTCAATAAATTACTTAAAAACGATTTAGAATTAAAGCTGTACGTGCACTAATATTTGCATCTCGTACATTTTGAGGATTTAGTGGCAAATCTGCTTCTGCATCGTCTATGTTAACTATATCGTCAAAATTATCTTCATGTAGGTCTACGGCTATGTTGTGCAGTATAGCACATGCTACGACAATGACGACTGCTGTATCCAATTTGTTACGTAAGCCAGTGTGAAGACAAGGAAAACGTCTCTTTAAAACTCCGAAAGCCCTCTCGACAGTATTTCGTGTTGAAATATGACTGCGATTGTAAGCTTCTTCAGATGGTGTTGCAGGATGAAGCAATGGTGTCAGTAAGTATGGCTTGCAGGCATACCCATTATCACCAAGTATCCAAGTATTTGGTCCGTAGTCCCCTGCTTCCAGATCTGCACACAAGGGTGAATCATTAAAAATGGTTGAGTCGTGGACTGACCCAGGCTACCTCGAAATAATGTTGCGAATTTTTAATTTTGTATCGCATACAGCTTGAATATTTAGTGAGAAATATCCTTTTCTGTTTCTAAAATGTTCGGCGTTATCACCTCCAGGAGACTGAATCCGCACGTGGGTGCAGTCGATTGCACCTATCACGCCCGGGAACTGCCTAATGTTGTAGAATTCTGTTTTTATATTTGCAATTTCATCCTGTCGAGGCATGTATATATAATTAGGCTTTAAAGCTGCAATTAAATTTGAAACTTTTCGAATAACTCTGCATGCAGTGCTTCTACTCACATTAATATTGTCTCCCAACAGCTGTTGAAACGACCCCGTTGCATAAAATCTTAATGTAAGTAGAAGCTGCAACATCCCGGAGAGAGCTTTATTGCGATGAGTTGCTGGCTCCATGTTTCCTAGCTGGTTCTTTATATGGATTACGTTTTCTTTGGAAAATCTAGTTTATTCGTAAAAAGAAAAATAATTATTTATTATTATTAAATAAAAAGAATAATCTAAACCTGTAACGCAATTTAAATTCTTTATCGCCATATAATACAAAAGGGTCCCTTCTGTTAGGAATAACTCTAGCAACTTCATCTTCCTCTTCATCACTTCCTAATGAAACATCAGAGTCAGATAAATCGGACATTTTTATAAAAAAACACGTTTAAAAACTCGAGCGTAAAAAGAAGTTCAACACGACAGACGTTATAAGTACTGAAATCAATAGTTAAATCGCCTTAATCACTGGTTTTCCAGTTGTTAAATATTTTAGGTAGTTAACTACCCAAGCAGGTCTAATTATCGTTTGTGCAACCCAAATGGCCACTTAACAACAGATTTAATCATTGGTTAAACTTAACCTGTGTTAAAAATTATAATTCTGCAACCCAAATCGGACTTAATCAATGATTAACTTTTTAACCAATGGTTAAATTCCTTAATTATCGTTTCTGAAACCGGGCATTACTTCACCTAATGCCCGGTTTCAGCAACATTAACCTTAACCTGTGTTAGTTAACACATGTTAAAGATAATCAGTTGTTAAATTTTGAATGGGTTGCAGCAACGTTTTATAATCTATAATTAGTTATATAATCTCCGATTATGCGTAATATGGTTATGGTGGTACTCCTGAAACAATAACCACGCCCAGTTTATATTGTAAAAATTATCATAAAGGGAGGTTCAATACAGTTGTTATAATATTTTAACCCACTGTCCTTAATAAATAACTAAATAATTTTCAAAATTTTGGTTAATTTTTTGAAATGCCCCCAGATATTAGAAATGTGACCGTCCCTGAATTAAATACGGTAAATATTAAATTGCGATTGTTAAGTAATAAAAAAATAATATGTTAATTTGGAAATAGTAGTAGATTACTGGCCGAGCCTCCTGGCTAGATGCTAAAATAGGAAAGACAATCTCAACTTACCTGCTAGATAATTTTGATACGATAGCTTTTTTTATCTTTTTTGAATTGCAATACACACGGAATGCCCTTATAATTGATGGTAGCTCAGCGGAACTCAGGGCGTGAATATTTAATAATAAAACCGCGAAATCTCTCACAGATACGCTTCGACGTCTGCGAGAGCCGAAACGATTGCGTCCTCCAGCGATCTTCACACAACAATGACACTTAGAAACTTTTGTTATACCTGGAAGTAAAATTATAACACAAACACAGATATAAGAGAAAACAACGGTATTTAATTTAAAACAAGAGTACATACGTACAGGTTGTACACAAAAGTAAATAACGTAACTGACGGTATACGAAAGAAAAGGTAACGGGTCGACCACGAATACTGATATGAAACTCAAATTAAATCTCTTAACTATAATACAAACATTATGCGATAAAACTTCTTCTTGAAGTTGACATACAAAATTTGATGTCTTCGAGCTGACACCGTAGCGATATGATTTTACAAACGATACAGGTTTAAAATGTTATTAGATAATTATTCTATATCGACGCACTTCACTAAAGTATTAAAAAGAGTACTCACACTGATGTCCTTGTTGTGTTGAAGCAGCTGGAGCGACGAGATCACCCTGTAGGTTAGGCGGCAAATGAGGCGGGAATTCAGTTTCGTCGTAACTGATGAGGTAGGCGTCTCCAGGACCGTAATGACCCGAAAGGCCCTCAACGGTAATATTAAGAACTGGCAAACGGTAGCGGTAATAAGCGCAAAAATCTTATCGGTCGTCAAAACATTAACCACAAATTTATGAACGGCACCGCAAAGAGGTACTCTCGGCAACAAAACTCGTAACACAACAACAAAATTTGCTCCAGGGCGTAAACAATTATAAATCTTTAATGCTCACAAACGGAAAGGTAACTCAAGCGCAAAATGCCTTAGGCAATGCTTTAGCTCCGGCCAGAATGCCATGGTTCGAGCTCTCCCTTCCAATCAACCATCGCGTTCAGGGAGTCTTGCTTGTCCAAGCCTGCAGGAAAGGGTACGCTGTCTCGCAGCTGGCCGCAATAAATTATACCCTCAGACCCCACAAAAAAATTTACTATCTCGCCACATTGCACCTAAACGTAACAATTTTGCAGAAATTCAAAATCACAAAATTGAGTTAAGGATAGGTTAAGATTTTTTGTGCGTTTGCGTAATAGTTTAAAATTGTTATATTTTTGTACGTGATCATACACAGTGTGTTTCATAATTAATGTTAGTAGTTTTATATAATTTGTGTTGTGAGTTTAATATTTGTATACTTAAGAGGGGAACTTTAGCCGAGTTACATTGTTGTAGTACCAGCAACCTTTAAATATTTTTCCAAAGAGGGCAGCACCAAACACTTTACAGCTCGAAAACAAAACTAAATAAACCAAAACTATGTTTCTCAAATTAGCTAAGATTCCTGCCGCACTAGCGCTGCGATCTTAAATTCGATTGCCCATATTTATCATTTTATTCACGATTTTATCTATCTTCTATCTTGTTTTAATACTTTTTGTCTCTCTCTGTAACACACATGTTGATTTATATGGTATTTAAGTACATAAAATTTCTATAAGATATATTTTTTCGAAAAAAATATTATAATTTGATTTTTTAAAGTGTTAACAACAGTATTATTACATCATATTGACGTCATACAGTAAGTAAAATTTGATTATAATAGTATTTATAGATCATTGCAGATATTTTAATAAAAAATTATAGAATCACATAACCTCAAATTCGTGAAAAACCAGGTTTCATCTCTTTACAAGTCACCTTCTTACCTTGGATCGGTTTGAATTTTTTTGAAAATAAAGTTGGAGAGGTAAATTTAATTATTTCATTACACACTTATAAACATTTTATATTATATTAATTATTATGTTTGTAGGAGTGGAGGTTATCATTGTGGAGATCGATGAAAGTTGCTGGAATTAAAGAACGGAACTATGCTATTGACACAGTATAAGAAGTTATACAGTAGAGACACTCGGTGTCGGCGTCTTTGATATTCGTGTTCCAGATTTTCAAGTCTGGGTTAAGTTCATTTGAGATACGTAGAGATGGCGCTGCAACATTAATTTAAATTTGAAATAAACCGCCCGAGACTTAATTATTTTAAAGGATTATTTTCACATTGTAATTACCATCATTCATTTCAAAAACAATAATTTAGCATTGAACAATCATTTAGAGTGAATATTCTTTAATTTTTTTCTCTTAAATTTTGAAATATACAACAAAAAATAGAAATAATCCTTGTAATGCATTCTCTTAACAAAAGAAAGTAATGTCAAAGTCATTTCATTATTAAACTTTTGAAATTTTTACAAAGTTACCAAATTTTATTGTCACATCATTAAATCTAGCGACATTTTAAACGTCTTGACAACACTGTAGCAAGTAGTGAAATAGCACGAATCACCGACGAAACTGCACGAAACAGTCACGACATCTGTTAAATTCTGTAGATACTTAACCCAGACTTTGACTTGCGTATAAAAATTTGGAACACAAAAAAGCTGCGAGTGTCCCTACTGTATAACTTCTTATACTGTGCTATTGAGATGGGACAGGTATGTCGAGACTGCACGCCATGGATACGGGTTTATGTTGATGGATCTTGGGCAAAGCGTTCTTATGGCACTAATTTTAATTCAAATTCTGGAATGGTAGCTATAATTGGACAACATACAGGAGAAATATTATTTATAGTAATTAAAAATAAATATTGCTCTATTCTGACAGCAATGATGTCGAAGAACTTAGACAACAATTAAAGAATGGATTACAGCATGTATTTGGAAATCATTTGCAGTGTACTGAAGGCACATGTAATGATATTGGTGATACAGAACATAATTTAGTTCCTGACCTACAAGCATATTTAATCATTTATACGGTACGTCATCAGTTTCTTTGTTTACTTAAATATTTTTTTAATTTTCTATTTTTTTTGTAGGTGTACTCAACTTATTAGTTAGGAAGGCACACTTATTAATACAAAATGAAAACAATAATCGTGCTGAAAGGTTAATGAATATTGTGGCTCGTTTTAATATGGGAAAAAGGTTAAATTTAATTCAACGACGTTCATATGAACGAAGGGTAAATTTATCAGGATTGAGACAAACAAATCAAAATTACAGACATTTTTCAATAACTTGTTAAACGTTATATTAGTATGTATTCAACTTTCTTTTTTAATAAATTTATTTATCTATACAAACTTTTATTGTCGGGGACTTTTTAAAACCTGTCATATCGAGTAAGTAAGATGGTTCCTCGAGTTTTAAGCCCATCTCACACGACGCTTGTTTTGCTGATGGATTGCTTGCTTGTTCGGCTGCTGGGTTTCTAGCAGCTGGGTGGTGTGATGGTTTCTGTACTTGATCGGCTTCACACGCACTTCGTGGTTTCAATCCGCACGCAGGTAGTGATTGCAAATACTATAGAAAGGATTATAACTTATCTATAGTATTTGGTGACAGGTAGTAGAGTAGGTATGGCGAAACTCGACATATCTCAATACCACTCGTGTTTAGGAATATGACGCGACTTTTTTATTGGTTAGCGCTGAAATCCATCACAAAAACCAGCAGCAAAAATAGCACGAGTTCTATCACAGAAATCCAGCACGAAAACAAACAAGCAAGCCAGCAGTGACGTCATTTTCCAGCTGGGCAGCCAGCAGCGAAGCAAGCAAGCAAAATCAGCAAAACAAGCGTCGTGTGAGGCGGGCTTTAGTTATAGAGGGGTTCTACTGTATTTAAAAGAGAATGAATCTTCTGTACCAAATCACAAAGAGATGAACTCTGCAGACCGAAGCAAAAGAGATAAACTGTTCTAAGTTGAAAATGAAGTAAACCTTTCGGATACTTCCACGGACGTCGTCAAGCAAAACTAATTTGAATGAGGTTCGTTTATTGAACATAATTGCTTATATATCTAATAACTATAGTAATAACAATTATTGCTGACTAAACAAATAACACGTACTAGTATTCTTGACCTAGTAAATTTTATTTTTTCTACCGTTTTAATTTTCGGAGCATTCCAAACACACGCTGTATCTGTCGTACTTTATAAACAATGTAGAAAATAATAATAATTTCTTTGTTGCTGGTACATCTTTGTTTTCAAATTAATCTAAAAATAATTTAAGAAAATTATATTTTATGTAACTCCTAATATAGAAACAAGATTGCAAAATATATTATTTTAAACAGAAAAGAATATTTAAAAAAAAGTGAGGTTATATTATGATTCATTTTTAGATTGAATGTTGTTTTTATATTATTAAAGAATACTTACCGTAATTAATTCTTATTGTAACTTGCTAACGAAAATTCTTTAAAACTTGAAATGCAATGCATAGATAAGAAAGAGTAAATGCAATGTTTGGAAATGAACCTTGACCTATCCTAACACTGCCTAATACTTTACCGCGAAGTAGAGAATTCTGTAATATTGCCCTATGAACTAAACTGGTGAACTAATAAAGCTACAGTTTCCTGTTCTACATTGGAATGTAAATTAAAATAATTTTCATTTCCACAAAATCACCTCAAAAAACTTTATTACCGAATATTTAACGTTAATATTTTTAAATTAGCATATTAATAATGGTAGCTTGGACTTCAGATAAAAAAAGTTGACTTTATTAACAAAAAAATTTCAAAATTTTCAAATTTCAATTAATAATAAACCATACACTACGACTGAATTTTTTAATGAAATTTGGTCATGACCTAAACAGATATATTGCCTTTATATATTGTCATGTTTTTTTTATTAAATTAAGTTAATTATGAGCCTTTACGACTGAAATACAGGTAGATCCAAGTAGAATCTTTGAAACAATACGAGACAGCATAAGTAAAGTAACTAGGAACAAATTCAAAGGAAATCGAAAACAAGAAAATGACTGGTATGATGATCAATGCAAGGCGAAAGTAGAAAAACGAGAAAAAGCAAGAAAAATAATGCTAAAAAGAGGATCAGTAGAAGATAAGTATAATTATCAAGAACAAAGGAAGAGATGTAAGAGAATAATAAGAGAAAAAAAGAGAAGATATAATGCGAGCAAACTAGAAGAAATTGAAGATAAATACAAGAACAAAGAATTAAGAAATTTCTACCAAAGAATCAAGAAAATTAAACGAGGATATCAAACAAGGACAACCTTCTACAAGGGCAAAGATGGAAATTTGATTGGGTCAACAGAGGGGGTGATAGAAAGATGGGTCGAATATTTTCAAGAACTCTTAAACAAACAGGAAGAAAATGGTGAAAAGAAGACTATGAAATACAAAGAAATGGAATTCAGGACTTGCGATATAGAAGTACCAACAAAGGACGAAATCTTAGCAGTAATACAAAACATGAAAAATAATAGAGCTGCGGGAGAAGACGAAATTCAGGCGGAAATGATCAAATATGGTGGAGAGAGGTTAAAAGAAAGGATAATAACATTGATACAGGAGATTTGGAGAAAAGAAGAGATGCCGCCGACGTGGAGAATTGCGCTTATTTGTCCTATACATAAAAAAGGAGAAAAAACAGAATGTGGAAACTATCGTGGTATAGCTCTATTGAACAACGTTTATAAGATCATGGCCACCTGTATAAAAAATAAATTGCGAACTTATACCGAAGAGATAATAGGTGAATACCAGTGTGGTTTTAGAAAGGATAGATCTGTGACAGACCAGATTTTTGTGATAAGAGAGATCCAAGCAACAAGCCACGAATATGGTTTAAATACGCATGCTCTGTTTTTGGATTTCAGACAAGCCTACGATGGTATCATACGAGAAGAACTCTACAAAGCAATGTATGATATGGGAATACCAGTAAAGTTGATTAGGCTGGTAAAAATGACACTGAATGGTACACAGAATAAGGTGAAAATAGATGGATATATATCCAGAGGCTTTGAAGTAGAAGTGGGATTGAGACAGGGGGATCCACTATCGTCACTTTTATTTAACGTTGCACTAGAAAAAGTGATAAGAGAAGCGAAAATCAATAGATCTGGAACAATTTACCAGCGAAAACACCAGTGTCTGGCTTTTGCAGATGACATGACGATATTGACGAGAACAAAAAGTGAACTGCAAGAAACTACAAAAAGATTGTTAAGAGCAGCTAGGACAATCGGGCTAGAAGTAAATGAGAACAAGACTAAATATATGGTATGGGAAAAGAAACCTTTTGAGACGAATAAAACACTGAGTATTCAAATGAACCAGGACAAAGTATTAACCTTTGAAGAAGTAGAGTTTTTCACATATTTGGGTACAGTCATTTCAAAAAAAACAGGTAATGAGGTCGAAATGAAGGCAAGATTGGCGGCAGGAACAAGAAGTGCATTTGCGATCAAGTCAATACTGAATGGTAAAATTTTCTCTCGGTCATTGAAGCTGAGGTTGTACAAGACTGTAATAAGACCGACAGTGATTTATGGTTGCGAAGTATGGACGCTGAGGAATCAGGAAAGAATGATGTTGGAGATATGGGAGAGGAAGATCCTGAGAAAGATTTTTGGAGGAAAACAAGTACAAGACAAATGGTTGAGGAGAACAAACAACGAACTGATGGAATTGTATGGCGAACCAAATATCGTGAACGTAGTGAAGACGCAGAGGATTAAATGGCTAGGTCATGTAGTGAGAATGGGGGAAGGAAGAACTCCAAAGAGTGTGTGGAAATCTGTTTTCGGTGGTGTAAGGAGCAGGGGAAGACCGAGAAACAGGTGGAGTAAAGAAGTGCAGGAAGACTTGTCCGAATTAAATGTGAGAGAGTGGGAAGAGAAGGCAAAAGACAGGAAGAAATGGAACCAGGTGATACAAGCCATGGGCCTACTAGGCCTGCAGTGCTGATGTATATATATATGAGCCTTTACGGTAAATTTAGTTATTCAAATTTCATCACCCGATGAGAAGAAATGAAGTTTTTAAATAAAATAAAATAATATGTTGACTTGTAGTATAATCCTAAAAAGAGGAAAGCTTTAGTTATAAATTTCTAAAATAAATACTTACCCGATGAATTATTTGAGATCATTTCATAGTTTTGTTTAAGAATAAAGGTGTTTTTAGATCACAACATCTTCGAATGAGAGGATGATGATTAATGATGATCAGGACTGTAAATGATAATGCATTTAGGGCCTAAAACTTAAAATAAAAGTGTTTAAAAATTAAAAAGAGAAAGTGTAACAACGAAAATTAATATTCACCGGTCGAATTTGGCGCCATTGTTTTATGTTTGTAAATTGGTAATTTTGAAAATGGTAAGAACAAAATGCGCAGAATACAAAGGACATTGCGACTGAGACCACCAAACGTGTAGGTTGATTAAATTATGTATCCAAAAAAATATAAAAATTTAACCTGCAATCATGAAAAATTAGTTTAAATTTACAAATGTTGCAATCAACAAAACAAAGTTAATGTTACTTACCGTAAATGAAGAGTGAATTAATTAGTAAACAAGGAAGAATTTACAAGTGGAATTATCGAATAAGTGCACAAAAATAAAAATCAACACAAACAAAACTTTTGAACCAACAGTAGCCGTTTTAAACGTAGGAAACAACAGCAAAATGATCATCGAGAGAAGGCCGCTTCCAACCTAAATACAGGGTGAGCGCATTATTGTGAAATAAAAGTTAAACATTTTTTTAAACAATTTAAAAATTACATCGTGAGATTATAAAATTTTATTATTATTGAAATTGAGTCATTACGTTAAATTTTCAGTTAGCTACGTTGCAACAATTACGATAAATTAAAAATTAAATAAATTGAAAATTTAGCTATACGGCTTCTGGTCAGATATTAATCGTTCTTATGTAAGACAAAGATATAAAAACATCTGCACTATTTTGCTTCAATTCAAGTAAATATTGAGGATTGGATTGGTATTTTTGGAGAATTTTATGAATAATTTGAGTAATTAAATCAAAAATTTAACAACATATTATTGTTTTATTCATTAAGATTTTACGAGAGTCTCATGTTCAAAGATGTGTGCGCTCCAGCGAGGCGTTTTTCAGTAGCGGGTGGTTTTTGCAAATTTATACCGTTGGGGGCATAGCAATATATATGATTAGAATCAAAAATTTTTTAAGTATTATAACATTTTGACGTGAACAAACATTAGTCTAAATTTGTACATGTGGCGTTCGTAGCGGCGAAACATGCAGCGGTCGCCGTCTTAATGAAGAAAAAACAAAATAAAAAGAAATTGTTATATTATATTCATTTCATTCACATATTTAAGAAAAAATCTTAAATTAAAAGTTACAAATTAAGATTTATACAGGGTGACCAGTCGACCATCTGAACCTAGGAAATTAACATAGTAAATTGATTTTTCTTTAATTCCTGCTTGCCGTCACAACGGATGTGAATGAAAATAGTATCAATTTAAAAAGATTTTTATTTCGCTTCTAAAGATACCAAACACTTGATATTTTGCTTTTTAATTACTGGTAAAAACTCTCTAATAAAATGCAAAAACGTGATTTTAAAAATAAATTTAGTCAACAGAACAAGTCTTTGTGTTCATTGTTAACTAAATTTATTGTAATCTGTCAAAGTAACTTGTTGGAAATTATTGGTTTTCAAACAAAAACAATTGTAATAAAATTCAATCAAGGCAACTAAAATTATTTTTTAAATCTTTTTTTTTGCATTTTATTAGTTAGTTTTTACCAGTAATTAAAAAACAAAATATCAAATGTTAGGTATCTTTAGAATCGGAATAAAAATCTTTTTAAATTGACACGACTTTCATTCTTATCCGTTGTGATGGGAAGCAGGTTGTTTGGTGGACTGATCACCCGGTATAAATAAAATTGGTTATACCAATTTTCATTAAGACTCTCAAATTAAGACTGAAAAAAATTGATTAAAAAAAAGAGCAAGATTTACGAAAGACAACGTAAAGCAACTTTAAATATTTATAACGTTTGTGATGGTTTTACCAAAACTAAAATATTACAATACATATGTGCTGACGAAGATGACTGTCGAAACTAGTCGACATTAAAATATATAATATTATATTGTCAAGGAAAGTGTCTTTTATTTTATTATTATAAATAACCTCGAGGGGCTTAATAATTCATTAATATACGAAAAACACTTGTTGGCGGTGCTTTAAAACTCAGCGATTCCCAATTGACTACGGTCAACTTGGCGACAGTTAACTCGGCGACCGGACAACTCGGCATAGTTGATATTGCATTCGCTCTGCTACGCTGGCAATCTGCCTCGTAAATGCAAAAATTGCGTGTCAAACCAAGTTTCACTTTTAATCCTAATAAGATAATTTAATATCGTCATCTTTCAATATGTGTTTTTTTATCTGTACATCATATTAACTATACTATACTTATTTCAATATTGTACTTATTTTATGTGTTTATTGTTCCAGAGCCAACTATTTATGTTTTGGTTTGCAACCTTTATGGTTCCATGTCACAAACGTAACTCTTCACGCCACAGCCAGTTTATTGTTCACCCGCGTATGTCTTTATATTGCGGGATTGAAACATTCTTTTGCTACGCTTGCTGGACTGCTCTTTGCTACTCATCCCATTCACACTGAAGCGGTCAGTAAATAATTTTTGATAGTTTAAATCCTACATGAACTTAATATTAAAATTTAAGTGTAGTTTTCATCCAATTAAGACGCATAGCCAGAACATATCATAACAACAAAACGATAGCATTTTTCTCAATTTTTCCCATTCTCATTTTTTGGGAATTTTTTTTCAGATGAAAAAATAATCACCTCATTTTAAAATTTCAACATTGTTTTATTATAGTATTTGTTGAGAGGTTGCTGACATAAAAAAAGACTACTTCTTTTATATCTGTAGATGTTTATTGAAAATACTAATAATTCGTGAACTTGCTATACATGGTAGCGATTTGACGATCGACATCGAATTCGCTGTCGACTGCTGTTTTTTATGCTTGCGCAACGTGCTCTGCTGCGCATGGACGTCAAAGTGTCCCACAAGTGGACGGTGGTATACACAAATAAATGCGTCAACAGTATTAAAGTGTAAAAAGATATTTTTTTTAAATATCCTTTTTAGATAAGATGTTTTTTTTAAATATCTCTTAACAAAATGTGGGCTCTAAGTGTTCTTTCTGGTGTCTTGTGCGTGGCATCGAAAAGTGCTGCATTTATTATTTTTTTTCTATTGATCTGAAACAAAGAAACAATTTTTTTTTCGATTATTGACATATTCAGGGGAGGACAAACCTATAAAATTATAAAATAGTATAGAATCAAAAATTTAGTAAGCTATTTAAGCAAAATGTTAAAATTTTCGACTATTTTTTCGCCAGTTTTTTCGGGGGTTAATCCACAAGAGGTTCACTTTTTATCGG
Source organism: Cantharis flavilabris (assembly GCA_949152465.1). Lineage (NCBI taxonomy): Eukaryota > Metazoa > Arthropoda > Insecta > Coleoptera > Cantharidae > Cantharis > Cantharis flavilabris. Next base: position 25,962,811 of record OX424436.1, on the reverse strand, counting down.
ATAGTACATTTTTAATAGCATTACCTCAAATTAGAGTTGACGTTTTTGTTACTAATATAAAAATGCGTACATTACTAAGCAACACTTTTTTTTACGTGCATTAAATAGTATATTATAGGCCAAGGTTGTGAAGACAGCCATTATAGCCCTAGCGCCAAGATTATATTCCGAGGTGCAAAGCGCCGAGGAATATAAGGCGCGTAGGCTATAATGGTCTTCACAACCGTAGTTTATATACGATTTTTTCCACTACTAGCATTATTGCCATTTTTTAAAAATTCTTATTAATAAAAAAAATTTCAAATTTAAAATATTTATTTCAAATGACAGTTTTGTTTTGTCGATTTGACAGTTGTTGACAAATTTAGTTTTCCAAAGTCGTTCACCGAGTTTTTACTGTTTTAAATAATGGATAGAAATCACCGAAGTTATTCAAAAGCATTGTTTTGCATTTATTCGTCTTAAAATATTGAAATTATTCAATAAACTTGTAATTTTTTGGTTTCTCAAATTAATAAGAGGTGGCGCTAGCGCTCCTGTCATAATTAATTCGACTTTTTTTAGAAATGTTTAAAATGAAATTAATCAATTAAAAAACCGTTTTGAATAGTTTAAGTGTAATTAAATACCATCTCTCGGTTATACAAAATCGTTTTTTAACAAAATTTTTCTTATAAATAGTCGCTAAACTGTAGAAAAATATCAATATGTTCATTATTTACCAGTGGTCAATAATGAAAAAATTATTTACCACTTGTCTAAAATGAGTCACTTCACGTGCGACTTGACTAAGTTATAATGATTGCCTATATGACTAGTAGTGGAAAAAGAACTTTTTTTGTGCTAGACCTAAAAGTGACCTAAAAACTATGACAACTTAATATAAAAAAACAAAAATTCAAGTTACTGGATTTTCACTACACGAATATTCAAACAAAATGTTTGAAGTAATTTAAATTTTTGGTTGGAGAAAAAGTAATATGTCTCATTGGGATTAAAAGTGAAACTTTGTTTGACGTGCAATTATTGCATTCGCTCGGCTCCGCTAGCGCTCCGCCTCGCAAATACAAAAATTGCTTGTCAAACAAAGTTTCACTTTTAATCCGAATAAGACAATGTACTATTTTGGACGAAAATATGATAACTATGGAAATAACTCGAGAATATATGATCAGATCCCTTAATTCGAGAGTTATTACCTTATGGCTATCATATTTGAGTCAATCAAAAACAATTTTATCCAAATAAAAAGTGAACCTCGAGTAGATTATAGAGAGATTAATACATGACTTATTTTTCCTGTCAATGTCAATTTTTCTCGAGTTATTAGTTAATTCAAATAATATAAAATTAATTATGACATTTGTTACCAAAGGCTACTACACACTACATCGAGTTTAATCGAATTTAATCGCATGTTGAGAGAGAGTTTATTCACTTGCAAAACTTCAAAATGACATGTGATTGGTCGAAACAAAACACATTTGTGAATGTTGATTGGTTGTTGAAATAGGAATGTTTTAATCATCAAAAAGAAATATTTTATTTACACGATATCTGTTTTAATATCTAAATTAATTAAGGGGTTTTGGTGGTCTAGAATTTTCAAAAGATCAAATTTTTTTTTAATAATTAGAAAGTATAGTCTTTCGAGAATATACCTACTGTTAAATTTTTGTAAGCAATTTTATCCTTCAAATGCGCGTCATTCTTTTAATTTTCATTTTTTTTGTATTTTCTAGTACCGGCCACAACTGCGGCCACAACTGCACTCATACTGATTAATTCTTTTTTTTGTTTTTACTTTTCTAATAAATAGAAGAGTCAAAATCAACAACATCGTCCAAGTCCATTTTTTTGAGAGGGTGTTATTTAGCGCTATTTTTCACATAATTAAAAATTATTTTCAATTTAAAAAAAAATGTTTATGTATGCCCAATGAGTGTTATTATATATCTAAAAAGTTTAAATATCGATATTCATTATTTTAACCAAAAAAAATAATTCTAAACATACCTCAAATTTTAGAGCGTTAGACCAGAGAAACCCCTTAATTAATTGTTGTAAAAATACAGCTAATAAATTTTTCTTTAAAATTTCGTTTTCATCGATGTATTTTACTTCAACTGCATTTTATTTATTTTATTAACTAATTTACGTCAAATTCATTGAAGAAAACGTAGTAGAAATGTCATTTTTTAAATAATTGTAATAATTATTAAATATAAAATTAGAATTAAGTATAATAAACAAATTAAAAATTTTTCATCTGATAAAAGATGGTACATTCTAACTCTATGGATAGTAGTAGAGCGGCATCGGCATAGTAAAATAATTGTGCATTTTGTGAGAAAAGCATGAAATTTGTATCAATGTTGGTACATTATATGAACTTGATTTTAAGATATTGGGGCACTTCGTATTGCGTATGCGTGAGATTTGGGAGCCATTTTAAATTCTGCAAATTTTTTTATTGATGCTATTTTAGATTTTGCATATTTTTGGGCTTTAGAACATTGAAGTTGATATTCAATGATAACAATACAGTTAATCTATAGTAAATTGATACTAACATATCGTCGGTTAAGAGTGTTAAACTGCTAACTCTTAAAAATTAAATTTTACAAGAGACAATAAAAGCTGTATAAACAACAAATGCTTCGGCAGAGAACTTAGTTCATCTTTAGCCAATACTTTGTAACTGGAACTGCTGCCTCTTCTCTTTAATAGTTAGCTTTGGATTTGTTAAACCTTGTAGTGTATCCAGTGGCGTATTTAGAAAATGCTTTTGGAGGGTGGCATATTAGAGATTTGTCAGAATCTCGTTCATGCGCATTAGTTGTAACTAATCCTGAACATAAAATCGCAGCACGCTTTCAATTCAGGTAGTTTCAGGCCTTGCAGACATCCTTCTAAATCTTTAATCATATTCAGTTTAGGTAATTCTTTAATCGATCTACCAAACTTTGGACCCAAACTTAGCGTGTCCGTTACGTAGGCAGGAATATTCAATTTAGTGTAATTGTAATTGTGTAAAAAATAATGATAGATAGAGTAGCTGAAGATTTTAAGAGGAAGGTGTTAAACATTGAGATCAAATTTGTTTTTGAAAATTTGCTTTTTTGAATTTATCTATTTAATCTTTGAAAATGTTTCAAATTTCAAGGCCGGGAGTATGTTCAGATTTAGTATTATTTACTATGTGTAAAAGTTTATGACCGGACCTCGTATATTATTTTATTTGCACTACGTTCGTTCATATCGGCGCAGCGCATGCTTAGTTAGTTAGTATTTCACTCAACCTACAAGCAATACGGACGCTTGAAGATACAATTACAATAAAAGTTTCTTTCTGTGTATCTAACTTATTATTTAAATAAATACTTATTTATATACAAGTGCCTAGCATTTCCTACATACAGTCCACTAGCTACAATCACCATTTGGGGTGCAATCCAAACAGTAGTTTATATCAATTTTCAGTATTAGTCCACTGCATTTAGGATTTTGATACGGAATAATTATATCCTACAGTTTTTGCGCGTTTTCATATATATTATGGTGTCCCGAATAACGTCTCAAAAGTCCGAAGGGGGAAGGCTCCGCCAAACATGTGGCAACAATATAAAGGAGCTCTAAAACGGTTTTTCGCGATTTTCTCAGTTCCTATCAGTTTTACGAACAAAATACCTCCATTAAAAAAAAAGGCACGATAATTCTACATAAAAAAGGTTTTTAAAATTTTTCAGTTCGAGCAGTGCTTTTCATAATAAACTCCGCTGAAAAAATATGTATAAAATTTTAATTTATTTTTTTTAAACGTAAAATATAAGAAAAAAATAATTTTGTTTTTAAATTTATGCTTTAATATTATTTATTGAATGAAGAAGAATCTAAAAGGTTTATATTATCAGATATTTCAGGTTCTGTGTTGTTCGGAGTTTCTTCTTGTGATGAATCGTCTTAGATTGGTTTAGCATTTGAGCAAGATTGGTCATGACAATTATCGCAAACTGATGAGCAATGTGATGAGCAAAGCTCGGCATGGAAGAACAATGAGGGGTAGAACAGATGTTTAATCCAACATCTCTTCCTGAGTACGGTAGCCTTCGTAGTAGTTTTAACCTTTCGACATCCATCTACATGTATTCAAACTTTGAATTGATATTTTTCTTACCAATTTTTTCATTATATTTTACGTGTTAATCTGAGAAAATGAAAAGAAATTTTATACTACATATTTTTTCAGCCGAGTTTATCATGAAAAGTATTGCTCGGACTGAAAAATTTTATTGAACCTTTTTTGTCTAGAATTATCGCCTATTTCTTTCTGAATAGAAGTATTTTGTTCGTAAAACTGATAGGAAGCGAGAAAATCGCGAAAAACCGTTTTAGAGCTCCTTTACATTGTTGCCACATGTTGGGCGGAGCCTCCCCCCTCTTCGGACTTTTGAGACGTTATTCAGGACACCATAATATATATGAAAACGAGCAAAAACTGTAGGATATAATTATTCCGTATCAAGGCATATTTTTTGACTAATTTCTGTGGACAATATATATATTATAATCATTTCTAAATTTTTATTTTAGTAATTTTGATGAATAAAAATAAAAGTAAATTTAAAGTAACCATAAATGAAAACATGCAGTACATTATAATTTTCTTTAATTAGGAACCATATTATAATTTTCTTTAAATAATTGATGGATTTGTGGTATACATTATGTACTAAAAATTGATATTAACTAGGCGAGACAGGTCCAAACTAATACGGAGCCGGACATTTGAACGCGGCCGGTTGAACGCGGCCGTTTGAACGCAGGGACGTTTGAACGCAGGGACGTTTGAACGCGAGGACGTTTGAACGCGGGGACGTTTGAACGCAGGGACGTTTGAACGCGAGAACCCAGATGCAATTATTGCACCCCCCCCCATTATATTTAGCCCCATTATATTTAAATATAATAATAAATGAAAAATAAACATAATAAATGTGACCTTTTTTACATTGCAAATAATAGAATTCAAAAAGCTTAAGTACCAAACAAATAAAAACTAACCTGAATTGGAATTCCAGATTGAAACTGGAATTGGAACAAACAAATAGTTTATCGATATATTTATTTATTAAACAAAACTTAACTATTCATTTCGTAATTATGAGAAATGCCTCTCAAAAAATCAACAATGTTGCGATTATTGTAATCCATTACAAGCTTTTTTATTCTGTAGTCTGCATCAACGTACTTTTTGCGCTTTTGTGGAGGTTCGTGCCCAGCAATTAATTGTTCGAAAAATACATCTCTGCCATGTTGTATTTTTTTTAGTGCGTTAATAAATTTCCAAATTAGTGCATTATCCATGCACAATTCGGTTTGTAGCCGTCTATGTGCTGCCTCGGCGTGATTATTTGTTCTGTCTACATCATTAATGACGCGGTTATACACAGACCAAAGCTGAGGTGAAAACATATTGGAGGACGTCTACCATTTCCTCGGCGGTTTGCTCTTCCTATGTAATTGTCTTCAAACCATTGTAAAGCGGGTTCTAATTCTATTGGCAATACGTTCGACAACTGCTCTACTGCTTCATCTAAATCTTCAATTGGAACAAATGCCAGAGATGTTATCATCCGAGCTGATAATGCAAAATCAGATTCTTCATTGTAACGTCTCATAAGTTGATTGAACATGTAACATTTTCTTTCCAACAATAAGAATATTATTTTGTGCTATACTTGCTAATCAGGTTATCAGCTGGAAGACATTTCAGTAGGTATTTGTTGTAGTTTTAAAAGTTTTTCCTTCCAAAATTGACAAATACAGAACCTAAAAAGAAATAATAGTATTATAATAACACATCCTTACATAATAAGGTTTTTATAAATGTTTCTTACCAAAACTGTTAAATTGTCTTTATTAGCTAAATGGTTTTCAATCGCAGTATATTGGTATATTATCTGGCAGATTACGAAGCGATGAATTTATTTCTCTCTTCTTATTATCATTCAGAAGAGCCAAGATTTGATTTTTTGTTCTTTTAGTTGTAGAACAGCTGATAAAATATTTTTTGTAAAGCCAAAATAAATGATGTTGTTTATTTAAATCATAATTAAATACGTAAAAATATATAAACAAATTTATTGGTGTAGATGTAGTAGATCAAGATGAACTAGGTATACATAATATGTGGTATTGTGTCTCCCAGAAGAATTAGAGCATTATTATAGAGGTCTTAAAAGGAGGCCAATGCTCCTCATTTTTCCGTATTGCTAACCATAATTTGTGAATTTCATTCTGGCGAGGATAAAATTTCTATTAGATTACAAATATTGCGCATCCAATTTATTTTATCTTCTATGTAATAAATACCTAATAAATAAATACAAAAAAAACTTGAATGATGAAAATAATACAAACAAATAAATTTTCTAAATTAAAGAACGGATATTCCCCATGAAGTTCAAGTAACAAGTGAATATTTTTAGATAACAATGATTAATATAAAAAACTTACGTAATTATTAATTATAAATTAAATAATACACTGGATGTATAAGCTATACTGTACTGTACTTCACTAACGACTATAAAATAATGCATATTGCATGCGCTGAATGTAAATTTCGACGAGGGAGGATAAAATATGTCGTAGTTGCGAAGTATAAGTTCACACCAAATATTTCATTATGAAAATAACGTAGTTAAATTGAATAATTTATAGTTGAAATTTAAATAAGTTACAAACATAAAACCAATAATGAGTGAGTCCAGTTTAAATATTAGTGTCACAGACAACTGTTGTCTTAAATGAGGCACAATTAGGTCGTCAAGTAATAAAACAAAATTTAAATTGTTACCTCAATATGCTAGGTATTACATCGATTAGTGATGGACACGAGACGAGAAAAGTCTCGTCTCGTCTCGAGTCTCGTCTCGAAATTCGAGACGAGACCACTTTTTAAAAGCGAGACGAGACTCGAGACGAGACCATAAAAAGTCCGAGACGAGACGAGACTGATAAAAAAAAGTCTCGTCTCGTCTCGAATAATGGGGCATTATTTTTTAAATTTTGTATAAAGAAAAAAACTAACAAAAATATTAATTTTAACTAAATACCTACTTCTTTATTAGAAGCGGATTTACCGGTGCGCGTAGTACTCAGCCGCGGAGGGCCTCAAAATTTCGTTATCATAAAAAAATTTAAAAAATAAAGAAATAATTAATTTAAATTATCATGGGAGAAAGAAAATGAACAGAAGTTCCCAATTTTACCAAAAATGGTTCGAGATCTGTGCAGTACACCGGCAATTTCTGTTCCTTTTGAAAGATTATTTTCTAAAGCAGCATTAACAATTAGAAAACATCGAAATCGTTTAAACAACGAATCAGCACGTAGTTTAATATGCCGAAATAGTTGGGTAACTAATCTCTAACGAAAATTGTATACTAATTCTTCATAATTATTTATTATTATTAATTTTATTATTTATTTATAAAGATTTATGTGAAATCAGGGGCGTCTGGGGGCACGTGCACCCCCGAAATTTTCAAAAGACAAAAAAAATTGAAAGTAAATTTGAATTTCGAAAATAAAAAGGTAAATAGATTTATTTTAAAGTGGGAAAAAATTTTTTTCCAAATTTATTTTCCGTAATTTATTGTTATTTACCTTGTCTGCTAATAAGTCGACCCTACTTATCCCTTTTTACTTGGAAGCCATGGAATTGATGTAATGTAAAAACCATGTAACGGTAAACATAATTGCTGTTAAGAATAAAGCTTAAACCATTCTTAAACTTTATTTATAATTTTTTTATGGAATTTCCCACAATTTTTGTAATAATTATGTTATTTAGCTAGGAGGTCTAACACTCATGAATATTCATAGGCATATAAATATAGATACCGACATTTTAATAATTAATTTTACGAAAAGCGAAAAGGAAAGAAAGGCGCTTACAGTTTCAATTATAAAAAAAATTAGCGAACGAATAACTTTTTTATGTAATGAAAAGAAAAAAAAAAAAAATTAAAGTTTGTTTTAAATAAAACTAAATTAAATAATAAATTTATGAGTTAATTTTACAAATAAATTTTAAAAAATTGAAAATTTGTAATAATAAAAATTATTGTTGAAATGAAATCCTGGCTACGGGCCTGTGTGGAATATTCTTAATTTTATTTTTATAAATGTTTTTAGTATCATCGAGGGTTCGTTATTATTTATTTATATTCCAAAATGATTTAAAATGGCTTGAACTGAAAATAAAAATAAATCTCAAAATTTCTATATGTAATGACAATTTGTTTAGTCCTTAATCAATTTAAATCAGACGAGACCAACGAGACTTTTCGAGACGAGACGAGACTTTCTCAAACGAGACGAGACTTTTCGAGACGAGACGAGACTTCGAGACGAGACCCAACTTGACACCTTCGAGACGAGACGAGACGAGACTTGAACTGGTCTGGAAACGAGACCAGTTCAAGTCTCGTCTCGTCTCGTCTCGTGTCCATCACTAACATCGATGGAATGTCGCAGTCAACATTCCGGTACTGCAAGATTTGTGATGGTTTAGTCAAGTCCAATTTACAATTCCATTTCCATGAATTCCCGATCCTTTGCGGGTTGGTGCTCCGACTTACTGGTTGTTTGAAAATAAATCCTTCGTTTGAAGTGTTTGAACAATTTTCCAAATTATATATATAAAGCTGCTTGGCTTCACTCACTCACGCATCATTTCGAGTGAAAATGTTTGACCACTTCTAGATGTCGTGGAAAGCTGAAATTTTGCAAACCTGTGGGGTTACATGCACAACCACCCAGAAAAATCGAAAAAGTTGAAAAAGTTACCCCCGAACCCTTCCGGGAGGGTTGAAACGTGTTTTATAAATGCGCACGCATCGCCCTTATTTGGAGTCGGATTTTGATTTTCTAAACGGTTTTGGAATCGTCGTCGCGGTGGCTTTCCGTTTGTTGAAAAAAAAAGTTTGAATTTTTTGACCTATGAACTATCTGTTTTGCTTCGAATGTTTTAAAACTTTTTTTAACCGCGCCGCAGCTAATCGGTATCGGACGGAAAAATGGAAAAAACTGTTGGAAAGGAAAAGTTAAACTGAATAAAAAAGATGTCTTTCAATTTTTGCGTAAATTTGATAGTTTACGAGCAAATGTAAAATTAATTTTTTACGAAAATGCACCTTTAATGAATTTGACAAATTTATTGAACGCTCGGGATTTCACGTCGGAACTCGGAGGATTCAAATGCACTTGTGATGTGCGTTACAATAGAAATACAAAAAACAATTACCAGTTTACTTATTAATAAATTATTAATCTTAAAAATATTATATTTTCATCCTGTAACATTATCTACATAATATGAACAAATATTTTGGGGTTGCAAAACCGTGCATATTATTTGTAATAATAAAAGTGATCGCTCAATGGAAGTCATAATTTGACATTAGGAATTACCAGCTACCTTCCGAAACTAAATTCACCAAAGTGTAATTTTTAAACGTAAAGAAATATGTTTTCGAATAAAGTTATCTTAAGCTTTTGTACTTTTTCTAGGATTCTAAGCAAAATAAATTAAAAAATTAAAAAAAAAATGCTTTCAGATTTATTTAAAATAATTGAATTCGCATTTTACGGGTTTGTTGTTTAATATACGAAAAAAGTCAACCATATCAATACTATAGGAAATTGCCATGCGCTTATTTACTTTTTTTGATATCGAAAATCGGCTGATAAATAAGATCGTTACGGCCGAATTAAAAAAACTTTAAATTTTGACTTTCTTACGCCCGTAGAGCTTAAACTGTTGAAATTTTCGAAAATGTTTTGCGATCATCGTGAGGCCCTTGCGGAGGGCTAAAATTTTGTTCTTTACGAATTTTTTCAAACACGATTCCTTACACCAACTAAGCGACAAAATCTCGAATGACGAAGCATTTCGTTTCAAATCCTTGCCATTTTGGCAAAAGCAAAAGTGTCAGTTTTAACAGTGAAGGGGTGGTTTTTTCGAATAATATCTAATACACTTTTAGTTTTATTTTCACGTAAATTATCGACGTGAAAGTAAAAAAAATTGAATTTTGAAAATTTAAGAAAAATCGTTCGACACCAAAGCGGGCGGACGCCTCGAAAAAAACTTGGCGGTTATTGTCAATGGCCGAGATAGATGTGCGCAATTGTCGATAACAATTTAACGTCTAAAATTTTAACTTTTTCCTTCTTCGTTAGGGCGGGACCCAAATAAAGCTAAAATTGTGTATATTTGTTAAAATTTGTTCTTCGAGGACAAAGTTTTCGGCTAATTCAAAATAAATTTATAAAAAAATATTTAACTAAAATCCTTCCAAGTATCGAGCCCATTCGTTTATGTCGTTAAATTTGCAAATTTTCGAAAAAAAATTTTTCGCAAGAGAAACCAAGGCAAAACCCTTTAAAATTATTTTTTGAAATTTCGATTTGGTTTTGCGGCCTTATAGATTTAGATGGGAAAAAATAGTAATATATGAATATTGTGGCAATCCAAATTACCCATTCGATCCCGCTTTGAAATTGAAAATCGGTTAACAAATAAAGCCGCAATGGCGGAAATAAGAAAATTGCAAATTTAGACTGTTTTACGCCGATTTTGCGCAAACTGTTGAAATTTTCGAAAATGTTTTGCGACCATCGTGAGGTTCTTGCGGATGGCTAAAATTTTGTTCCTCACGAATTTTTTCAAAAACGTTTCCTTACACCGACTAAGCAACGAAATCTCGAATGACAAAGAATTTCGTTTCAAATTCTTGCAATTTTTACTGTAAACCCAAAAATGTGAGTTTTAACAGTGAAGGTGCGGTTTTTTAGAAAAATGTCTAATTTGCTTTTCGTTTTATTTTCACGTATATTATCGACGTGAAAATAAAAAAAATTGAATTTTTAAAATTTAAGAAAAACCAAAACGGTTGGACGCCTCGAGAAGAACTTGGAGGTAATTGTCAATGGCCGAGAAAGATGCGCGCAATTGTCGATAACATTTTAACGTCTAAATTTTAACTTAGTCCTTCTTCGTAAGGGTGGGACCCTAATAAAGCTAAAATTTGTGTATATTTTTTAAAATTTGAATCTTCAAAGACAAATTTTTCGGCTAATTCAAAATAAATTTATAAAAAAATTTTGACCCAAAATCCTTCCAAGTATCGAGTGCATTCATTTATGTCGTTAAATGTGCAAATTTTCGAAAAAAAAATTTTCACAAGAGAAACCAAGGCAAAACCCTTTAAAATTCTTTTTCAAAATGTCGATTTGGTTTTGCGGCCTTACCGCTGTAGATGGAAAAAAATAGTAATATATCAATATTGTGGCAATCCAAGTTACCCACTAGATCCCGCTTTGAAATTAAAAATTGGTTAACAAATAAAGCCGCAATGGCGTAAAGAAGAAAATTGCAAATTTTGACTGTTTTACGCCGTTTGCGCGTAAACTGTGGAAATATTTGAAAATGTTTTACGATCATCGTGAGGTCCTTGCGGATGGCTAAAATTTTGTTCCTTACGAATTTTTTCAAAAACGTTTCCTTACACCGACTAAGCAACGAAATCTCGAATAACAAAGAATTTCGTTTCAAATTCTTGCCATTTTTGCAAAAACCAAAAGTGTGAGTTTTAACAGCGAAGGTGCGTTTTTTTCGAAAAATGTCTAATCTGCTTTCCGATTTATTTTCACGTATATTATCGACGTGAAAATAAAAAAAATTGAATTTTGAAAATTTAAGAAAAATCGTTGGACACCAAAGCGGGCGGACGCCTCGAAAAAAGCTTGGCGGTTATTGTCAATGGCGAAGATAGATGTGCGCAATTGTCGATAACAATTCAACGTCTAAAATTTTACCGTTTTCCTTCTTCGTTAGCGTGGGACTCAAATAAAAGTAAAATTTGCGTATATTTTTGAAATTTGATTCCTCGCAACAAAATTTTTCGGCAAATTCAAAATAAATTTATAAAAAAATTTTAAACTAAAATCCTTCCAAGTATCGAGTCCATTCGTTTATGTCGTTAAATTTGCAAATTTTCGAAAAAAAATTTTTCGCAAGAGAAACCAAGGCAAACCCCCTTTAAAATTTTTTTTCGAAATTTTGATTTGATTTTACGGCCTTACCCCTATAAATGGAAAAAAATAGTAAAATATCAATATTGTGGCAATCCAAATTACCCACTAGATCCGCTTTTGAAATTGAAATTCGGTTAACAAATAAAGCCGCAACGGCGGAAATCAGAAAATTTCAAATATTGACATTGTTACGCCGATTAGACGTAAACTGTCGAAATATTTGAAAATGTTTTGCAACTACCGATTGAACCTTACTAATGGCTTTACTTTTTTTCCTCACAAATTTTTTTAAAAACGCATTCTTACATTTGCCAAACGACAAAATGTCTAATCACGAAAATTTTCCTCTCAAATCTTGGCCTTTTTTGGAGTAAACCAAAACCGCCAGTTTTAACAGTGAAGGAACGGTTTTTTCGGAAAAGCCCAAATGAACTTTTCGTTTTCTTTTCCCGAATATTATTGATGTGAAAATTAAAAAATTTAAATTTTTAAAATTTAAGAAAAACAATTTAGAAACTCAGAATAGATAGAACAAAAATGTTAACAAATATTTTTATAAAAATTATATCTGGAAGCCGGTTAAAATAAAAACAATAAAAATCTAAATATTTGGTAATGTCAAACGGTTCTCTTACGGACACCCATCCAAGTAGTAACCGTGCCCGATATTGTTTAACTGATCGGATCGGATGAGAACAAATTTGGAATTAAAATTAAATAACTTTATTCAAATTTTATTTTCCCCATTTGTTTGGTCACGGACGAGAACGGGTACTACTAATAATGTAAATTTTAAATATCTTGACAATAGACACTTTATAGAAAATTTAAGCATATTAATGCTTAAAATATTATTCTATATTAATTTCGAATCAACATAAAACCGAACATTTAATTTATGCCACATAAATTAAAACGAACTCATTTTATATTGCATATCACTTTTGCAATTTTCAACAAATTTTTAGCATTTTCAGCTAGCCTCCAAGCTCATCCTCACAGGTCCATAAAAGTAATCTTTTACTTTGCCTACGCCTGCAAAAAAGTACAAATCGAAACACTCGGATCGTCCGACACTCCACGCCTCTCTCATCACCTTCTTTCCCCCCTCCCCTTGCCCACTTCGCCACACCCCTCTCCGGCCACCGCTACCAAACTACAACCGGGACCAAACTTAACGAGGCCGCAGGCCACGTGCCTCGCAGAGATAGCCAAAGAAATCGGCCGTTTAATTTAAATTAAATTAAATCTTTTAAATTATTTGAATTATTATCGACACTTTTAATGTTTAAATATAATAATAAAGTGGTTCAATTGTTTCACCGGCTCGGTTCGGTACGATCGCTCCTCGTGCACCACTAGAGGATTACTAACTACAGATTTGCGGCCGCAGGCCGCTAGGCGGCCATAGGCCGTTATGAGCCCGATAGGGCGAACTAGCCGAAAAAAATCGGCCGTTAGGCCGATTTTTATTGGCTAGTTTTACTATAAACCTGCGACAGCGCTATTAGGCTTAATATAGGTAACCATTACTGAAACTTCACAGGGTGTTAAGTGGTGACTAATTGACTACGTTTTTGAACCATAAATTACCATAACCAAAATCCAATTTTCCCTAGTTGATTTTCCAAAACAATTTTATTGATTCCTCAAATATAGGAGCACTCAAAAGAAAAATCTTATGTGGACACCACATAACTTCCTTGTAATTTTTATAATAATTGGACAGGAATCTCGTTAATCTATTTATGCGCGTCATTAATTACAACTTTTGGCACGGACAATCGCAACCAAAAATAGGAGGTGCACAACTAGATGCTATAAGTGTCTCAAATCCAAAATTTCAACTTTCTACCACCTACCGTATTTGAGTTATGCGACATACAGGCGTTCGTACATACGTACGTACGTACGTACGTACGTACAGACGTCACAACGAAAATAGTCAAAATGGATTCAGGGAAGGTCAAAATGGATTGTTCCGTCAAAATCTGGAAATCGAAAAAAATCGGAATCACAATACTTCCTTGTTTTACAAGGAAGTAAAACAGATTGTCATTGGATACAATATGAAATCTTGGAATGAGATTGTTGAGGTGGGCAATGATGTCATTTTGTTTTTCAACTGACAATGACGAAAAGAAGAAAACTTCAAATTTGGTTGGATTGATCATTAAATCGATTTCACCAAATTTATGTATTAATAGATTCAAATCTTTTAAAACTTATCAGATTTTCCTCCTATCGTTCCATCGTCGAGGTACCAAATATTAAGACTCGATTTTAGTGACTTTACAATCGTATTAATAGCAAGACTGAACAAAGCAGGGCCCATAGGGTCTCCTTGCTGACAACCGACTGCAGATGAAATAACATGATTCCCTTTTAAAAGTATCGACGGGCTTGAATAATTTTGATAAATATATGGAAAAGCAAGAGGAATTTCGGTTTTAACTTAGTCTAAAATTAAGTCACGATCTACAAAGTTAAAAGCATTACTAACATCCACTTTTAAAATAATTTCAGCTTCACTGTCATATTGAATATATTATGTCCTGACTGAATGAACCGCAGCTTCACAACTACATTTTATTCCAAATCCCTATTATTGCACTGGGCATAATGTATTTACAAGAAAATCTTATCGAGTTTTTCATAAAATTTTTGAAGTTAACCGTCGAAATGTGCATCCAATGGCAATTGGTCTAATACCACCTTCTTTTTTCTTGAGAGCGATTAAATTTGCTCCGTATAAATATGGAATGAATTCTTTATTTATTTTTCCATCCAGCATTAAGATTGATAGTTTCAGAAGAGCTTTCAAGTAATTTTGTTGCAGATTCACCGTTTGATGTTGCAAAAGCAAATCTTTTAGGTGCTGTGGTGAAATACCATCCATACCTCCAGCGGACCGATTAGGAAATTACTTAACAGCTTCTAAAACATCTTTTTCTGTTATATCTACTTGGGGCAAAATTTCAGATGGATCATCGCGGATGATAAGAGGACGTAACGGAAGTGGGTGTTTATCTTTTAAACATTCGATTATTTCGTCGCTATCGGAGGCTATGATATCATCTGAAGATAAGAAGCGTACGGCCCCTTGAACGTCTTCTTCGTATAATTTCAACTCAGCTTTTCTATAAATTGACGTATTGAGATTTTGAAAATAATTTGATTCTAAAGTACTTGGCATTTTATAATGAGATAAAT
The DNA here is from genome assembly GCA_949152465.1 of Cantharis flavilabris. Classification (NCBI taxonomy): domain Eukaryota; kingdom Metazoa; phylum Arthropoda; class Insecta; order Coleoptera; family Cantharidae; genus Cantharis; species Cantharis flavilabris. The sequence goes on along the minus strand of OX424436.1, from coordinate 25,947,487 downwards.
TTTGCTTTATTTTAGTAGTCAGGGATATCTTTTTAACTCTGTATTTTTCGTTGGACACATGTAGTACAGAATAATAGGAATAAAATAATTCTTGCCAGTCGGTAAAGTAGTTAGTCGAAACATAGTTCTCAAAAATCTTGATTAATTTTCGGAAAACTGATTCACGAGCTCCACAAGGTATTCTCCTAATTATTGCTTTCGAAGATTTGTATTTTTTTAATCTCTCTGAGAAAGTAAACTCCTCTTCATTAATTGATGAATTATCAATTAATATATTTGAGTTTTTTAGAAATTCACTATGTGCACTGGTAATGTGGGTTTTCAAAAGTTTGAAACCTGATTTACCACAGTGTGGGCAAGTCGACAATGTAGTGTCCGCTGTAACAGAGGATGGTCCAGAATCTTGTAAATATGATGATGGACCTGGGTTCGGCTGTATATTTCCAGATAAAATAATCAACCAAAAGAAAAATTTTGAGTAATTGATAATAATAATAATAATAGGTTTATTTTCTCTAAGGAAATGTATATGAAGTGCACATAAGAATAGAAAAAAATATCAATTAACAGAAACAAAGATTCAATCTCAACCAATTTTACAAAAATTCTTTCATATCATGGTTCCTTTTCAATTAAAAATTTATGAACAGCCGTTTTATAGTCTTTGAAGATTTTTATTATGTCTTTATTTCATTAGGTAACTTATTGTAGTATTTAATAATGCAAGAATAATAGCAATTTTTCTCTGTTATTGTTAATTGATGTTGTGGTATTCTGTAATTCATGCTTCTTGTAGGATGGTAATTTTTATCATCAAGTGCTGCGAAAACAGATGACGATTTTTGTATATGAATAAGACGCATTCCTGTATATAGATTCCCCCATACTGTCAGTAATTCGCTTTGTTTAAATTTTTCCCTGCATGTCTCTCTAAATTTTAGTCTTAGTATTGTTCTTAGTATGCTTGCTTTTGTATTTTAAGTATCGAATTAATTTGTCCACCTCCATAGAAAATTAATTCATATCTAACTTTTGACTTAAACGTCGCGTCGCCTGGTAAACCGTTTTCAGTATCCCATAACTTATATAATTCGATATTACTCGCAATCCATAGACGATCGCATTCAAACTTTTTGCCACTACTCGGATGTGCTGCTTCCGTGTCAGTTCTCCGTCTATATGCAATCCCAGGAATCTCGCACTCCTACATAATCCGTATTCTCCATTTATCAGTACCTTCTCAGGTGTTTCAAGCCCAGAATGTGGAGTTTTAAATAATATTAAATTTGTTTTCTGCTTATCAAGACATTCCATTTGCAGCCAACCATTGTTCTACCTGTAACGATTCAGAATTGGTGGATCAATTAATGGGACAAATGTGATGCGGGGGTGCGTTATCGCAGCTCCCGAGTCCGTTGCTTTGTTATTAGTTTACCATGACTTTGCTTTCTTTAAATACTAAACAAGATTTCCTTGTTTTGTTTATTGTTGATGGATTTTTAAAGGTATATGAATTATGTTGGTGGTCCTGTTTTCCTGATGTCATTATCATACACATTTTTCGTTGTTAAAATTTTCAAGTTTGACAAATTCGTAATTTTGGTCTTTTGCAAGAGATTTTTGGATTAGCGAAGTGCTACGAAAGTGGGGTTTATGTTTTTTTATTAGCCCTTCCGATTTCTTGGGATTCATTCGCTGCACTTAGCATTGAAGATTGTTATCGCAGATATTTAATCTTATCTCCTTTGGAGGATTCAGCATTCGGATTTCTTTCGTAAGTACCAATTTTTAATTTCGAAATACAAACTATGTTTGTAATTTTTATTTTAGTCATCTTTACAACTTCTTGAAAATACGAAAATTACAATAAGGAAAATTGACCCTCAACAACATCTGAACGGTAATTTTGGGAATCTTCTAATGTTTTTCTTTTCTTCTCTACGTCAATAATTGTTTTAGGGTCTTTGTTTACATCTTACCTTCCCGACAGTAAATTGCTGTCCAAGTTGAACCAAACATTATACCGTTATCATTCTGGTGACCGCCATTGCAGCGGAAAAATCGCTTTGTTTGAATGTCGATTTTTAGAACATCTTAACAACAACAACTTAAATATTGCTCCACAAGCGAGAACGTCTACCATCTTAATCCAAGTTAATTCAATTATACCACCTACCAGGATTCCGTATCATCTGTTGAGATAAGTGTTCTGTGCCGTCTATGTTATTTGTTATTAATTATTATTATTGATTATCTTTGTTGCACCATAATTTTGCTTAGTCTATATTACCACAAGGCATTCGATTGTTTTTGCCTCCTATTGGAGTTTATATTTTGTTAAAACCACATATAGCTATATCGGGTTGGTTGCGCTTTTAGCAAGAAAAGCTATTCGCGGCGACGCGACGCCACCGGTAAATTCGTATCATCCCTATCTGTATATAAGTTATTCTGAAATACAAATATAGTAGCTAATATCAATTCTCAGTACATAATGTATACCACGAATCCTTCAATTATTTAAAGAAAATTATAATATGGTTCCTAATTAAAGAAAACTATACTGAAAAAATATACTGCATGTTTTAATTTTTTAAATTATATAAATTTTAAATTTAATAAATAAATATTTAAAATTAATTATTATTTTTATTCATCAAAATTAGTGAAATATAAATTTAGAAATGATGATATAATGAAAATTGATATACATAAACTACTATTAGTAATAATTTTTTATCGTTGAGTTTTTTTTTATATACAGGGTGGTCGTTTGAAAACGAAACAGACGGGATTGTGACCAGTAGAATTTCTTTTTCAAAAAATGCAAAAACACGTAAATTTTATTATCGAGGGGGGAAAACTTTTACGACCAATGTCACTCCCTTATTGTTTCATCCTTTAGCGTGGTGAAGACAACCCCTGAAATGTTAATAGGGATGATATGGCAAGTGACACCTTATATGAAAGGTCTTGCTTCCCTGAATTCAGTCCAATGATGTTTTTGAAGTTATACAACAACAAAATTGCAGCTGCAAAAATGCCAAATAAATACGATATTTCAAGACAGTTAAGAATAAAAAAATAAAAAGCGCTTAGACAGGTTGATTTTAATTTCAAGAGGGCTACATTTACTGCTATTCATAAACATTGACAGTTCAACCCTTAGCAAACCCTCCTTCCCCCTTGGAATTTTGAATGAAAAAATGGGTCTGATAAAAAGATTAGTTTAATCAAATTAGATGTTCTACAATTTCAACAATAGAAAAAAAATGTTTTTAAAGATTTTTTTTAAATTGTTCAAATTGTAGAACATCTAATTTGATTAAACTGATCTTTTTATCAAACCCATCTTTTCATTCAAAATTCCAAGGGTGGTTTGCTCTTTACCTTAAGGGTTGAACTTTATGAATGTTTATGAATAGCACTAAAGGTAGCCCCCTTGAAATTGAAATCAACCTGTCCAAGCGTTTTTCACTTTTTTATTCTTGAATGTTTTTAAATATCGTATTTATTTCGCATTTTTGCAGCTTTAATTTTTTTGTTGAATAATTGATAAAACTTCAAAAAAATTATTGGACTGAATTCAGGGAAGCAAGACCTTTCAAATAAGGTATCACTTGCCATATCATCCCTATCAGGGGATAAAACAATACGGGAGTGACATTGGTCGCAAAAGTTGTCCCCCTCGATAATAAAATTAACATCTTTTTGCATTTTTTGAAAAAAAAATTCTGCTGGCCACAATCCCGTCTGTTTCGTTTTCAAACGGGCACCCTGTATTAATATGAAAACCATTGGATGACCTTAGGTGAATTTCCTTTTAATTTTTATATTGTTAACTGTAATTTAAAAAAATAATTTTTTTTTAAAGAATTATTATATTATTTCATGTTAACTAAATAATGCATTTGTTTCTAAGTTTTTACATAGAACATCATTATTATGACATTATTTTGTCAAAAAATTTGTCAATATCATGTAAAAATTAAAAAAAAATTTTTTTTTAATTTAATTCTATTGTAATATTTTAGCCGTAAAAATGAGTCAAATTTAAAAGACTCAAAAAAATAGTATATTATAGGCCAAGGTTGTGAAGACAGCCATTATAGCCCTAGCGCCAAGATTATATTCCAAGATGCGAAGCGCCGAGGAATATAAGGCGCGTAGGCTATAATGGTCTTCACAACCGTGGTTTATATACGATTTTTTCCACTACTAGATTTATTGCCATTTTTTTAAAATTCTTATTAATGAAAAAAATTTCAAATTTAAAATATTTATTTCCAATGACAGTTTTGTTTTGTCGATTTCACAGTTGTTGACAAATTTAGTTTTCCAAAGTCGTTCACCGAATTTTTACTGTTTTAAATAATGGATAGAAATCTCCGAAGTTATTCAAAAGCATTGTTTTGCATTTATTCGTCTTAAAATACTGAAATTATTCAATAAACTTGTAATTTTGTGGTTTCTCAAATTAATAAGAGGTGGCGCTAGCGCTCCTGTCATAATTAATTCGACTTTATTTAGAAATGTTTAAAATGAAATTAATCAATTAAAAAACCGTTTTGAATAGTTTAAGTGTAATTAAATAGCATCTCTCGGTTATACAAAATCGTTTTTTAACAAAATTTTTCTTATAAATAGTCGCTAAACTGTAGAAAAATATCAATATGTTCATTATTTACCAGTGGTCAATAATGAAAAAATTATTTACCACTTGTCTAAAATGCATCACTTCACGTGCGACTTGACTAAGTTGTAATGATTGCCTATATGACTAATAGTGGAAAATAGTATAGTACACTTAGGTTGAGAAGTGAGCCATTATTTACCGAGCACGTTTATATTCTGAGGCGCGTAGCGCCGAAGGATATAATGTGTGAGGTGTATAATGGCCTTCTCAACCGAAGTATATATAACTATAAAATATATAAATATATATATATAAATAAATAAATATAAGTATATATAAATATAAAACTGATATATTACTATATTTGATTAGATTAGATTTTGATAAATATAGCTTTAGTTGCTTCCTATTTATTTCTCAGATATTTCAAAATATCAAGTAGTGTGGGTGTTTAGTTGTCAAATAAAGAAAATAAAACTAATTAAATGCAATTTTAAATGTAATTTTCCAGGAAATAGCCGTTTTCTAAAAGTTTATGTAAAATGTGTGAATAAAATTTGGAACATGGGTGAAAATTTTAGTGAAAGTGATTTAGAGCTGGAAGTATGTACCCCACCTAAACTTAGAAAGGCGGCAACTAGTGCAAGTAGCGATTTGTTGCCAGAAAAATCGAAAACACTGCATTAAAAGAATGGTGCGAAAGAAAGAAAGATATTAAAATATCAGAAAATGGTTTATTGGCATATTTCAAAGAAAAAGCTGGCTGCAAAAAGATATCAACATTGTCGGCAAACTATTCCATGATAAAATCTACTCTTGCAATAAAAAAAAACATTGACATTTCCTAGTTATTTATCTAGGTGTTTTTTTATTATCATTATTTACCTAGGGTGAGAAATATTACTTCTCATTAGAGGAATGGAGTAAATAATGCTCATTTCTCATGTTAGTAGTAAAAAAAATTGTTTAATAGACCTCTAACTTAACAATTCTGTATCTTATTAATAAACTACTATATTTGTATTTCAGAATAACTAACATACAGTCAAACTTCCCTAACTCGAATCTCAAAACCATCAAAAAAGTTCGAATTGGAGAAACTTCGTGTTGGAGAAAATGTATCAAAATATTTATTTTTTACTAGCTGGCCCGGCAGACGTTGCCCTGCACTTTAAATTTTTGCCCATATGGATTTTCAAGATCCAATCCGCATATAGCCTTGCTACTTATTTATGATCATCGCAAATACTAAAAGTATTAAAAAAGGATTACCTAAATAAATAAATGATTTTAAAAAAGAATAAAAATCAAGGTTTAATAAAAAGTTTAACAAAACTGCTAAGTATTCACAAAAATCACAATAATTTCAAATTTTACTTTATTTTATTTCTGCCAATTACTGTTCTTCTTTATGTTCTTCCTTTTCCTCCTCTCCTTCGTCTTCTAATAAGGAATTTTCGAAATTACGTAGCGATATTGCCAATTCCTGTTTTTTTTCTGTTTCTTCTTTTTTTCTCTTTTTCTTTTTGTAATAGTTAATGCATCATTACGCATTGGATTTCCGCCAAAATCTTGCAATACATCTTTTAAAGAATTTATAGTGGCTTGAGTGAATTCCTCTTTTACTTTCAAATTTTCATATTTTGAATCCAGCAATTGGTTTAAAAATACTTCTCCAGTCCAGATTGGTCGTTCTGCAACTCCACACGCATGTGTATATTTAATTTGAGTGCTTTGACGTGTTTCCGCAAAACGGGCGACTTCAAGCATGCATTAAGTTCATCCGCTGGATTTGACTTACAGTGATTTTCAGCAAATTGTTAAATAACTACTATTTTTTTTAGTTCAATTGACCAATGAGTTTTTTCTGGATGTATTTTCAAAAATAATTACCAACTTTCATGGCTAGTCTGATAAATGAAACTTTTAATAATTTCAGAAGCATTTTTTGACTTTTTAAGTAAAAACTAAATGAAATCTAATGCTCTTATCATTCGTAATTTATATTTCTGAATTATTTTTGTGTTTTTCATTTTATTCTAAAATAATTAGGGAAGCAGGGATTTGCATAAATAAGTTTATACATGTTAATTTCCTATGTTCAGCTAATGCCCGATTTCTTTATCTTGAAATATCTACCGGATAAGTATAACTATATGGATAACCAATCAAGCAACCGTAATTCACATTTTTACTCAAGGTGAAAAAATCGGGCATAGGTCATTCAGCACCCTGTATAAGTACATATACGAGTCACGCGTCGACGTTGTTTAAAAATGCGAATCACTTAAAAGCGAGGCTGAGTGAGCCAATAAATTTTACATAATGCGTTTAAAAAATGTCTAATGTATTTTTTGCATATTTTTTGAAATCGGCATCTTGTTGAACATTTTTATGTAAGTCCACACAAAGTTGGAGAATTGCATGATATTTTCTATTGAACAGCTCCCGGAATAAAGCTACATGTATTTAATTAATGCACTATTTATTGTCTTAGAATTTCTTTTATTTTGAAGTACATATCGTACTTATACGATATGTTTTTTAGAAATATATTTTTAGAATATTTTTAAAATATTTTTTAATTCACTTGACATTCTAGAAAAAGGTGCACCGATGTGCCTTCTAAGATATATTGAACCTTGTTGCAAAACTGTTAAGTTGACAAAAATGTATTTTTTGCCACTTTTCCGAGCGTTCGACCCACTGTGCCGTGGCTTAATATTTCGGCATTTAATACCTCAAAGATGTTGCCAACATTTTGTGAGAGAAACACGGTCGAAATAGCCAGCTGTGATCGAACCCACGACTCCGACATAGCAATCAAGCATTCTAACTACCAGCCTATGATGACCGCGTTCAAACTGCAAGTTATATTATATAAAACAAATGATGAAATATATTGATGAGGATCGTAGTGATACAAAAATTTTATTAATACATGATTCATGTATGATTAGTGAGAGCAAGTAGTACAGAACGCACCAGACACACCAGAGAGTGTGAATACCTTTATTAATAATAATCACCGTTAAAATATAATCAATAATCACCCATATACAGGGTGTCCCCGGATACACTTTATATAATTTCAGTGGTGATAAGGACACTATTCTAAGAAAAATATTTAACAAACATTTTTTTCTAAATTGAAACCCTCGAGAGTTAGGCCTCCTTACTCCTTAAAGCATTTTTTTTAATTACCAACTTCACATGGCCATAGCTTGGAAAATATTGATTTTTCAGTAAAAATAGTTAAGTGCTTTTATAAAAAGCTTGAAATAATCTACAAACTAGATTTGAATCTTTTATTGTCTAAAGTCAACGGCTTTCGAGTTGTGAATTAAAGTAAGTAAAAAACTGTTGAAAATTTTGGATCTTTTTTTCTTGGTTTTTTTTCAAATCGCTGTATCTTTTAAATGAAATATTTTACAAAAAATCTATTCTATAAAATTAATCTATTTCACAGAAAAATCAGAAAATGAAAAAAATCAGCTACACAACAAAAAATTAAATTTACAAAATTTTTATTTTTATTCAAAAATTGAAAACTTGAGATATCAAAACAGAAATTTTGAAAGGTAGGTAGCTATTATGGTGGTCCACTTTAAGAAAATAGATTAACTTTTTTCTGACGTGTAGGTATATGATTTTTAATGAGTGAGTCGATGGTTCAGTGGGGACTCGTAACTTTGTTAAAACTATATTATTTAAAACTGTTAATTATTATTAATAATATATTAATTAATAATCTTTTTCGTTTATTGTAGTAAAACTGCTGTTTTCTTATCAATTATCATTGTCACACATTATAAAATCTTGTTTTAAAAATTACACATGTTAAGTATTAACAAACATAATACTTACATAGCATAGCATATCTAGTTAATATTATTAATTATTTCTTTTGTTTTCAGGTGACTGGAATTGTTGGGAGAGCTGATGTCTTAGCATGCATCTTCTTCCTCATGTCATTGCTGGCATATCATGGGTAATTAATCCTTAATGATAATTATTAAAAATAAATAAAATAAAATAATATAGCACCCTTCAAGAACTTTTCTATATAAAATAAACAAAATTAAATAAGTAATTAAGTTCTTAAAAGTTATTAATGAACGTAACATGTTTCGTAAGCCATGCTTGCATTTTCAAATGCCAATTTTAAAGTTGACAATTCTCTTAAAATACAAAGATACAATGTAAATTGTTTTTAAGCACAGCAAAAGCTATTAGAAAACTTTAACGATATAAAAGAACATAGAAAGGTACCCAAAGATTGGTAGATAGGAATCATAATTTCTTTCTATAGGAAGGAAAGAGAAGAGTGTAGAAACCATTGAAGCCAGGAAAAACTTAAGCAACAAAGCTAGAAAGCAAAATAGAGGAAAAACTAGATCAACAATTGGAAGACTCACAGTTTGGATTCAGACCAAACGGTGGGAGGGGGAGGAGGAGGGCGTCCAAGATCATATATTTGCACCTAGGCAAATCATTGAAAATGTCACAGAACGAGAAAATCAGCTGCATCTTTGCTTTATAGATTTGGGAAAAACCTTCGATCGAATTACAAGAGACAATATGTGGAATAGTTTGTATGTATATTCGATTCGGTGCGATTCTGATTTCAACATGGTTATGCAACCATGTTGTTATACCTGGATTGTTATCCTAACTTATAACCAACTCCGTAACAATAGGTTTGTTCCAACAAGCAATTCGATTATCGACGGCAACCAGTAATTTGACCACGTATTGCGCCTGCGTTAGGAACATTACTAAATTTACAAGTAATAACGTAAAGCTGTGTTGGAACGTTTTGCGAATTGTTTTCGAACCGAGATTAACCTCAAATAATTGACAAGTGTGATCATAGAGAGCGATGCTTATCGTTAATATTTAAGGCAGCAATAAATTGTTTTAAAGTGTATACGATTTATGTTATGAAGTTTTTCTATGCTTTTTTGTGCCTTTTTATGGGTATTTTCAATTTTTGTGCTTATTTGAAGCCTGTTTTCATGAATATTATTTTGGTTTTTGAAGTTAATTTATAATTTTTACTTTAAAAACAAGTTCGATGGTGAATTTTACTAAAAGAAACCCTCGAAAATCGGATCTGTTATATACACAAATAATCCCGGTGGCAATGTTATTTGATACTGTACTTATTTATTTCTTAAAAACGTTTAAGAATTTTTAAATAAAGATATTAAGGTGTTATTATCTTGGAATGGCCAGGTAACAGCCCGAATTTAAATCCAATTGAAAATCTTTGGGGAATTATGAAACGAAAAATTACCGATAAGGATACAAAATCTATAATACAATTGCAAAATTTGTTAAAAGTTGTATGGCAGATGGCCGAAAGTCATTACAGACGAAATTTTATAACATTTCGTTAAATCAAAGCCTGCCCGGTTAAAAAACGGATTTAAAAATTAATACGGGTTCTAGGAGGATGCTAATCAAATACCTGTAACATTAAATAAATTTTTGATTTCATGATTCTATGATTTAATGCACTTTTTAATAAATATTTTTTAATCTTCTCCCCCTGTCACCATCCATTTATTAATATTTTTCTTTTTTGTAATGTGTATTTAAATAATATGTATGTACTTATTTAAATTTCTCGATTTTATTACGAAAATTACAAAATAATTAATGATAGGACAACTACCTGGGCAATAACAATACTCAACTATAACATTTTAACATTTGCGCATGGCTATTCATGTTACAAACTATTGTAGCAGGTATCGTTTAAACCGCAAATGAACTAAGTTGAACCGTTCAACATGTTTGTTATAGTTATGGTGACCATATGTACTTATTTTAGTAGGACAGTACTCTTTTTTGGAACGATGTCCTATGTACTTTAAAACTTCTCAAAGTACTACCGCTCATGGAAGTTCGGACACCTAATAAAAATTTATTAACAACCATAAAATTTCGTAAGCATTTGTTAAATGGGAGAAATATTTACTCATAACAGGAAATAGGTACTAACCTAATATTCTAAGAAGTTTATATTGGTTTCGCTTCTTTTAACACTTAGAAAAATAAATTTAAACCGCACTAATCCATTAACAATTTTATAGCTACTTGTTCACTTACCGAAATATTTTGTTTCTTTTTAATTTTAGGTAGGCTTCCAATAAAGCTTCAGGCTTTATTGTTGGTGCAATATAATCTTGGTACAATTACTTCAATATTTTTGTAAATTTTAAAAATAGGGCGTTACATTTGCCAGTTTCTATGCAAACGAGCTTGTGATTGTATCTTTATTTTGTTTAAAACTTTAAAAGTGTTAAAAATTATTTTGAAAATGTCACGCGAAAAACCTACTACCGTAGAAAAACGAGCGAGTGTTGTTACCTTGTTAGAGGAAGGTTTTTCAGTTCGTCAAATTGCGAAAAAAACTAATTTAAAAAGTTCGACCGTAAATGATATTATTCATCGATATCGAAGTACGGGTAGTTTAAAAGATCGAAATCGTCCAGGACCTTCTAGACAAACAACTGCTGCTGAAGATTTAAGAATTGTGTGGTTAAGTAAACGAAATAGAAAACTTACGGCACCAGAAATTACTTTGGAAGTGAATCGCGGACGCAAGAAAACGATTTCAACCAGTACGGTAAAACGTCGACTTCAAGAAGCCGATCTTCACGGGCGGGTTGCCGTTCGAAAACCCCTTTTACGTCGGGGTAACAGGGCGAAACGACTTCAGTAGGCACGAGATCATTAGATTGATCAGTTGAAGATTGGAAACAAGTGCTCTGGAGTGACGAATCAAAATTTGAAGTTTTTGGACAAACTAGACGAGTGTTTGTCCGAAGATCAAAGAGGGAGAAAATGATTCCGCAGTGTATTGTGCCTACTGTGAAGCAAGCGAGGAGTTCGGTACTTGTTTGGGGATGCTTTTCCTTTGCAGGAACGGGCGATTTATGTAAAATTGAAGGAGTGATGAAAAAAGAACACTATTTAAAAATATTAGAAAAAAACACTTTGCCATCGGGGTTGCGTTTAATCGGTCCCAATTTCACCTTCATGCACGATAACGACCCTAAACATACAGCGGTAGTGTGTAAAAATTATTTAAATGCTCAAGAGCAAGATAATATTTTAAAAATTATGAAATGGCCTCCACAGAGCCCGGACTTAAATCCAATCGAGTTGTTGTGGGACGAGCTGGACAGGAGAGTTCGAAAAGTGTGTCCAACATCAAAAGACCATCTGTGGAACATTTTAAAAAGTGAGTGGACTAATATTCCGCAATCGGTTTTGTCTAAACTTATTAACAGAATGCCTAGAGTAGTGCGAGCAGTTATAAACGCCAAAGGTGGTTTCTTTGACGACAAGAAAATTTGATGCCTTTATATTTATAATTAAACAAAAAAATTTTTTTGGTGCTAATTTTAATGCCCTTTTTTGTAAATATAATAAAATTTTGATTTTCCTTAGTTTTGTTTGTTTTTTTTTACTGTTTTTAAATATATCATTAGGTGTCCGAACTTCCATGAGCGGTAGTGTACATACAAATGTACTTATTTTTCCGATTGACTCGAAAACACTGAAAAAGGCTTCTTTACTTCTGGTGACTATATTATTTTCACGAAAAGAAAAGGTGAATACCTAAAAAGAAAGGTCAACGGAAAGAAAAGGTCAGAGGTTAGGAGGATGTTCCTGGTAAAGATCATAGTTTTAGATGCCGTTGACCTTTTTTTTTTTTTAGGTATTTACCCGCTATGTACTTTTTTTTCGTGAAAATATTATGGTCACCATAGTTATAGTCCATTTCATTTAAGAAAATAGTAAGAATTTGTACTAAAACGATGACCTCGAAATGTTTACCAATGAAATTGGTTAGAAATTAGGCGGCTTCACACTAACGAAATTTACGTGTTGATGACAGATAACATTTAATTTTTTGTATTATATTAAATGGTTCCTATGCAGTATTTCTTTATTTATTTCATCAAAATCGCATTAAACTTGAAATAAATTTGTGAAAATAAGTTTTGTAAAATTATGTCGTAACTTTTAAACATTCTTGGTTAGGCAACACATATAACGCATTCAATTTGAATTTTTAAAATGACGTTTCCCTATGTGAATGTGGTTTTGCATTTGACCTGCCACCTACATTTTTAGTATCTGGGATGGACTATAGAACAGCGGTTTGTTAGTAATCTAGGATTCCGAACTGGTAACTTGTGTCTGTTGGAACGACATTTTATTAATGCGCTTGCGTTGTAGTAATATTACTGAAGATAACTCGTTGTTGGAACAAACCTAATGCTAGCGAAAATGAGTATTTTGTTTAAACACGCATAATCATGATGGTTATAATTTAAGCATAACCAGACGTTGTTAGAAATAGTTCAAATATGCCGTAAAAATAGTACAAATGTACAAATATAACAGGTCGATCCATCAGCTGAGATTTAAAAACTTTTATTTTTTTAATATATTAAATTGATATCTTTATCAAAATTTTGTTAAATTTAAATTAAATAAATTTACAGTTTACACACTATGTAAATAAATGTTTACGAACTATAATAGTGTGTACCATGGTAACGCAAACTTTATTATAGTAATTTAAGAAATCTTAGCAATTTGTAAATATTCAATGGGGCGGCTCCCTGATGTTAGTTCCTGTAATTTGTAAATAGAATAATACAATGCTTAGCTTAAATTTTTTTAGAACTACAGGGGGTGTTGGCATTTCAAGCCCTTAACGCAATCGTTAGGTCTTTCGTCTTTGTATTCTAGGTGTACACCGGATTCCGGATATGTAAAGATGTTAACTTTCTCAAGCTGTACATGGGATCTGGGGTCATATCTGTAGCAATTGCACATAGAGTTGTCTTAATTATTTAATTTTACTTACTGATCTTCAACATCTTTCTAAACATTTTCAAAATTTAAATGAAAATTAACACCAATTAGATCCATTTATATAAATTTTTTTTCAACTTTATTAAAATAATTCAAATATATTTATAACAGCTGTCTTTCACGAGCTTATAGCAATGGTCAAAATGAGCCCAACAAGCACTAAAATGCACTTGCTATTGTAACCATGAATTTTAACAAGAATGGTTCACAAACCCCCCCTCATGGTTACGTTTTGCAAATCAGAATAGCAAATTGACGCAAATAACTATATTTCCATGGCATATTGCTACAAAATAACCAAATTGTTATTACAACAAGGTTGTTATGTCAAATCATAATCGCACCGGTCTTGTTCCAAAATCAATTTTTGAATTTTACTTTAAAGTGCTAGATCAACAGGTGCTAAGTTGGTGTCAAGATCAATTCAATAACGAATAATCGTAGAAAGTTGAAATTTTCAGTACATAGTAGTAAAATAATATGGTATAGTTATTAACATGTAAAAATATTTTACTAAATTACTATTATTACTATTATTATTATTATTATTAGTATTACATGTTAGAAAAATAGGGATTTAAAAAACGCCCGTATCCTTGGTGTGGCTGATGGAGAGGGAGAGGATAAAGGTATTAAAAAACCAACGGCTCTTTGCAGACATAAATATGGTTGATCAGAATCATAAAATCAACTATGACAGCACTGACATTTTAGACCGGCAGAGAATAGACAAGAAAAGGAAAATAAAAAAAATAGCAACGAAAATATGTTGTGTATACCGGGTGACCGGTCGACCATCTGAACATAGGCAATTAACATAGGAAATTGATTTTTCTGTAATTCCTGCTTTCCATTACAACGGATAACAATGAAAATAGTATCAATTTAAAGCGATTTTTATTCCGCTTCTAAAGATACCTAACACTTGATATTTTGTTTTTCAATTACTGGTAAGAACTCACGAATAAAATGCAAAAAAGAGATTTAAAACATAAATTCAAAAAATATAAGAATAATACAATACGTATTATCAAAATTCAAAAAATTTGAAAAAGAGACAATTAACACATAACAGGTCCGAATTAAGAAAATTTGAAAAAATGAAAAATTCGTAATACGATAGTACAATATAACGTTATTTCATGGTTATTGCCATTCTTCAGTTGCACGTAATCGCTTACATTGTAAAATAAGAAACAAATTTTCAAACTAAACAAAAATATCGACTAAATTGTACAAAATTGACTTACCATAACCTCCAAAGATTATCAAAAATGAACTTGTTACATGAAGTATGAATAATTTAAAAATGATTTGAACTAAGAAATTCGTTTACCTAGCACTGCTAGTTTGAAATCCGAAGGCACTGCCCTCTTAAAATGATTTCTAAAAACTTTGAAAAAATTTCAAAATTAAAAATTTACCACGTTTTTTAACCGTGAGGAGTAAAACTAGAAAAAGAACTCAAAATAAAAATTTTAAGTAAATTTGTGGTTTTTAGTATGTATTTATGGTTAAATCCAAAAAATATAAGAATAATACAATACGTAGAAAATCAAAATTCAAAAAATTTGAAAAAGAGACAATTAACACATAACAGGTCCGAATTAAGAAAATTTGAAAAAATGAAAAATTCGTAATACGATAGTACAATATAACGTTATTTCATGGTTATTGCCATTCTTCAGTTGCACGTAATCGCTTACATTGTAAAATAAGATGTAAAATAAAGAGGTTATGGTAAGTCAATTTTGTACAATTTAGTCGATATTTTTGTTTAGTTTGAAAATTTGTTTCTTATTTTACAATGTAAGCGATTACGTGCAACTGAAGAATGGCAATAACCATGAAATAACGTTATATTGTACTATCGTATTACGAATTTTTCATTTTTTCAAATTTTCTTAATTCGGACCTGTTATGTGTTAATTGTCTCTTTTTCAAATTTTTTGAATTTTGATTTTCTACGTATTGTATTATTCTTATATTTTTTGAATTTAACCATAAATACATACTAAAAACCACAAATTTACTTAAAATTTTTTTATTTTGAGTTCTTTTTCTATTTAAAAATAATTTTAGTTGCCTTGATTGAATTTGATTGCAATTGTTTTTGTTTGAAAACCAATAATTTCCAACAAGTTACTTTGACAGATTACAATAAATTTGGTTAACAATGAACGCAAACACTTATTATTTAAAAGAGAATAAAGCTTCTGTACCAAATCACAAAGAGATGAACTCTGAAGACTGGAGCAAAAGAGATAAACTCTTCTAAGTTGAAGATGAAGTAAACTTTCGGATACTTCAACGGACGTCGTCAATCAAAACTAATTTGAATGAGAATCGTTTATTTAACAAATTTACATTGCTTATATATCTAATAACTGGAGTGATAACAATTGCTGACTAAACAAATAACATGTACTAGTATTCTTGACCTAGTAAAGAATTTGTAATATTAGCTATAGTAATTTGAAGAATTTGCACTTCTTAACAATTAAGTGTAGTAAATGTTTTCATTACCTACATTAATATGTTTTGTGAATTTGCAGTTTATGAATTAGTTCAAGGTGGTGTACCCCTTGCACCCCCTGATAGCTGCTTGTGCAAGCAGCGGCTAGCTTATCAGTTCGGAGAGAAGCCTTTGAGTCAGCGATACTTAGAATTATTGCCAGGCGCCAGAAACTACTGTCAAACTTTAGAAAAACAAAAAATAACAAAATGGGTTTGTTTAATGTAGTTTCAAAAAAATTACAGAAAAAGGAAGGGATACTGATGGCATCACCTTAACAATAAAAAAGTTCAAAAAAACAGAAGCGTTGACACTGAAGGTGCCAGAAGCTTTAAAGAAAATTGCCTCGCTCTTGAGTGACGACCGTAACGGTACCACCGTTTAAAAAAATGAAACAAACAAGTCACTGTAAGTCTCCTGAGAGAGAAATAAATGCAACACAAATTGTAATTACTCACCCCACTTCAAAACTACCAGGTGTTAAGGCAAATTAAGCTCGAGTACACCACGACTTCCAGAAAGCTTTCCTTGGTTCGTAGCTTATCGGCTTTTCCAAAAGGTTTGGTTCTGATTCTAAAACAAACTACAATTTGAGTTACAAAACCCCCCTCACAATTGATCTTACGTGACCCGTCTATCTACAAACTTAGTAGATAATTTTGAATTAAGTGGCGTCACCCAAAATTGTGCGCAATTTTACACAAAACCAAAATCAATTATTTAATCGACTTCGACGGCAGTCCTAGGCATCATAAAATGAGCCGAAAGTATAAATTGAGAGATATCCAAAATTTTTCTTTAAAGTCCAATTTGCGTTGAAGATATGCCTTTACGGACATAAACAAATCAATCCAGCACTCCTCAAGGGTGAATGATTACTACGTAAACGATTAGTTTTGTTAAATTCAAACGTTGGTTTGTGGAAAAACCCTCACCAACGGCAGATGGTGATCAAATAAATTAACTAAAATAAACGCAATTGATAAGGTATGAGTAAAAGATGATATTAAATTTTCTTTTACCTGCTTCACACAAAAAGGAAAGATAATGTTGATCAAATCGGTAAAAACCCTACACTATCAATTTAAAGGAAATTTCAGTTAAACAAACTAACTGCGCTAGTTGAAAAATTTTTGTTCTCTTTATCTCCGCTGATAAAGATAATCTCAAAATGGTTTTCAATACCAACCTTCAAATTAAAAGTTGGAAAGGTAAATGGACAATATAAAAATGTAACATGTAAAATTAAAAATTTTAATTTTTCGACAAAAGTAACATTCGCCATGTTACACTCTGCCCCCCCCAAACGTAAAGACTGCGGTCGGCATGAGAAAATAAATTGTGACTGCAATTAACAATTGGACTCAAAAATTGAAACATAACTAAATTGTGAAGCAGATTAGTATGAATTTTCCAAACAACAGAAACAAAAAAACAAAAACGACATGACAGACATTATTCTGAGGCACGAACCCACTAAATTACATCTCAAACGTACCAGTGTGAGCTTAGCAGAAATCTATCCAGACTTGATTCTAAACATGCTTCCGATTTCGTAAAAAAATTTATCTTTGAACATCTAAAACGAAGCAATAAAATAGTAAAGTTTTGATTTCTTACCGCTTTAAAAACAGTAAAATCCCAAATGGAGAATCAAAAGAAAATTACTAGGAAACTTTCAGTTCCTCAAATCAGTTAAGTTTTTGGCATAAAAACTTTAGGCCTAAATTAAATTTTGAAATGAAATCTTTCAAAAGAACACTGAATTCGTCATACTAAACTAACTATTTACAAAACTTACTGAACTAGATATATACAACTTGACAAATTCAGCTACAAAAGAAATGTAATGGTTTGATTAAATACCAACCACCATCAATATAAGTAAATAATGAGCTGGTACTCAAGAAAAAAAATTTGAATCAAGTCTTGTAACCCAAAAACATATTGGTTAAAAAAATTTAATTTCTTCATCCACACTAAATTCATTCTACATTCACTCTTCCGCATCATCAGGGTGCTCTTTTAAATCTTTAATATGGAAAATTCCCAAATCTCTCCCCAACTCGTTTTTCAACCGATATGTCAAAGGACCTGTAACTTTAGTAACAGTACACTTTATGTACTTAGGAGCAAGTTTTTTAGAAAAATGATCAGGAGCGCTGGAGAGAACAAAATTTCTCTTCCATACGGTATCTCCTTTCCGGAAAGTTAGCTGACGTTTTCGCAAATTATAATGTGATCGATGTTGTTCATGCGCACGATGTAAATTTTTTTCAACCCTCTTATGTAAATCTGCCAATTGGTGATTATCGGTAATGACCCTTTCTCTACTGGCTAAAGTGATTTCTTCGGGTTTTAAGTTCCCCAATTTACCATAGTAATCCCCACTACTAGGAACAATTCTTCCCAAATTTAATAAAGTCGGGGCATGACCAGTTGCTTCGTGTACAGCATTTCGTATAGCATGGGCAATTTGATAAACATAGGTATCCCATGATCTGTGATCATCTTTTACGAATGATCGTAAACAAGTACCTATAACACGATTTACACGCTCCGTCGGATTTACTTGTGGATGATAATTCGCATTATACCATGTTTTTTGAACCTTATATTGAGACATTAAATTCTTAAATACAGAACTGGTAAATTGTGTGCCATTGTCACACATTATAATTTGTGGTACACCAAAAAGTAAAAAGGTTTCTTCAACGAACGCAGCTACCGAAGATGCCGTGGCCTTTTTCAATGGGCGGACTACAACAAATTTAGTAAACCAATCAGAGATAACAGCCAAATAGCAGTTACCCTTCTTAGTTCTGGGAAACGGTCCCATTAAATCTACAGATAATAATTGAAAAGGAAACTGAACTCGTTTCTCACCTCCCATTAATCCAGGTCGGAGCAAATTCGAAGCCTTGCTCGCCAAACAAACTTCGCATTTGCGAACATACCGTAATATATCTGTTCTCATACGAGGCCAGTAATAGATTTCCGCAATCTTACACATAGTTTTCAAAATACCTAGATGACCTGACAAGGGACTGTCATGGCAGTCTTGCAAAATTTCTCGACGTCGCGATCTAGGAACAACAATTTTCCAATCAATCAAATTTGAAATGATGTTATGTTTGTTCGGCACGTATTTGAAAATTACCCCATCTTCTATTTTCCATGACGGATAATCGTCAGGATTAGAACTAATTTTATCTAACATTTTTCGGTACCAAGCATCATGATCTTCCTTAATTACAGTGATTGAATGAATTTGTATTGGTGCTCTAGACAACGCATCAGGCACAACGTTAAACTTGCCTTTCCTATGAACTATGCCAAAATCATATTGTGACAATCGTACGCTCCAACGCGCTAATCTTCCCGCAGGACTGTTAAGTCTGCTTAACCAGAGTAATGCCTGATTATCAGTTACTACAGTAAATCGCGAACCCTCGACATAAGCTCGATATTTCTCTACGCCAAACAATACTGCGGCACACTCTTTCTCTATAGCACTATAGTTTCTTTCCTGTTTAGTAAGAGATCTACTAGCGTAAGCCACCACGCGCTCATCTGTACCCTCACCTTGAACTAAAATTGCCCCTAATCCTACATCAGACGCATCAGTTTGAATTATAAAAGGCTCATCATAATTTGGACTACAAAGCACAGGTGCGGTGACCAACAAATCTTTTAGAGATTTGAAAGAATGCTCAGCATCATCTGACCAAACAATACGTTGCCCCTTAGTTTTCCCTTTGATTAAGTTTAAAATCGGTGCAGCGATGGTGGAAAATCCCGGTATAAATCTACGGTACCACCCAGCCATTCCTAAAAATCGCTTAATCTCAGTAGAATTCTTTGGAGTTGGATAATCAACTATGGCAGAAACCTTATTTGGATCGGTTCTAAGACCTTGTTCGTCAACTACGAAACCTAAATATGTCAGAGACGGACGACAAAATTCGCATTTACTAAAATTAACAGTCAACCCGGCTTCTTTAAGACGTTCATAAACTCTCTTTAAGGTAGCTAAATGTTCCTCAAAGTTCGAAGAAGCAACAATAAAGTCATCAATGTAAACAAATACATTTTCAAACTCTGGGCCAAAAAGTATGTCCATTAGACGTTGTAACGTCTGTGGACTGTTATGGAGACCAAAAGGCAAACATGTGAATTCAAACAAACCACGACCCGGAACGGTAAAAGCAGTTTTTTCGCAGGATTCAGGCGATAAAGGGATTTGCCAAAAGGCTTTACGCAAATCTATGGATGTCAGATAACGTGCATCCCTTAAACGGTCTAGGATCTGGCTGATATACGGCAGAGGGTAGGCGTCGCGCTTAGTCACTTCGTTAATTCGACGCCCATCAAAACAACAGCGCAGTTCACCCGTTTTCTTTTGAACTAATACGATAGGACTATTCCAGGCGCTTTTAGATGGTCTAATAACCCCTAAGCGAAGCATTTCATCAACCTCAGAGTTAACCTTGGCTAACATTGCTGGCGAGAGTGGGTAATATCTCTGTTTTACCGGACGAGCGTCTCCTGTATCTATAACATGCTCCACTAGATGTGTACGTCCTAATATGTCGGGACTTAATTCCTTGAATAGATTGACCACAGAAGTAAGTTTCTGTACTTGTTCGAGATCTAAGTCTGCACGAGATTGAATAATTTTAACAGAATTAATTGAACAAATAGGTATGGTAAAACTATTATTAGCAAAGTTTGCCGTAAGTCGAAAAATATTGCAAAAATCCGTACCTAAAGTTAATGCATGGTTAATCGTGTCGGAAATCATGACAGGCAATTCCTTAGTGACATTGTCAACAGTAATAGGTAACGTCACAAAACCTAAGACCGGTTGTAAAGTTCCGTCAGCTGTTTGTAGCTTTGGGATATCTATGGGTTTTTGTATTTTAAGGTTAAGTTTAGTGATCAATGATAAACCTTGAGAACCAATTATCGTTTGGTTTGCTCCAGAATCTAACAATGCTAATATGCGTTCATTATGAATATTAACAATAACATATGGCCTATTATCTCCCGGAACAGGTGTAAAAATTGCATTGGCTTCGTGAAGAGGACGGCAAAAAGTTTTTACCTTCTCTAACCAATGACCCCACATTACAGATTGCTCCGCCAACTGTTCAGGACTAGGGCTAAATCGACGGAGATTTAAGCCTGTCCTTACTCGTTTTTTTGACATTTGCTACATGTGCTAAAGGTGGCATTAGGCGTCCCGCATACATAACAAAAAATACGACGCTCTGCTACACATGTATGATAAGTATGACCAGTAGCCGAACAATTGTAGCATTTAGTATTAGCTCTCGCTCGATTTACAACTGTTCTCGACTTCAACTTAGTTGCCAAAGCCGATAAATTTGCAATCGGGGAAAATTTACTGCTAGATGATGGGCCTTTATATGCCAGGTCTGGCTCGAGAGGTTGCGTTGTAGGAATTGCTACATTAAATTTATCTATCCGATACTTACGTAGCTTTTTCTAACTTTTGGCATAACTCTTGTAAATGTTCCACTGACGTAACATCTACTAGTGCCAGCGAATTAGTAAAGTGAGGCAACAAGTTAGGCATAATAAAACTAAGTTGCGTTTCATCGTTAGGAATGACCGATAATCGCCTCATCATGTTTTGCATTACCGCAATAAAAATAAAACAAGGCTCTTCAGCACCCTGTTTGCGAGCTAGTATCTCCTGTTTCAACTCTCTATCATAATCAAAAGGAAGAAAAACTGACTTGAACCGATGTACCAATTCATCCCAAGATGTAATATGGTCTATTATTGACTTAAACCAAATCTTGGCTTGGCCTTCAAAAAGTTCTCCCGCTCCTTCCAACAACTGTTGTTCTGTCGCCCCCCTTGAAATGCGCAACTCATTCACTCGTTCTAAAAATGCTCCTACTCCCATATTAGAAGTATTGCCATCAAATTTCAAACCCCATTTGTGCAGCATTCCTGAGGAACGTGGAATTTGAAATTGATTTTGAGGACAAACAGGTGCATGAGCTTGGTTTTCTACTATAGTAGCCGCTCGAATGGGACTAGAATTTGCAAAATGTAACGCAGGATTTACTAAACTAGCAACAGGTTGTTCGCGTAACGACATTCGTGGACCTGATGTAGAAAAAACTAGCGAATCGTTTGTTCTAGTGTTTATTGCCGACACTCTTGATGTAACGGTAGATACAGTAGTTGTAACATGCGCTGATTCCTGCGACAAAGAACTTTGTTCAAGTATCGATACCATGTCATTTAAACTCATTTGTGGACCTGTTTCCACATCATCGATCGTTTCAGAAAGTGTAAGAGCACGTCCGGATAATGCGTCTACTTTCACCCGCTCATCTTCTACTAGATGCAATTTAAGCAGATAGTCCGTTCTGCGAATAATATGCTCAATCTTTGTGCGCAACCGTTTGCTATCCGTGGTGAGAGGTTTTTCCACGAAAGTTGTTATTTCCGATTCCAACTTTGTTAATTTGGCATCTACTATCCCCAATTCCGTTCCAATATCGTAATTATATAGTGTATAACGAGAAATTAAAATAGGATTTGCTTTTTCTTTTGCCATAAGGGCTCTTAGAAATTTTCTCAGTTCTTCTACAGTACGATTCGAACTTTCAACATTGCGTACTCGCAGCTCCCAAGACAACTCGTCAACCGTCAAATAATTTATGTTGGTCATGATTGTGATTAAAAATTTAAATCAAATAAAATGAAATTGAAGGAAGAAATATAATTCTAATGGCAGAAAGTAAGCCAAAGTATCGAGGCCCCACGTTGGGCGCCAAAATGTACCCCTTGCACCCCCTGATAGCTGCTTGTGCAAGCAGCGGCTAGCTTATCAGTTCGGAGAGAAGCCTTTGAGTCAGCGATACTTAGAATTATTGCCAGGCGCCAGAAACTACTGTCAAACTTTAGAAAAACAAAAAATAACAAAATGGGTTTGTTTAATGTAGTTTCAAAAAAATTACAGAAAAAGGAAGGGATACTGATGGCATCACCTTAACAATAAAAAAGTTCAAAAAAACAGAAGCGTTGACACTGAAGGTGCCAGAAGCTTTAAAGAAAATTGCCTCGCTCTTGAGTGACGACCGTAACGGTACCACCGTTTAAAAAAATGAAACAAACAAGTCACTGTAAGTCTCCTGAGAGAGAAATAAATGCAACACAAATTGTAATTACTCACCCCACTTCAAAACTACCAGGTGTTAAGGCAAATTAAGCTCGAGTACACCACGACTTCCAGAAAGCTTTCCTTGGTTCGTAGCTTATCGGCTTTTCCAAAAGGTTTGGTTCTGATTCTAAAACAAACTACAATTTGAGTTACAAAACCCCCCTCACAATTGATCTTACGTGACCCGTCTATCTACAAACTTAGTAGATAATTTTGAATTAAGTGGCGTCACCCAAAATTGTGCGCAATTTTACACAAAACCAAAATCAATTATTTAATCGACTTCGACGGCAGTCCTAGGCATCATAAAATGAGCCGAAAGTATAAATTGAGAGATATCCAAAATTTTTCTTTAAAGTCCAATTTGCGTTGAAGATATGCCTTTACGGACATAAACAAATCAATCCAGCACTCCTCAAGGGTGAATGATTACTACGTAAACGATTAGTTTTGTTAAATTCAAACGTTGGTTTGTGGAAAAACCCTCACCAACGGCAGATGGTGATCAAATAAATTAACTAAAATAAACGCAATTGATAAGGTATGAGTAAAAGATGATATTAAATTTTCTTTTACCTGCTTCACACAAAAAGGAAAGATAATGTTGATCAAATCGGTAAAAACCCTACACTATCAATTTAAAGGAAATTTCAGTTAAACAAACTAACTGCGCTAGTTGAAAAATTTTTGTTCTCTTTATCTCCGCTGATAAAGATAATCTCAAAATGGTTTTCAATACCAACCTTCAAATTAAAAGTTGGAAAGGTAAATGGACAATATAAAAATGTAACATGTAAAATTAAAAATTTTAATTTTTCGACAAAAGTAACATTCGCCATGTTACACTCTGCCCCCCCCAAACGTAAAGACTGCGGTCGGCATGAGAAAATAAATTGTGACTGCAATTAACAATTGGACTCAAAAATTGAAACATAACTAAATTGTGAAGCAGATTAGTATGAATTTTCCAAACAACAGAAACAAAAAAACAAAAACGACATGACAGACATTATTCTGAGGCACGAACCCACTAAATTACATCTCAAACGTACCAGTGTGAGCTTAGCAGAAATCTATCCAGACTTGATTCTAAACATGCTTCCGATTTCGTAAAAAAATTTATCTTTGAACATCTAAAACGAAGCAATAAAATAGTAAAGTTTTGATTTCTTACCGCTTTAAAAACAGTAAAATCCCAAATGGAGAATCAAAAGAAAATTACTAGGAAACTTCCAGTTCCTCAGTATTACAGTGGTAGTTGTATTACAAAAACAATTGCAATAAAATTCAATCAAGACAACTAAAATTATATTTAAAATCTCTTCTTTGCATTTTATTAGTAAACTTTTACCAGTAATTAAAAAACAAAATATCAAGTATTTAGATTTAGGTATCTTTAGAAGCGGAATAAAAATCTCTTTAAATTGATACCATTTTCATTCTTATCCATTGTGATGGGAAGCAGGAATTAAAGAAAAATCAATTTCCTATGATAATTTCCTATGTTCAGATGGCCCACCGGTCACCCTGTATGTAATTTATATGCAGTGGAATGTAATTTCAGTTATGTTTCAGAGTGGAATTTTTTGAGGCAGTTGTTTTTCTTATTAAAACACAATTTCAAACCAAATTTTTCACAAAAAGGTAAAAAAAAATCTGATGTGGACACCACATAACTTCCTTGTAATTTTTATAATAATTGGACATGAATCTCGTTAATCTATTCATGCGCGTCATTAATTACAACTTTTGGCACGGACAATCGCAACCAAAAATAGGAGGTGCACAACTAGATCCTATAAGTATCTCAAATCCAAAATTTCAACTTTCTACGACCTACCGTATTTGAGTTATGCGACATACAGACGTCCGTACATACGTACGTACGTACGTACGTACAGACGTCACAACGAAAATAGTCAAAATGGATTCAGGGAAGATCAAAACGGATATTTCCGTCAAAATCTGGAAATCGAAAAAAATCGGTATCACAATACTTCCTTGTTTTACAAGGAAGTAATAAAGAGCAATGTTGTAGAAATGTCCCGCTGTCATTGTATGCTTTTAAAAGATTACCCTACTATAACTACAACGTCGAGAACGGTATGTTGTAGTTCTGCAACGGTATACATTAAAGGGTTAACAGGAAGTGACAGCCTAATAAAATATTAGAATGTTTTCCTTAGTGCGTTGCACTAAGTACGCACTAATGCCCGTACTAATAGTCGAGGATCAATCCGAGACTACGGATTAATTCTCGGATCGCTCGAAAATACTACCACTACCACTACTAGTCGTAATAATCCTAGATCCGACACGATCCGAGATCAATATTGAACTTTTTTCAACAATCCTGCTTCAACCAAGATTAATTCTCGGATTATCTTTGGCGCATGCGAGATTTATGTTGTCAACGTGTTTAACCACCTCATGAAAATAAAGTTTGCCACCTAAAAATACCGTTTGTTAACCTGAAGTAGAATATTTTCATGAAATGGACAATTTAGATGAATATTTTGATTATTTATGGAACATTATCAAGAAGAAATTGTCTCGTCTTTAAATTCACAATTAAATCTTTAGTTTTAAGTTGTATCATATTACTTGCCCTATTTAATAATTAAGATTAAAAGGGTTATAAGGGTATAAATTATATAAAAATTTCAATAAAAAGAAAGAACTTAAAATTATAAATCAAAACATTCTAATTTTTGTATTTTTTTTATTTGTTGAAAATAAATATTATTTGTGAAATTCACACATAATAGTTACATAATATATGTACTTATTACATTTTAGACATTCCTGCCATAACTGTGAAAATATTGCGGTTGCTGTAGCTTTACAAATCTTATTTTCTACCTATACCTGTAATAACAGGTAATAACTTCTTTGGTTATAAGAGTTATTACCACGTGCAATTCGAATATTACCAAATATTACTAGAAATATTACCAAATCTAAGATAAAAAATAAGAGATTCACCGATCCTACCAGAAGCCGGGACTATTTGTTACGCTAGGATCGTTGGTATGATCTAGGATTGACTTATCCAGGATTGATCCGAGAATTGATCCTTGACTATTAGTACGGGCATAAGTAACAGCAGAGTAAATTACAGATACACTGCTCTATTGTACTAAACATCTATAAAAATGCTACCTTTTAAGTAAATCTTAAAGAAAAAACAAGAAAAATCAAAATTAATAGAGGAGTGCGACAAGGCGACTCCATATCACCCAAACTTTTTACACAGTCCCTTGAAGATAATATGTTCAAAGAACTAGATTGAGAAGAAGGAGGAATAAAGAACGATGGCGAAAAATTAAGCCTTCTACGTTTGGCAGACAATATATCGTGGTGATAAGCCCAAGTCGAGACGAACTACAAGAGATGCTAAGCGAATTAAACTTAAAGTCAAAAATGATAGGACTACAAATTAACATGGCCAAGACAAAGTACATGGCCAATAAAATTCGACAATAACGACAATCTAGAAATTGAAGAACAAGAGGTAGAAAAGGTAGAATCATACGTATATCTGGGGCGAAAAATGGAGATCGCAAAGACAAACCTAAAAGCAGACTTACAAAGAAGAATATCATTGGCATGGGCAGGTTTTGGAAAACTGCGTGAAGTTCTTCAATCACAATTACCTAACACGCTTAAAGCTCGGGCATTCGACCAACACATACTTCCAGTGTTTATATACGGTACGGAAACATGGGCCTTGAATAATAACATAACAGAATGATTGCAAATAGCTCCGAGGACAATGGAGAGGCGCATGTTGGATATCACGTTTCGAGATCACATAAGAAACATAGAAATTAGAAGAAAATCTATGGTAACTGATGTAATAGAAAGGATCTGCCAATTAAGATGGAACTGGGCGGCGGGACATATAGCCAGAACAAAAGACAATCAATGGACCATAAAAATAGTAGAGTGAAGACCACGAACTCACAAGCAAAATATAGGACGCCCACAGATTAAATGGACGGATGACATAAAGCAACACGCGGGTTATGAATGGATGAGAAAAGTAGAGGATAGAGAAAAGTGGCGTGAATTAAGGGAGGCTTACATCCGATGATGGATAAATTAGTTATTTGATGATGATGATGATGATGATGATTTCCTGTCAAATTCATCAGGATTTCTTGATAAATTTAGCAAAAAGTAGGAATAGGTTATTCGCTCTCATACGAATAAATTAACAAGTCTTCCTATTAATTCTACAATTAGTACTATTAGGTTATTCGCTCCCATACAAATTAAGAAGTTTTCCTGATAATTTTACAGTAAGTACTAATAGGTTATTCACTCTCATACAAATAATTTGACCAAATCTTCCTGATGATTTGACAATACATATAGGTACCAATAGATTATTCGCATCAATACGAATACTTCATTAAGTCTTCCTAATAATTTGTTAGATCAATCAATCAATCAATCAAAGGCTTCCATTCCTGTCGGAATATAACCACTTCTTAGAAGTCTTCACAATCCATTTTATGAGGTGGATTACTCCTCTGTTGTTACTCTGTGCTATAACTTTTCGTGTGATTTTGCTCTTTTTGCAATCAGTCTCCAAGTTTTTCTATTCGCACACTTTTCTCTCCAGTTCTTGACTTCCATCTCATTTAAGTCTTTCATTACGCTATCCCACCATCTCATTCTTGGCCTTCCTCTGCATCTTTCCTTATCTGGCTTCCATTCAGTTACGAATCTTATTGCTTCTTCTTTTTCTCTTCGCATTATATGTCCTAACCATTTAATTCGCTGTGACTTGATAAAAATGACTATATTTTCATTTTTTAACAATTTCTCTATCTCTTCCTTCTTTCTTATGCTTAGATCTGAGTTATTAATCTTCTTTGGTCCCACAATTGCTCTAATCACCTTCCTCTCAAAGATCTTTAGTTGTTCTTCTTCTACACTTGTCATACAGAGTACTTCAGCGGCGTACGTTACAGTAGGTCGTATCAGTCCCTTATAAATTCTTATTTTTGTCTTTCGACTTATATTTCTATTCTTCAATATTTTCTTGTTTGTATGAAAGGCTCTATTTCCCACTTGCAACTTTTCCTTTATTTCATCTTCTGTGTTACATCTGTTGTTAATCTTTACTCCTAAGTACTTGAAATCATTTACCTCTTCGAAACCGTATTGTCCCATTCTTAAGTTTCCAGTTGTTCCTTCCGCAACGCATGTATTTGGTCTTCTTTTCATTTATCTTCAAACCCGCTACCGTTGCATGAAGGTTCAATTTTTCAAAAATTTCAATCATTTTCTTCTTGGTTCTGGAGATTATGACTATGTCATCGGCATACGCTAATAATTGTGCTTCTTTGTTAACTATTGTGCCTTTACAGTCAAATTTCTAATTATATGTTCCGTCATCAAGTTGAATAAAGGCGCCGAGAGTGCGTCACCCTGTCTTACTCCTGCCATTATTTTAAAATCTTCGGTTTCCCCTTCTGCAATTCTTACCGAGCCTTTCGTGTTAGCTATTGTCATGTATATCAGGTTTATTAGTTTTTCTGGGATTTTCATTTCGCGCAATATTATAATAATTTTCTCTCTATTCACTGTATCGAAGGCTTGTTGAAAATCTACAAACAGCATATGCATTTCCATGTTATGTTCATAAAATTTTTCTGTTAACTGCTTTAGAATATGTATCGCATCAACTGTCGATCTACCTTCTCTAAAACCCCACTGATATTCTCCCAGTGCTTGTTCTGTATACTTTTTTAATCTTTCTAAAATTAAAGATGATAGTACTTTGTATACCACTGGTAATAGCGTTATGCCCCTGTAATTACTACACTCTTCGAGGTCTCCTTTTTTATGAATTGGAATTATTCTTCCTGTTTGCCATTCTTCGGGTATTTTTTATTCAATCCACGCTGTTCTTATAAGGTTATATATTTTTTGTTGGAGTTGGTTTCCTCCATTCTTGATCATTTCCGAGTGAATTCCATCTTTGCCAGGTGCTTTCCCATTTTTCATCTTACACATTACCATTATCATTTCATCAAATGTAGGTTCTTCTATGTGTGGATCTTTATGTTCGTTCCTAATTCTCATATGTTGTCCCTTTCTACCGCCTGCGTTCAGTAATTTTTTAAAGTGATTTTTCCATATTTCTTTAATTTTTTCTTCATCATTCTCTGGCTTACCGTGCTCGTCTTTCATTGCTCTGGGTCTTATTTTATTAATTCTTTTTTGGTTATTTAGTTTCTTATAAAAATTCCTTGTATTGCTATTTTGACATTCCTGTTCCAAATCGGTCATCATATCATTCAGCCAAGCATTTTTCTTTGTTTACAAACCTTATATGCAATCTTTCTCATTTCGACGTACTTGTTTTTGTCCTCCGGTTTTCCTGTTCTAATCCAGATGTCTCTTGTTTTGTTTTTTATCTTTACTTTTTCTTCACAGATTTCATCAAACCATTTTCTATTTATCTTTTTGCTTTTACGTTTTATCGTTTCTTCAACTGCTATCTGTATTACTTGCTTTATACCTTTCCAGTCCTCATCGATGTTGTTGCTTTCCCGCGTGATCATTATTTGTTCGTTTATTTTTTCGATGTATTTTGTTTTTATTTTCTCGTCGTTTAATTTCTCTAAGTCCCATCTTACAGTACCTTTTTCTTTTATACCTTGCGTATTAATCTTTTGCTTTAGTGTCGCAGCCACTAGGTAGTGGTTTGAGTCGACATTTACTCCTCTGAACGTTCTAACATCTTGTATTGACGTCGCCCTTTTCTTTGTTACTAATACATGATCAATCTGGTTTCCATCATTGCTAGTATTTCCTGGCTTTATCCACGTTACTTTGTGTATCTTTTTGTGCTTGAACATTGTACTGCTAATCGTCATGTTCAATGATGATGCAAGCTGGCATAGTCGGTTACCGTTATCATTAGTATCCTTGTGTATTGTGTGTTTACCAGCCACTTCTTTTACGTAGTCTTCCTTTCCTATTTGTACGTTGAAATCCACTATGATCAGTAACGTGTCATGTTTTGGTACTTCCTCCGCTATTCCTTCTATTTCATTATAAAATTCGTTTTTTTCTTCCGCATTTTTGTCTTCTGTTGGAGCATATACATTAATTATCGATATGTTGAAAGGGTTTGCATTCATTCTCAGGTATGCTATTCTATCGTTTATTGGTTTAAAAATCTTTACATTTTTCGATATTTGTTTTGATACAAAAAAAACCCACTCCATTTCTTCCTTGCTTTTTCCCTCCTGAATACAATAGCACATAGTCATCTCTCGCTATTTCTCCTTGTCCTTTAAATCTTATTTCTTGTACTGCGGTGATGTCCATGTTATATCTCTTCAGCTCTTTTTCTGTTTCAATAATTTTTTCTTATTTTAGCAAAGTTCTTACATTCCATGTTCCTATTCTGGTTTTTTTCTTGTTTTCTTTTATTTTATTCCTAGTTGCACGATTTTCTTTATTATCCATTACTCTTTGTTCCATTTCCGTTGCTTGTATCGTTTCCGTATTTCCGATCGTGGTATTTTCCTGTGCCCTTAGTTTTTTGGCAGAGGATTTTCCTCCTTTAATTTGACTTTTCTTTCTCCTTTATTCCATTCAAATAGGCTTCCGTTTATTACTATCTTTTGATAACCTACTTTCACCTTTTTTCCGCTTTCTTTTTCTTTCCTTGCTATTGCCCTTATTTCGTTTTGGATCATTTGTTCTTTGATTGTTAGATCGCTATCTATGTAGATTCTCTTATTGCCAAGTTTCCATTTATTGCTCATTATTTCCTTTTTCATGTTCCATGTTTCTACTTGTGCCACTGCTGTATCTATCTTATCGGATTTCAGTTTGCACGCGTTTACTAATTTGACTTTAATTTGAAGTTCTTTTTCTAGAAAATTTTCAAGTTCTTTAACTGTATTATTCTCCGTAGTTTTCAACCCCTTAACAATAATGTTGTTCTTCCTTTGTCGTTTTTCGTTATTTTCGTTGTTTTCTTCCAAAGTGGTTATTCTTATATTCATTTCTCGTTTCTCATTCTCCCATTCTTTCTCCTTTTCTGCGAGAACATCTTTCAAATCCTGGATCTCCTTTTTTAATTCGGTTGTAGTCTTATTAATGTCTTTCATTTCTTGTTTTATTTCCAATGTACTTTTTCTGACTTCCTTCAGCAGGTTTTCAAACATGTCCCTTACCTCGGAAACCTCCATTTTCTCTTCTATCGCAGTTTTCCCTCTTTCTATCTGCACTTGCCTCTGTTCCGGCAATCGTATTATTTTTATGCTTTTACTAAATACTTCTGATTCGCTCTCTATACTTGTATCCTGTTCGTCTCTATAATGTTTTTTTCTTCTCGGTTCATGTAAATTTACTTTAGATTGTACACCCTTGATTTGTTTACAGACAACTCAACTTTATCTTTACCCGTAGACGCGACCAACACGACTGCCCGACTCAACGTTTTCTTCGTTGTGGTTTTGTCAATTAAATGAAATCCACAGTTGTTTAAATAACATCTTTTATTAATTTTATATGCGTATTATCGAAAACAATTTTTTGACAATCTATTTTTGTTGTTATTTTTTATAACTTGATTAATATTTTAAATTATTTACAATTAAAACTTAACTTATGTACAACTTGATTATAAAAAATCAAAACAATAAAATGAACTTAAAACTAAAAAGTAAAATTTAGTGATGTGGTATCTACCGCCACAGTACCCCATCACCAGTGACAACTTTACCGATAAATGCCTTGCACGACATTGTTTGCAAAGGTAATTTTTCTTCCGGAACGTGTAGTGATAATGTTTGAAGTGTCATGTTGAGGCAAACTGTTATTAACATTGTTACAATTATTGTTTGTTTTGGGTGGAATTGTTTTTTTCTCTGTTTCAATAAAACATGGTTTTAACCGATCGATGGATATGATTTTTTTGGTTCCACCAACATCGAGTAAGAAAGTTTTTTCCAAACGTTTTAATACGCGGTATGGACCAATATACGGTTGCTGTAGTGGCTGTTTTACGGAATCAACTCTAACTAAAACATGTGAACAATCGGTTAACTCTTTAAAGATAAATATTTTTTTTGAGTGTGACATTTTGTAGATACAGGTTGAATGTTTTGAAAATGGTTTTTTAAATTTTGAATAAATTCGCTTTGGTTGTTTAAATATTTCGAATTTTGTTCTTGCAAAAATTCACCTGGCAACTTTAATGTGCATCCATACACTAGTTCAGCTACTGATGCGCCCAAATCTTCTTTTATTGTTGTTCGCATTTCTAATAAAATTGTTGGTAAAATGCTAACCCAGTTTGTATTTTCGTATGCTTTTATTGCTGCCTTTAAAGTCCTATGTAAACGTTCGATAATACCGTTTGATTCGGGATGATATGGTGATGTTCTTAGCTTTTTTATTCCGAGAATTTTGGTAAAATCTTGAAATAGAAAAGATTCAAACTGTCTGCCTTGATCCGTTACAATTTGTGTTGGAACTCCAAAACGAGCAATCCAATTTGAGTAAAATTCAAATGCTACCGTTTCAGCCGTAATATTTGTTAATGGTATCACCTCCATCCACCTAGTGTATCTGTCAATACATGTTAGGCAGTAAGAATAACCGTTACTATTTGGCATTGGACCTATCAAATCAATGTGTACATTTGAAAATCTTTCGTTAGGTATTAAAAATGATCCTATTGGACTAGTTGCGTGTTTTGTAATTTTCGACCGTTGACAACTTAAACAAGTTTGTGCCCAATGTCGACAGTCTTTGTTTATTGCTGGCCAAATAAATCGTGTGCGGATGAGTTTTGTTGTGGCCTTGATACCTGGATGAGAAATGTTGTGAAAGTGCTTAAAAATTTGGTTTCTGAAAGATGAAGGTACAAATGGTCTGCTGACACCTGTTGATGTGTCACAAAAAATTGTGTTTGTAGAGCCAAGAATCTGACATTTTTTAATTTGCATTGATTTAGAATCTTTAAAGCGTTGAAAGTCTTTGTCGGATTCTTGTTCTTCAGACATTTTGTTAAAATCAAAAACGTTAGGAAATGAAATAGCTTCTACTCTTGATAATGCATCGGCAACAGTATTGTCAACACCCGAAATGTATTTGATGTTGTAGAAAATTGACCAATTAAGTCAAGGTGTCGAAGTTGTCGAGGTGATGCTTTTTCTGGATTCTGAAGAAATGCTGTTGTAAGTGGTTTGTGATCGGTGTATATGACAAAGTTTCGTCCTTCTATCATTTGTCTAAAATACTTAATCGCGGAATAAATCGGTAGTAATTCTCGATCGTACACACTGTACTTTTGTTGTGCTGGATTAAATTTTTTTGAACAGTAAGCGCGTGGTTTCCAACCTTTTTCGGACATTTGTTGCAACACTGCACCGACTGCAATATCAGATGCATCGGTCATGATAGACCATTCTGCTGTTGAGTCAGGGTGTGCCAGAAGAGAAGTGTTGGTAAGAAGATTTTTTGAATTTTGAAAAGCTGTGATAATCTTTTTAAATTAATTTTAGTTGATTGTAGGCATTTTTACGTGGTATTCTCTTTTAACTGTTGATGGTATTGTTGAGGGTGGTTTCGAAAGATAAGATTGATTGTTTACTTAATTTTATTAAATACTTATACTTGGAACTTAATTATATTTAAAATCTAAGACTACATGATTAAAACTAACTTCTTCACATGTCAACTTCTACTCTACTTCAGTAGATGGCCCATGTCTGTTTTGCCTCGCCTGCGAAATCTGACTATGTCCGAAAATTCATAAACTGCGCATGTGTTAAACTATTGATCGGTTTGGGAAAATCTCGTATTCAATAAGTATTGATTATATTTTATATATGAGGGGTTAGGGTTAGTAGGGTTCACATTAAAATCAATTATCATAAAAATTTATTGACCATTACACCTTTTATTTTAACGTTTTTTTTAATTAGATAATTTACTCTGTGGGAAAAAATCTCCCCTATAACGAGGGGTGAGAACCCTCCTTACATTAAAAAACACTATGGTATGGGAAAAATCTCCTCTATAACGAGGGGTGAGAACCCTCCTTACATTAAAAAACACATATCAAAAAAAATTTATTGATCAATTAATTACTTTAAGTATGAGATAAATATCACTTGTTCAATAAAGTATTGATTATATTTTATCTATTACCTATTATCACCCCATTATTATATAATTTAATATTATGGTTTTAGTAATAAAATAGTTTTAGGATAATTTATTTGCACTTAAAATGGGCCCAATTTTAATTTAATTACCTTCTTTCAATTACCAAAACATTTTTATTAACCGATACATATTTTATCAATTAGGGTTAAATACAACAATACAATTTTTTAGGGATGTTTTGACACTTCTCTCCCTAAAATATAATTATTATACAGAAAGTTGTAATACCCTCCAGATTCGTAACTATATAAATATAAGGGGGCAGACATATCAAGCGAGTGTAGTATTTTTATATCTCTTGCATCATGTACAAGTGTAAAAAAATGTCACCAATCACCGAAACCTCCAGTGAAATTGTGCGAATTATGAAAGATGTTTACATACAGTTATTGAAAAATCCTGAAGGTGTAGAAAAATGGATAAAATTATGCTACAAAAATATACGTTTACGAATAATTTAGTGCAAAATGGCAAGCAAAGTGGGCATCCAAACTTTGAAACGGACTGTAGTTCAACCAAGTAAGTTTAATTAAAACAAATTACTTTTTTCTTAAATAAACCTAATCAGTACCTATTTTTATGTTGTAATTTACCATTTGTATTAATTTTTTTACGTTATTTTATTATTATTATTAATATTATTCTTTTTTTCAGATAGCACTAAAAGAGTAAAACCTACAATGCCATCCGCAAAGATTATTTATGAAACCAAATATGCCTTAAATAAATCTGAAACAAAGTTTATAGCTATTGGGATTGATATCGAAAACTGGGAGCCTATGCTGAGGATCATCGGATCGAATGGAATCTGCATTCTATTATGTAGTGAAGATTGGGAAACCTTAACAAATGATATCAATACTGCAAAGATTGATACATTTTTTAAAAATGGGGATATGGAACCGATTGTAATGAACAACAGTGGGCTTAAAATAACGGGTGGAGAATTTAATGGGACAAAAATTATAACTTTTAAAAACACCGATAATTTCTATCTATCAATGGCCGAAATTTCGATAAAAAAATTATTCGAAATTTCTACCTTAATAAACTTGAGAAAAACCGACATCGAAGGGCTGGAATTAAGGGATCACTATATAGAAGTGTTATTCGCATGCATTCAATTAGGTGGTGATCCTTTTAACAATTTTAAAGAGGTCTCCAGCTCTATGGGTCATTACCGAGGCGTGAACTTATATTGCATGACCGAACTTATACATAAGTACCCAGACATAATCAAACAAAATTTGTCTGATTTAGTCAATGATAGATTGTAGTAATATATGTATGCAACATGTGTATTTATTATTAATAAATAAATATCTATTATAATGATGACTTATCGATAAAAAAAAAAAAAAATGTCTTTTCTTTTTCTCTTTTAATTAAGATATAAATCGACTAATTCATAACCCCATCCCCCAACCCCATTACTAACTAGATATTATTTGGTATGCAAGTCAAAAAATGAATTCTACTATATACATTTTTTTTTTTACGTTAGCTCAAGTGTTTAACAACACTTTATATACCCCAGATAAAAAATGGACCACTTTCAGGTATACGATCCCCATTACTAACTAGATATTATTTGGTATGCAAGTCAAAAAATGAATTCTACTATATGCATTTTTTTACGTTAGCTCAAGTGTTTAACAACACTTTATATGCCCCAGATAAAAAACCCTTTCTGACATCATAAAACACCTCACCATTGTTCTCATCTGATTTAGCGGCCTGCTATCACCCTATTATGGTTTTAGTAATAAAATAGTTTTAGGATAATTTATTTGCTCTGATAAGGGGTCAAATTTTGCATACTTTTATTTGATAAAATGTGATATTCTTATACATAATATAAAACTCTGTAAGTTTCGATAAAGTGATTATTTGAAATTTCAACCTTAATCAGCATGAGAATAAACACATCGTTCATAATAACTAGAGTATTCCATTTTTGACCTCATTGCAGGTAATACTTGAATAATTTTTTGTAATCTCATTTGCTTATAAGGGTTTTCGATTTTGATGTCAAAATATGAGTGAAAAAATTTGTAAATGGTTGGTACGCAGGTAATTGGTATATATGCCTATTCATTGCTAAACAGCTCCATTATGGACTTCATGAATTACCTTGAAAAATTCCACGTTAAACTTTTGATTGAACCCACACTAGTTTGAGCCATTTCTTTGGGATAACTTGGAGTAAAAAGAGATATCATAAATATGGGGCAGGAACTTATCTTAATTCTATAATTTAAAAAGTTATCGGGTTATATGGAACGCAATCAAACTCATAAAGTTGTCAGGTCAATGTTTAATTCTTTAATTCTTAATTCGTTCAAATTCTGATACCGATTGCTATAAGAGTGAAAGCGCTGTAACAATAAAATTTCAAAAGTTACCTGATGT
The DNA here is from genome assembly GCA_949152465.1 of Cantharis flavilabris. Classification (NCBI taxonomy): domain Eukaryota; kingdom Metazoa; phylum Arthropoda; class Insecta; order Coleoptera; family Cantharidae; genus Cantharis; species Cantharis flavilabris. The sequence continues at coordinate 25,910,599 of OX424436.1, read as the reverse complement.
GTTCCTCATATTACGCCTGGCGATATGGCTAAATTGGAGATATATAATCGTTTAAAAACAGCAGAAAACAGTTAAAATCGGGTTTTATGGAAGAAGTTTATATCAATACCTGTCTTTACCTACTACATCCGACTCGGTAATTTGACCCGTTCAAAATTCGGTAGGATTACGAAGACCTCGATGGATTTTTGCTACATTTCAAAGAAATAAGCGAAACAACATACAAAAACGATGTACTTTATAATTAAAATTTATTGAAATCGAATTAATATTTTTTGAAAACAATATTTTTACTTACATTTACAATATCATATTACAAGTAAGAAAATTTAAAAATAAAAATTTTTTTAAAACGGGTCATACAATTTTCGAACCTTTCTTAAAATTCCTTAGGTTTTGTGCAGTAGGAGAAATGTCGTGATGGTTCTGAAAAAATAAGAAAACAAATATTTAAAAAAAATTTTTTTCCCTTAACTTTATGAAATACTAATAACAATAATTTATTATTTATATTTATAATAATATCTACTGTAGGTGAGAACTGAAATAAAATAATAATAATAATAATAATGTTGTCAATACCGTTATCTAAAAATTTTTTTTTTTAACCATCGAGAAAAATTGTAAAAAAATGCGATTCAAAGCTATTATTTTAAAACATGGTATAATCATTCGAAAATTTTTATAATGAACTCGGTCTTGTGCTTAATAGCAATGTACACTCCTAGAAATTTCGATGTGTAATTTTAGCTGAGTAACTTCGCATTAAATATCTCCGGCATCCACAGTAGAATAAAAACGATAAATACTGTTTTAAATATGTAATAAGTAATTTGTATATGTTACAAATAAGTAGGCATTATATTGTTTAATAAAATGATATAAAATATGTACCCTATTCCTATTGGTAAACATGTGTTTAAAATTTAGATTTAAATCAAATTATTAATTTTAAACAATGTTGATATGGTGTTCTGTTTAAACATAGTATGGTCGATTATATCCACTCAAGTAAAATTCAACTTTTAACAAAGAAAAGTACAATTTGGGTAAAAGTAAACGTAATCAGTTTTCAATACGAGGATTACGTAGAATTAGGTAAGTTTCATAAAGATTGCCTTTGCATATTAGGTGATTTTTTAAAAATTATTTTACAGTCCTCCTTCTGGTAACACATGAAACAACGTCTTTTAACAGACCCCCTTATCAGATGATGCTTTTCAGCCTCCTCAACACCGCCTTTACCGTTATCACTACCGATGTCTTTGCTATCACTAGCGATGTCTTGGCTATCACTACCGGTATCTTTACTATCTTCATCATGAGAGATGCAAGTCTCACTTTCTTGTTTATTTATATATTCTTTTTCTACATCAGGTATAATGTAAGTATGTGTTTCTAAATTTTCTTGATTATTTTCAAATATAGGTGATTTCAATATTCTTTTATATATCCTTTTTATATTAGGTATGCTGTAGGTGAATGTATTTTCTTGTTTATTTTTAATCATAGGTGATTTGATTATTCTTTTATATACCTCTTTCACATTAGGGTTAATGTGGGGGTACTTATTTTTATGTTTATATTCAAATACAGAAGGCTTCTTTCTTCTTCTTCTTCCATATATCTGTTCTATTGGAGAATTATCAGTGTCTTGAATATAGTATTTGGTTGTGTAAGAACTTAGAAAGTGATACTTTTGATTGTCACCTATTATAATACCCATGATAAATACAGAGGATCTTATCAGAGAATGGTATATTTAATAACATGACGCTCTATATAAACTCGCACTATTATACCCTAACCGACCCTAGCATACAATTTAACAGGCATTTTTGCTTGAAACATCGGTGAACAAATATTTGACTTTGACCGAATTGGTAAAATCCAACAACGGTTTGCAGAATTGTTTATTTAAAAAACTTCTTTTTTTGAATCGATAGATAGTAATCATATGCCAGCACATAATCTACTTTTGTAAAATCGTTATACCTTTTCTCATACGGACTAAGGTTTTGAGAAATATGAACAGACCTGTTCATATTTAGGGCATGTTATGGTAACTATGAACAGGTCTGTTCATATTTAGGGCATATTAGAGCATGTTATGGTAACTATGAACAGGTCTGTTCATATTTAGGGCATATTAGGGCATATTAGGGTAACTATGAACAGGTCTGTTCATATTTAGGGCATATTAAGGCATATTAAGGTAACTATGAACAGGTCTGTTCATATTTAGGGCATATTAGGGCATATTAGGGTAACTATGAACAGATCTGTTCATATTTAGGGCATATTAGGGCATGTTATGGTAACTATGAACAGGTCTGTTCATATTTAGGGCATATTAGGGCATATTAGGGTAACTATGAACAGGTCTGTTCATATTTAGGGCATATTAGGGCATATTAGGGTAACTATGAACAGGTCTGTTCATATTTAGGGCATGGTAAGGTAACTATGAACAGAAAGTTAGGGTATCCTAATTAGGGTCTGTTCATATAAGTTAGAGTAACCCTAATTATGATACCCTAACTTTCTGTTCATAGTTACCCTAACATGCCCTAAATATGAACAGACCTGTTCATAGTTACCCTTATTTGCGGTGTTAAAGGCGGTGTTGAGGAGGCTGAAAAGCATCATCTGATAAGGGGGTCTGTTAAAAGACGTTGTTTCATGTGTTACCAGAAGGAGGACTGTAAAATAATTTTAAAAAAATCACCTAATATGCAAAGGCAATCTTTATGAAACTTACCTAATTCTACGTAATCCTCGTATTGAAAACTGATTACGTTTACTTTTACCCAAATTGTACTTTTCTTTGTTAAAAGTTGAATTTTACTTGAGTGGATATAATCGACCATACTATGTTTAAACAGAACACCATATCAACATTGTTTAAAATTAATAATTTGATTTAAATCTAAATTTTAAACACATGTTTACCAATAGGAATAGGGTACATATTTTATATCATTTTATTAAACAATATAATGCCTACTTATTTGTAACATATACAAATTACTTATTACATATTTAAAACAGTATTTATCGTTTTTATTCTACTGTGGATGCCGGAGATATTTAATGCGAAGTTACTCAGCTAAAATTACACATCAAAATTTCTAGGAGTGTACATTGCTATTAAGCACAAGACCGAGTTCATTATAAAAATTTTCGAATGATTATACCATGTTTTAAAATAATAGCTTTGAATCGCATTTTTTTACAATTTTTCTCGATGGTTAAAAAAAAAAATTTTTAGATAACGGTATTGACAACATTATTATTATTATTATTATTTTATTTCAGTTCTCACCTACAGTAGATATTATTATAAATATAAACAATAAATTATTGTTATTAGTATTTCATAAAGTTAAGGGAAAAAAATTTTTTTTAAATATTTGTTTTCTTATTTTTTCAGAACCATCACGACATTTCTCCTACTGCACAAAACCTAAGGAATTTTAAGAAAGGTTCGAAAATTGTATGACCCGTTTTAAAAAAATTTTTATTTTTAAATTTTCTTACTTGTAATATGATATTGTAAATGTAAGTGAAAATATTGTTTTCAAAAAATATTAATTCGATTTCAATAAATTTTAATTATAAAGTACATCGTTTTTGTATGTTGTTTCGCTTATTTCTTTGAAATGTAGCAAAAATCCATCGAGGTCTTCGTAATCCTACCGAATTTTGAACGGGTCAAATTACCGAGTCGGATGTAGTAGGTAAAGACAGGTATTGATATAAACTTCTTCCATAAAACCCGATTTTAACTGTTTTCTGCTGTTTTTAAACGATTATATATCTCCAATTTAGCCATATCGCCAGGCGTAATATGAGGAACACATCAGGTAACTTTTGAAATTTTATTGTTACAGCGCTTTCACTCTTATAGCAATCGGTATCAGAATTTGAACGAATTAAGAATTAAAGAATTAAACATTGACCTGACAACTTTATGAGTTTGATTGCGTTCCATATAACCCGATAACTTTTTAAATTATAGAATTAAGATAAGTTCCTGCCCCATATTTATGATATCTCTTTTTACTCCAAGTTATCCCAAAGAAATGGCTCAAACTAGTGTGGGTTCAATCAAAAGTTTAACGTGGAATTTTTCAAGGTAATTCATGAAGTCCATAATGGAGCTGTTTAGCAATGAATAGGCATATATACCAATTACCTGCGTACCAACCATTTACAAATTTTTTCACTCATATTTTGACATCAAAATCGAAAACCCTTATAAGCAAATGAGATTACAAAAAATTATTCAAGTATTACCTGCAATGAGGTCAAAAATGGAATACTCTAGTTATTATGAACGATGTGTTTATTCTCATGCTGATTAAGGTTGAAATTTCAAATAATCACTTTATCGAAACTTACAGAGTTTTATATTATGTATAAGAATATCACATTTTATCAAATAAAAGTATGCAAAATTTGACCCCTTATCAGAGCAAATAAATTATCCTAAAACTATTTTATTACTAAAACCATAATAGGGTGATAGCAGGCCGCTAAATCAGATGAGAACAATGGTGAGGTGTTTTATGATGTCAGAAAGGGTTTTTTATCTGGGGCATATAAAGTGTTGTTAAACACTTGAGCTAACGTAAAAAAATGCATATAGTAGAATTCATTTTTTGACTTGCATACCAAATAATATCTAGTTAGTAATGGGGTTGGGGGATGGGGTTATGAATTAGTCGATTTATATCTTAATTAAAAGAGAAAAAGAAAAGACATTTTTTTTTTTTTTTTATCGATAAGTCATCATTATAATAGATATTTATTTATTAATAATAAATACACATGTTGCATACATATATTACTACAATCTATCATTGACTAAATCAGACAAATTTTGTTTGATTATGTCTGGGTACTTATGTATAAGTTCGGTCATGCAATATAAGTTCACGCCTCGGTAATGACCCATAGAGCTGGAGACCTCTTTAAAATTGTTAAAAGGATCACCACCTAATTGAATGCATGCGAATAACACTTCTATATAGTGATCCCTTAATTCCAGCCCTTCGATGTCGGTTTTTCTCAAGTTTATTAAGGTAGAAATTTCGAATAATTTTTTTATCGAAATTTCGGCCATTGATAGATAGAAATTATCGGTGTTTTTAAAAGTTATAATTTTTGTCCCATTAAATTCTCCACCCGTTATTTTAAGCCCACTGTTGTTCATTACAATCGGTTCCATATCCCCATTTTTAAAAAATGTATCAATCTTTGCAGTATTGATATCATTTGTTAAGGTTTCCCAATCTTCACTACATAATAGAATGCAGATTCCATTCGATCCGATGATCCTCAGCATAGGCTCCCAGTTTTCGATATCAATCCCAATAGCTATAAACTTTGTTTCAGATTTATTTAAGGCATATTTGGTTTCATAAATAATCTTTGCGGATGGCATTGTAGGTTTTACTCTTTTAGTGCTATCTGAAAAAAAGAATAATATTAATAATAATAATAAAATAACGTAAAAAAATTAATACAAATGGTAAATTACAACATAAAAATAGGTACTGATTAGGTTTATTTAAGAAAAAAGTAATTTGTTTTAATTAAACTTACTTGGTTGAACTACATTTAAAACCCAATCCGCAATTTTTATTTGTCTTTGTTCGGTGTTTATGTGAACGATATTGTTTCGTTACTTAGTACATAATAATTAATCTATAATTACGTAAATTTCAAATTTAAAATTTAAGTTTACTTCAAAATTCTAAAATAAATAAAATATATAATTCAATTCTGTAAACAAACCTCATGATGTACATTTCTAGTACTATGAAATAGAATATTTTTGAACTTTTTAAACTGCAATGTTGTAATATTAATAATTGTAATAAGATTCATTTATACATTATTCAACAAACTTAACTTAAAATTTTTAATTTCAATCTTATATTTTAAATTTAATGTTCAATTAAAAGTGTTACTAACTGACTCAAATTCAAAACAACTCAATAATTCGAAAAAATATTATTAATTTCAGTCATATTATAATTTTAATTCGCATTGTAATAATTTATTTGCAAGATTATAAGAAATCATATTTCTGACGTGATAATTTTACTAGTTTTTTATTACACAAAATAATTAAATTTGCAATACTACAAATCTAGATATTTTATTAAAATATTAAAAAAAATTTAATTCACTTTTACGTTCAACTCAAGTAATTTTTTTTGCTTTAAAAAAAAACAGCTGAATTCTATATACCAAAATTATTAATTTTATTTTTCATTTAATTAATCGCCAAATAATTTTCTTTTGTAATAGATGATTTTACTTTTATGTACAACTTAATTTGCATTTGCAGAATTTCATATAATTTAAATTTCGAATAGTTTCTTACAATTTTTAAATTGTTTTTGAAAACTTGACATTAATCAAGTTTCATGAAATCTTTTTTTTTTCTCTATTTCCCATTTACTATTAGGTGCAATGTACTTAAATGTCAATGCAGCATTTTCCGTCATTTGTTAATTATTTAATTATTGTACAGTTTTTACAAATTTTTATTTAAAATTTTCAATGTCATTCTTATTCAAATTATGATAATTTCAGGAATTATATGTTTTAAATTTAATTTAAAACAAACTTTCGTGATAATATAAAAAATTTATTTTTCCCTTTCTTTTTGATAAAACCTCGTTTTAAATTTCTATTATCTAAATTCTAAGTTTCTAAATTTTTAAATCAGCATTTTAATTCAGTTAACATATTTTTTGGTATAAAAATAATTTCCTTTCTGCATGTTTAAAATATGTGTAACTTAATAATTTCAAGAGCTTTTTTTTTTTACAACATTTATAGACAAAATGCAATTTTTTTTACGTTAAAAATTAATTTACATTATTTTAAAATTTATGCAATTAGTAAAATTCTTGAAAATTACCCATTTGTATAAAATTTACAAAACATAAAACATAAAAACTTATATCCAAAAATATTTTACCTTCGCATCTTTTGAAAACCACACTTTATTTTAAATTCCACAAATTCACATTTTTAGATTTTAAACTTGACACTAACTTCATTTAATTTAATCACTCGAAGTGAAGACGTTGAACCATTTTTCCAAATTTCCATTTTGACAGTAGATCCTCATTTTCGCTGTTCTTCTGCTTTGACGACAAATTTTTCCATTTTTCTTCCACTTAGTCTCTAACGTTATTTTGATTGCAATTTAATTTTCCACATTTTACTTTAATGTCTTTTGTAAATTTCGAGCTTTACAAAAAAAAATGTACAATTTTAATGCAATATTACTATTAAACATGTTGACGTCGCGTCGGATTTGCAGATTCCTCTGTTGCATTGGTATAATATTCTCTTAATTTCGTAAAATTTTCACTAATTTCTCTCAGAAATTTTCCAATCGTTGTTCTTTTAAGCAGGATCGCCATGTGATAAACTTTTTAAAATATAATTGTTGATGGTAGCTTTTTCACGTGGTATTCTCCTTAAACTTCTGATGGTATTGTTGAGGGTGGTTTCGAAAGATAAGATTGATTGTTTACTTAATTTTATTAAATACTTATACTTGGAACTTAATTATATTTAAAATCTAAGACTACATGATTAAAACTAACTTCTTCACATGTCAACTTCTACTCTACTTCTTATATTATATTATAATATTGTAATACTAAATATACTAACTAAACACATTCCAAGGGAGTCATTATACGATGGCTTCCTTGATACATGAGTATAGGAATGTGCAGCAAACTACAAATATTACTGCGTTACCACAAAGCTTCATCTAATTCTTCTGTCCAAACAATTTTTGTTTTGTCGTTCTTTTTACCTTTACCTATTAAAGCATTTAATTTAGCTTGTATAGTTGCTGCTTTGGGTAAGAAACGACGGTAAAAATTTATAATGCCTAAAAATCTTCGGAGACTTTTAATCGTGTCCGGTTTTGGGTAATTTGTTATTGCGTTAATTTTATGTTGTAGTGGTTCGATACCATTTTCAGATAAGCTGTGTCCCAAAAAGTTAACCCTGCTTTGACCAAATACGCATTTATCAACATTAATGTTAATGCCATATTCGGACAAGCGTTCGAAAATTATTCTGAGATGTTCTAAATGTTGTTCTAATGATTTTGAAGTTATTAATAAATCGTCTATATAAACGTAACAAAAATCTAATCCTTGCAAAATGCGATGCATAAATCTTTGAAAACTTTGAGCGGCGTTTCTTAAACCAAAACTCATACGTGGAAATTCAAATAGGCCAAATGGTGTTATAATTGCTGTTTTTTCTATGTCTGAAAACGATACTGAAAATGTGATGATAAGCTCTGACTAAATCTAATGTGGTAAAAAAATTTGATCCGTGAATGTTTTGTGTAAAATCCTGTATGTGAGGAATGGGGTACCTATCGGGTACCGTAATCGCATTTAGTCTCCGGTAATCCCCGCAAGGTCTCCAATCTCCATTCTTTTTTTGAACCAGATGTATTGGGCTAGCATATGAACTTTTCGATGGCCGACATATACCTTTAGATAACATGTATTCGAATTCAGCTTTAGCTACTTTAAGTTTTTCTGCCGCTAGTCGTCTAGCTTTAGCAAAAATCGGTGGACCGTTTGTAATAATAGTATGTTCAATGTTATGCGGGACTGATGTATGTTCATCGGTTGTTTTCGTTAAATTTTTAAATTCTTTCAGCAATTCTTTGAATACAGAATTGTCATTATATGAAATTGTTGAAAGCTTAGGAAAATAATCGTGGCTTATCTTTCCAGAAACACTTAACGAAGTGCTGTTATCAATTAAACGTTTTCCTCGAAGGTCTACCCCTAAGTTAAATTCATGAAAAAAATCTGCCCCTAATATGGCTCGATATACGTCTGCTATAATAAAAGGATAACTAAATTTTCTTCATAAGCCTAAATTTAAATTTAAAAGTTTTTTTCCGTAAGTAGAAATTGTTGTGCCGTTTACGGCATATAATTTAAAAGGTGTATTAAATAAGTCTATTCCGCTAATTGATTTAGGTATGACAGAAACGTCAGCTCCTGAATCAACTAAAAATGAAATATTTGTATTTTTGTCAGTAACCAAAAGACAGCGGGTATGTTGGCTCACATCAGTAGCCGCCAAAACCAAGTGGCCAACTAGTTTTCCGAATTGCTTTTAAGTGTGCATGGTAGAATACATTTCTTAGCTTTATCTTTATAATTTGCATGATACCAACACATATCTTTATCATTTTGATTTGATTTTGACCCGGACTTGTATTTACTGTTGTTTTGTGAAGGTGAACGCGATCTCATGTAACACAAATTGTCCACACGTGTAGTTAGAGCTGCTATTTGCTCAATTATATTATCTTGTGATTGTTTTACAAAGAAATCATTATTTTTAGTATTGTTAGATGTTGATGTCACCGAAAATATATCATTAGTTGACACATCAGATATCTTGTCTGCCATGCTGGCTAATTTTTCGAGATCATCATCACTGATCGAAAGTATAGCTTGCATTTGTGGTGGAAGTTGTTGTAACCACAGCGATTTGATGGCGGAGTTGCCAAAATCATTACCTGCCAGTTCTCGCATTTCTCTCAGCAGTTGTGATGGTTTGCGATTCCCGATTGATAAATTATTTAAAAGTTTGTTTAAACGACTTTGTTCCGAGTCCGAATAACACTCCAACAAACGCGCTTTTAACGTTTCATACATGTCGATTAACGGTGGATTTGCAATTATGTCACTAACTTGATTAAGAACACTACTTTCAATATTAGCTACCAAAGTATTGTATTTTGTTCTATCGGCAGTGATACGACTTAACTCAAATTGTGCTTGTAACTGTTTGAACCATAATGCTGGGTTTTCACGCCAAAAAGGTTGTACTTCGTACTTGCACTGCATTAATCTGCGGTTGTTTATCTTCTGTATTTGTTGTTGATGCTTCGACATTATGGATATTGCTATACATAATTTTTAAATTTTTTATCTAAAATAAATTTAATTATGTTCTTTGTCGTGGGTCACCAATTGTGGATTAGGATGTGTTTTCTTCGTTGTGGTTTTGTCAATTAAATGAAATCCACAGTTGTTTAAATAACATCTTTTATTAATTTTATATGCGTTATTATCGAAAACGATTTTTTGACAATCTATTTTTGTTGTTATTTTTTATAACTTGATTAATATTTTAAATTATTTACAATTAAAACTTGACTTATGTATAACTTGATTATAAAAAATCAAAACAATAAAATGAACTTAAAACTAAAAAGTAAAATTTAGTGATGTGGTATCTACCGCCACAACTTTTATTTTACAAAATTATTATCTTTGCGCCCTTGTAACTCTTTACTTATTAGACGTATAAAAATAATTTAAGAACATGAAATGTAGGTTATTTTATTCTCTTTAACTTTATTAACTTCATATTTTGCCGTAAAATAAACTATTAGGAAGATAATGTTAAAAAAACTAATTTCTTGTACCCATAATCCAAGATGGCGATGGCGGCGTGCGCGGTCCCTCCTCAAGGTCGAAAGCTTTGATTTTTAATCAGGGTCTACTCATAAATAACATATTAAAAAGTAACTTCTACCCCACCTTTTTCCCTCAAAAGGCCGTTTTTGATACCCACGTACTGGGCTATAACATTAAAATTAATAGTTTAGATGTGTTGATCGTAAAATTTATCTAAAAATATTACTTAGGAAAGTGTCTTTTTTTATTAGCACCTCAAGGAGGGAATGCCTTGTATTTTGTATTATTATAACAAGACAAAACTGAAATTTATATTTTTGTTTATTTTGCGTTTCATTAGTTTTCTCTTTACTATAAATCAGATATAGCAACCGATGTCAACAATTTATTCTTTATAACAAACCATCTTGAATTTAATTTTAATATAAAATTTTATGTTAAGTTTCTTTTTTTAATTAAATTAATATATTTATTTTAATCTATAACAGACATCCGGATGGAACGAGTCACGTTTGGATAAGTGTGCTACTTGGAGGTTTTAGTATGTTAGCGAAGGAAACTGGAATAACTGTTTTTCTTCTCAACTTTACATATGATGTGTATCGCTGTTGGCCATTCTTTAAAAAGTAAGTTTTTGAAATTTACTATATTTGATTTGTGCTGCAATGCAGCAAATAGTACATTATCTTATTCGGATTAAACGTTAAACTTTGTTTGACAAGGAATTTTTGAATTTGCGAGGTGGAGTGCTAGCGGAGCCGAGCGAATGCAATAATTGCACGTCAAACAAAGACACTTTTAATCCAAATGAGACATACTGCTTTTTCTCTAACAAAAAATTAAATACTAGATAATTATATCATTAATAATGATGACCAGTTCAATTTACTTAAATTTCCACTCAACTTTAATTTCAACCAACCAAATAGCTTATCAGATTTTCTAATTTTTGTCCAACTTCGACACAACTTTCAATAAACAAAATCAAAACAATTTATTCATACAAAACTTAATGAATTTTAATTTCAAATCAAACTTTCAAGAAATCATAAGTAATTAATAATAATACAGCATTTTATTCCTGACGAAATTTTGCTATCTCCGTAGAGATTTTACAAAACCGTTTATTAGGGTGGTTTAGTTCCCACTTTCTTTGCATTTCATTCTATAGTCTACACGGAAAAAAAGGATTTCTTAAATGAAGAATAAATATTTTCTTGAAATTATTTATTACATTTAAAAATATAATTTCTTCGCGTAATAAAATATGCTTATATTCAAAAAATATAAGAATAATACAATACGTAGAAAATCAAAATTCAAAAAATTTAAAAAGGAGACAATTAACACATAACAGGTCTGGATTAAGAAAATTTGAAAAAATGAAAATTTCGTAATACGAAGTACAATATAACGTTATTTCATGGTTATTGCCATTCTTCAGTTGTACGCATCGATTACGATTACATTGTAAAATAAGAAGAAAAAATTTTTCAAACTAAACAAAATTATCGACTAAATTGTACAAAATTGACTTACCATAACCTCCAAAGATTATCAAAACTGAACTTGTTACACGAGGTATGAATAATTTAAAAATGATTTGAACTAAGAAATTCGTTTACCTAGCACTGCTAGTTTGAAATCCGAAGGCACTGCCCTCTTAATATGATTTCTAAAAACTTTGAAAAAATTCAAAATTCAAAAATTTACCACGTTTTTTAACCGTGAGGCGTAAAACTAGAAAAAGAACTCAAAATAAAAAATTTTAAGTAAATTTGTGGTTTTTAGTATGTATTTATGGTTAAATTCAAAAAATATAAGAATAATACAATACGTAGAAAATCAAAATTCAAAAAATTTAAAAAGGAGACAATTAACACATAACAGGTCTGGATTAAGAAAATTTGAAAAAATGAAAATTTCGTAATACGAAGTACAATATAACGTTATTTCATGGTTATTGCCATTCTTCAGTTGTACGCATCGATTACGATTACATTGTAAAATAAGAAGAAAAAATTTTTTTTTTTTTTTTTTTTTTTTTTCAAACTAAACAAAATTATCGACTAAATTGTACAAAATTGACTTACCATAACCTCGTGTAACAAGTTCAGTTTTGATAATCTTTGGAGGTTATGGTAAGTCAATTTTGTACAATTTAGTCGATAATTTTGTTTAGTTTGAAAAATTTATTTTTTTTTTTTTGGTCCTAGTATCATTCTCAATATTCTTCTTTCTAAAATTCGTAATTCGTCTTCTTCTCCCTTAGCTAAACATACAGTCTCTGCCACATACGTAAGTACTGGTCTTATTAACGTTTTATACATCTTTTACCTTAGTTGTTCTTGATAAGTTTCTATCACCTAATAATTCCTTGTTAGCATAGTATGCCTTGTTACCTAACTGCGTTCTTTTGTTGTCTGTCGTTTGTGTTATTTATTTGTATTCCTAGATAATTGAACCTATTCATCTCCTTGTGTATAGTATAGTTGTTGATCTGTAATCCTTCTCTTGCATTCTCTTTCGGACACTTTATATACTTGGTTTTGTTTTTGTTAATTAATAACCCCATTAGTTTTGCAGTTTCTTCTATTTTTTTGAAGATTGCAATTAATTTTCCTTTAGTTCTTCATATGACTACCACGTCATCTGCGTATGCAATTAATTAGCTGCACTTCTTTGTTTATTATTCAGAGCTCAGCTTCGAGCTCTCTGGTTATTTTTTTCGATCATCAGATTAAACAATGTTGACGACATTGCGTCTCCTCCGCTATTTACTGCAAAGTTATTGGTTTCACCGTTTGAAGTTCTTATGCGGGCTGTAGCTTAGTTTCATCCAGAGTTATCTTTATTAATCTTATGAGTTTACGCGAAATATTAAACGCTTTCATGGTTTCTATTAGCTTGTTTCTTTTTATGTTGTCAAATGACTGTTTGAAATCTATAAACATCATGTACATGCTTATGTTGTGTTCATAGCTTTTTTCTATTATCTCTTTTAACAGGTATATTGAATCCACTGTCGATCTTCCTTCTATAAATCCGTACTGATACTCTCAAATTATTTCTTTTGTAAAATCTTTTAATCTTTTGTTTATCAACATTGATAATACTTTATACCGGAGTTCAGTGGAGTGATTCCCCTATAGTCTTCACACTTCTCTACATCTCCTTTCTTTTTTTTTTCTATTTTATTTATCTATTTCTTCCGTAATTTCTTTTATCTATAGGTTTTTTCTTTTATATGTTTTACTAGCTTCTTTACTGATTTCCTTGTAGTTTTTCAGGTCTTCATTCTTTTTTGTTGCTAACCATTTCATTCTTGTTTCTCTCTTTACATTACTCAATTCTCCACGCTCATCATCAAATCATTCTCTGTCTATTCTCTTCTCTGTGTAGCCTATTATTTTTTCCGCGCTCTTTCTTAAAATGCCTGTTATGTTTTCATACTCTGGTTCCATATCATCGCTTCTTGCTTTAGTTGTTATTAGTTTTTTTTACTGAATCTTTGTAATTCTCTTTTACTTCATCATTACAAAAATTGTTTATTGCTAACTTTCTATTAAAATTTCTCTTTGCCGTACTATAATATGTTTTCTTTTGTTTAACTTCTGCCACTACCAGATAGTGGTCAGTATCTACATTAGCACCCCTATAAGTTCTTACATTCATGATTGACGTTGTTTTCTTTTTTGTTACCATGATGTGATCAATCTGATTTCCCTCCTCACCTCCTCCGCCTGGCCACACCCAAGTTATTTTGAGTATTTTCTTATGTTTGAATCGGGTACTGCTAATGTCTAGGTTCGCCGTTGCTGCTAAATTACACTTTCTATGTTCGTTATCGTGTGACAACCGCCCAGGGTTGGTTTCACTAGATTTTATTTTAACTTCTACTCCTTACTAGTCGATGTCCACCCCGCGGAGTTTTGCCGCTGCCACCACTCATTCGTTATCAGTCAACGAGAACTGTTTTACTCAACGCTCAATTTTTGGTAACGTGACGTCGAACGACTTCTACTTTGGAAACGCGGGAAAACAAACAAGTTCGCTCAAAGCAAACAAAAGAGTTTAAGTGAAATGAAAAATGAATTTAATAAAAGAATAATAATAATTGTTCGAATATAGTACACTGAATTATAACAAAACAAAAATAGCTCATGCGCAAAAGTAAAAAACATAGGTACCTTTTAAAAAAATACACACACAAAAATATTTAAATTAAAAATGAAAATGAAAATGAAAATGAAAATGAAAATGAAAATGAAAATGAAAATGAAAATGAAAATAAAATAATTTAATCAAAAATAGAATGACTTATTACTTAATTCTTCTAAATATATCCGTAAATTCGTCTTGGAATAATATAGTTTTTCTTAACAATGAATAATTTAAAATTGAAATACACTAACAACACAAAAAAAATAATAAAAATATAAAAATTATCCCGACCAAATAGCCTAGCTATATTCAAACCAGCAGCGCAACGCCGTACTTGTAACTGACTTCTGTTCTCAACTTAAGCCTATAGGCTATTTATATTAATTTGAATGTATCCGATAAGGGATGAAATATCCTTATCGGCTGGATTTATTTTTTAATTTTCTTTAAATTAGATCTTAAATTGAATTAAATTAAATACAAAATATAATATATCTATTTATTGTAAGGCAAAAAGGAAGAAAAATCTGTTTTATTTAAAATTAATATTAAAAAAATAAAGAAATTCTAAATTATGCAGTGCGCCCAAAATGGTGACTTGTAATTCAAAATTTTATTCGTAGGTCAAACAAAAATTTAGGGTCTCAGTTTTGCAAATATCGTTACACGCAATGATAATCTTAGTTACACATACATATATAATATTATCTTAAGTTACACATCCTTTCTACCATGAGACTTATTAGTCTGGGTCCATAGTAGAAAGTACCCTTATAAATTTATATACCAGTGACTCTCAACTATATTTTAAAACTGAGCAATTATTAAAATAATAATTAAAATCAAGAAACAAAAATTTAACTACTAGCTGAAAGTCGCTGATTTTTACAAAAATTATAATAATATGCAAGGTACAGAGGGCTTATTGTTTTAAGTTAAGAAGAGTTGTCATTATATTACATTATTTGTTTAATTATAATAATTGGTGTTTTTAAAATACAGGGTTGAATTTTATAATTTAGCATTAAAATCGCCTACAATCAATAACATATCTGTTTTAGCAATTGTATCGCATAATTCTTTCAAATCATTGTAAAAGTTTCCCTTTTCTACTTCATTGCTATCTTCCTTGGTAGCGTAAGTGCTGATAACTGACATGGTTATGGGTTTCTTTTTAATTCTGATGTATACTAGTCTTCAATTCACTGGTTTAAACTGCATTACTTTATCATACAATTTGTTTGTTACCATGAACCCAGTGCCATTCTTTCCTTGCTTCTCCTCTCCATAGTATAACATTACATATCCACCCTTGACAATTTCACCTTGGCCCTTCCATCGTATTTCTTGCAGTGCAGCCACATCTATTTCATATCGTGACTGTTCTCCAGCAATCTCATCCATCTTTCCCACTCTCAAAACCTTTCTTTCTTTCTTTATTTTTGTATGCAGTTTTCCTTTGTCTTTGCACTGTCGTCGTTTCTGCGTAACCTTCGTTTGGTATTCATAGTTTTTTTTTAATTTAGTTTCGGTAATTTAAATTTAATTTGTGCATTTAAGCACCCCTTGGTAATTAATAGTTTTGATAGTTTCAAGCTTAGTTCATTTTTTTAGTCATAACCATTTTCAATAGAGGTCAGTAGATCTGACGTTAGTTATACGCTCCCGCTTAAAGTCAGTCCTTGAAGATCGCGGACTCCGATGGTTGTGCGAACAACCATTCGTAATGGAAATATTTAGTGGTGCTTTCTCTACTTGACAATCTCTGAAGAAATTTTACATTTTAAGTTTCGTGTTTTGTGGCTGTAATGTTCGTGGTGGCATTCAGCACTGGTCCGCCTTGTGCAGATTTGAGCCTCCTTTCAGAAACACTAAGTTCAAGCATTATTTGTGCCGTTGGTTGCATGTGGTCCGTGGTGACCGATATAAGTAAAAGTTTATTTTGGAAATACCACATTTCCCGATTTTGAGTCCAGTCTCGCAGTCTAATAATTTGGTTTAGCAATTCCGATTTTCGTTGTAGGAATTTTCCGTTGGCTATCCCGTTTTTACAGTCAGCATAAATTGCCGTCAAGTGCGTCAGCACTTTACCCTGAAAATCTTCCGTTGCACTACTCATGAAGTTTAATGTCGTAAGTGTTTTTCAACATAATGCAACTTATCCATTTTGCTATTTTTAATTTTGGTCGTAACAATTCTGGAAATCTGGAACTACCTGTGCAACGCTTTTAGTGTTTGCGTTATCAAAATTTAGTCAAGTCAAAAATTCAATATTTTATGGAATTAACGTCGTTTTCTTTTTAACGTCAAAATACTACTTATTGAAGTTCAATTTATTTAGTAAAATTCAATTCAGTTAACGTTTTGAAGATCACACCACTTTGCTTTAATATCTTGAGTTTTCGGTTATTTTAAGTGTTAAATGACAAATTGTTATTCGAGTCGGTCAAGCAACAAAATTTAGTTACAGCAATTCATTTTTAATCATGCTGATTATTTCATTCAGGTCTATTATGTATCACAAACGTTATTACAAAGGTGACAGTTATGACATACAATAAGGTTTTCGGCTAATTTGTATGCACTATAAATGTTATAAAAACCTTCATTATAAAGATCATGTTAAAATAACGCTTTGTGAAAACTATTGGGAATACCAATTTTCCGAAAACCTTTAATGTTATGTCATAACTGTCACCTTTATGATAACGTTTGTGATACATAATAGACTTGAATATTATGTATAATTAACAGTGCGGTTGTGTTTTTGTATGTAACAGGTTAGCCGGACCGCTCTGTATCCGATCGAATACAAAGTGTATAAGAAATGCCCATAGTGAAGTAGAGCTCGCGTTAGCGAGCGGAACGAACGCTGGCATTTTTATACACTCTGTATTCGAGCTCGGTTATTTGTATAACCTAACCTAACTGCATAAATTGTAGTACTACGTGATTTAAAAATATATATTTAAAATTCATAAACAGTAATAAGTTCAGACATCTAATTTATCATTGTTATGTTTTTATAATGTACAATATTAGTAATTAAAAGTTATAATTTATAAAATTATAAATAAAAGTAAAAGTAAACTTTTATTGATTTCGGTTAGCTAGACATGCAAATATTTTTGCATTTGTTTAAATGAAGATGAACGATGAAATATTTCACAATATTAATGATGTAGTATTTAACTTTTGGTTACAGAAAAAATGGTATGTTTTAAAAGTGGATTAAAAAAAGGATTAAAAGTGTCTTTTTTTGACGAGCAACTATTGCGTTCGCTCGGATTCGCTGGCGCTCTTTGCAAAGGCAAAAATTTCTTGTCAAGCAAAGATTCACTGTAATCCAATTAACACAATATATTACTTTCTTTTATCCTTATCCTAAATAATATCTTATTCGGTGTCCACGTAAAAAAAAGTTTATTTTTAATATTTACGGATTTCAATTTTTGGCCCCGTTCGGGATTCGATCATTCGAACACCCAAAAACACGTAAAAGTAATTTATTTCTTTAATGGTGCTTGGAGGGATGGCTAAACTGTTCTTCATATATTTGAATTTTCATTTGTCGCGCATTTATATCAGCTTCCTCTAATTGTAATTTTGTTAAAATTAAACTTAATAAATCTTGGCATCTATTACCAAATGTTACAGCATTTTCGTTTCTTTGTTGTTCAGCGTGAAGTAAATCACCAAGTAAACATTTTTCATCTCGCGGGTCCGAAAAGAATCTTAAAAGTAATTGTTTTATTGCAAGTCAATTATTTAAATTTCCACGACTCCCTACAAGTTCAAGAGCGCGTCCTTTTAATTTTCCTATTAATGCTCTAAGTAAAAATTCATATTGCGGATTATTAATATTTACTCTATCAGTGTAATTTGTCAGCAAATATTCGCTTGCCTGAATAAAAATAGCTAATGTAGCACAGTTACCATTAAATTCTGGTACACTGTCAATATGAAATTTTTCCAATTTTGGTACTGCCATTATAATTACTTCTCTACGAAGAGGACTTCTGTCACGGCTTGAATCTTCCGAATCGGACATAAATACTTAATTCAAAATCAATATACGCACGGATCAATAATATCCTAATCAATACTTGTTTACTCTTAATTAACGATTACCTTAAGTTACGTAACTGGCTTTTTACTTTGACCAATAATAATAATAATAAAACATTGTAAAATTAAGTCAAAAAAATTTTTTTTGTATCCTTTAGATGTCAGTAATAACATATTAAAAAACCAAAACCATTGAATTTTATTTTCCCATAGAAAAAGAAATTCCCAATAAAGACGTAGAAAACTTGCAAGTTACCAGACTACTACCTTCAAACTCAATAAAAGATCATTAATTTTGTACATCTTCAGTCGATTTCAGTTAAGGTTTTTGACTTTTCAGCAACTTGTTAGGGAGTGATCAACTTACATTTCAAAAATAAAAAGAGCCAATTTTAGCCTCTTCGGGAGAATGGTCATAACTTTTTTTGTTTTTGAGTAAACTAATAAGTATCTTCAGCAAAATTTTAGCTAATGACGTCCTCTTTCTAATGGTAAAATTATATTTACAATAATATTTATTTGAAGATGAGTTATGAGCAAAAATTCTAAGGGTTATCAAATGTCAAGCCTCTCCCTTACTTAAAAGGAATTGTTTAAATTTACTCTTAAAATTTGATAAAATAGGCAAAGTTAATAATAATTTTCTATTTTTTCTATTAAAATTTTTTAAAAAACAGCAAAAGTGGCCCAAATATAGATATCATTTACTCAAATATGCAAAATATGCATTTTGACAAGCAGTTTTTCGAATTCGTTTTTACTTAATTTGTCCAGATTTAAAAACGAATCTGTTGGCATTTCAACATTAAAGAATATTTAAAGCATAAAATCGCCAGCCTTACTCATAATTTTCCTGAACAACTCAATAGAAAAACGGGGTAAAAGAAGCTTAGAACTTCAGTGCTAAGTGGGCATTCAACCACTACCAGTGTAACGAATTTATACAATAAATAAATTAATAAAAATACAAAATAGAAAATTAAAATTACAAATTATGCTTTTAATTATTTTTGCTTGAATTGCTTCAACGATTTTGCAAATATCTTATTGTTTTCAAACCAATCATGTACGAGACGCACCATTCTATTCAACGGGCTAAAAATAATCCATACGTCTCATGTCATGTCTCTCAAAAAACTAACAAGCACCATAAGTTTCTTATCTTAAATAATAATGTGACATTAAACTTACAATCAAGATTAGGGGTATTGTACAGATTATAGGTATGTATAATTTTTTCTTCGGTTTCAGGTCAATTATTGAAGTACGGTGGACCAGGGAAACCAAAGAATTTTCAAACAGAGCAGTTAAAGTTCTAACATCGGTAAGTTTAATCTTTACATAATAAAGATGAAAAAACTTTTTAATCTAATAAGAGCTACTCTTTGGAAAAATATTACTTATCTATTATTTGAATCAACGCTAATTTTACACTAATATATTTGCTACTTTTCTGATGTGTGCATTCCCAGAAGAAACGTATAATTTTAATTAATTTCTTGCAAATAAAAAAAATTTTATGTGACATCACATAACTTTCCCATTAATATTAAGTTAATAATAATAATAATTAAAGTTAAAAAATTGGCTATGTACGAGGGGTCTCTCACTGGGCAAAAATGTGTACAATATTGCTAATTGTCGGCCATAAAATACGATATTACTATTATTATCTTAATTACGCTTAATTTCATTTATTTCCTGATTATTGCAATTAATGCCACTTTATTCCTATTTAATGCGTGGTATTACCGTATTTGCAAAATATTGCTAGGAGCGGGTAGGCACTTTTTGTAGCTATTTACGGGAGAGCGATCGAAACTTTTCTTACTATTAGTAAATTAAATTATACACTTTTCTCAATCAATTATATTATACATATTTATTTAATTGACTAGTTTCGACTGGTGTCAGTCAAAGTTGTAGAGAGAGATCGCAAGAAGCTTTCTAGAAAATCGAGTTTTGAAATATTCACACCTAGGTATAAATACTATAAATATAGGAGTTGGCAATAAGGAGCGTGGCCTAGAGGTTAGCGAGTGAGGTCTAGTTAACCGCTAGTTCGCTAGACCGCTAGTTCGATTCCCGACGGATCTAACTTTTTTTTTTCTTGAATTCATTTTAATTTTCTCTTTGTTTACCAAGAAGTAAATATCATGTTGGATATCAAAACCCCGACTGTACTACATATTATGTATATATATGTAAGTTCTTGCGTTGTTTATAAATTGTCACAGAAATGAAACACATTAATACCCTATACCCGACGTTCTTTATTTTTGTACAAAAATTTAATTTATCATAAATATTGTTAGTCAAGAAGCATATTAAATTCGATCAATTTTTACCACGGTACTTATAGTAAGGTAATCCGACGAACAACGTTTATGTGAAACAATTTCTTCCACAAGGATCGAGCTCAAGGTACCTATTGGCAGGGTGCGAAGTGCATAGTGGGGGTATTAAAACAGACGACAGCGTACGCGGTGGACAAATTGTGCAAAAAAATTGGCAACTTTTTAAGTTGTCCTATGTTACCAGTGTAAATTGAACATTTTAAAACAGATTTTTTTCTTATAAAAATCGATTTTACAGCAAAACTTTTTAGAGAATTTTTGTTGAAAATTTCATGGTTTTTAATTTTGTTTATTTACATTTTGAAATTAAAAAAAAATTTTTAATAAAAAACAACAGTTTACTGCAAAAATACAATGTATAGACCAGCCCCTTGTCACTCCATGTTACAGTAAGTGGTGTTATGTTGTCAGATGATGTAAGCGGCGCTAGTAGTATAGTTCCAAATTAAATAGGCGGAAGATTTAAAATTAATTTTATCACAAATTTCAGAAAGTTTTTTTTTTAATTATTCTAATACAATATTATTATAATTACTATAAAAATTAAGGAATTACTTCGATTAAACACAATTTATTATACAATTATCAAATTTTATTTATTAATAAGATAAATTATCAACACAAGCATCGAACAGCTGTTGGCAGACATATAGCAAACTGAATTGAACTGAACTACTAACGCCATCTTAAGGAACTAAAGTTTGTGACAACTTATGACCGCTTTTTATATTTTCTCCCATTGGAGTGATAGGGGGCTGGTATAGACAGAGCGCTGACTAACTAATTGCGATGTTTGCCGTAGTAAGACGATCTAAAATGTTCACGTATTTATTACATTTACGCCTATTTTACGCCTCGTTCAAAATTAGTTATTATGGGTTTTAGTACCTTTAAGTTACATCACTCCTTGTATGTTGACAAACGGGGGTGGTCGAAAGTTGCCTTGTTTTATTTATAGAAAGAAAACAAAACAGCTAGGGGTCACTGTGACCACACGATAGAGTTACTGTAATTATTATGTTTCTAGTAAACGTCTCATTTAAAGATTTTAAAAATATAAACTATTATTATTGTTCATACAACTGTGTAAAAGTCTTAACCCAACTAAATGAATTTTTAATTATTATATAATTTCAATTCACAAACCAATATGTTTGCAGTGCAGCGCGTAATTGCGTACGAATTGCATACAAAAACTACGATTTTCAGGTGTTGTGGTTTTTGCGATATAGTTTATTTTTTTTATTTTTGTATTTTAATTATAATTATTCAAGTATGTACTTCAAAAAATTATGATTTAGTTTACTTAAATATGTTTTAGATTAAGAAAACAAATTAAATTTTAGTTATCTTCTATAAAGGTGTCCAGATATGCTAATAATTTCTTTTGTGGCATTAAAAGTTAATACAATTTCAAAATTAATTACTTTTTAATGTTTTTTGGCTTACTAGAATACCAAATAAAACATCTGTTACAAAAAAAAATCAAAAAGTTAAGTAGTACATGAGGAAACGAAAGAAACAAAGCGTGGTCACTGTGACCCCACAATAGCGACAGTGTGACAATTATTTGACGTTAGTTATTAAGGGTTAATCTAAAACATATTTAAGTAAACTAAATAATAATTTTTTGAATTATATACTTGAATAATTATAATTAAAATAAAAAAATAAAAAATAATAAACTATATCGCAAAAACCACAGCACCTGAAAATCACAGTTTTTGTATGCAATTCGTACGCAATTACGCGCTGCACTGCAAACATAATTGGTTTGTGAATTGAAATTATATAATAATTAAAAATTCATTTAGTTGGGCTAAAACTTTTACACAGTTGTATGAGCAATAATAATGATTGTTTATATTTTATAATCTTTAAATGCGACGTTTACTAGAAACCTAATAATTACAGTAACGCTATCGTGTGGTCACAGTGACCCCTAGTGTTTTGTTTTCTTTCTATAAATAAAACAAGGCAACTTTCGACCACCCCCGTTTGTCAACACACTAGGAGTGACTTAAAGGTACTGAAACCCATAATGACTAATTTTGAACGAGGCGTAAAATAAACACAAATTAAAACTAGCCGTGGTCTCAGTGACCACGAGATAGCGATTAAGGGCTAATGCACTTAAAGAGTGCAGCGCTGGATTACCTTACTATATTATGTCATTATGTACTGTGATTTTTACGTATTGGAGAAAATTAAAATGAATTGAAGAAAATAAAGTTAGAACCGTCGGGAATCGAACTAGCGATCTACTGTTAACTAGACCTCACTCAGAATTAGAATCAGAACAATATTTATTAACAAATTAACAATACAGATTAATTTTAAAACATACAATTAACATTTTAAAATTTTATTGAAGAGCGAGATGTTGAGAGACCCTGCCTAATGCGTAACTCTCTTTGACGTAGTGTTTATTGGCGAGACAATTTTAGGTAATGGATAAATAACCTTATTTGTCGTTATCGTTAAATACATACCTAGTTTTGAAAATATTGCAGAAAAATTAATAAAACCTGCTTGTTTTTTTTTAAATTTTTTAAATTTTATATTAAATTTTGGTAAAAATTCTTACTAAACGGCTAATAAAACTATTTACAATATTTACACACAAATATTTTGGAATGTACTTCATCACAGTGGCGTTGCGGGTTAGGTATCGTTGTCGTCTTCGTTGTCATCATTATCGGTCGTCAGTGTCTGTGCAAATAATGGTAAATTTTGATATGACAGTTTGTGTTTGATTTTAAAAGGTGTATTGTTGTGTCGAATTTTAGTCATGTCTTTAGTTAGTTGGCTTTTGAAAATTTGTGACTCGTAAAATTTAGTAGCAAGTCGGTTTACGTAATCCTGAAAGTACTCCATGTCTGTCAGTTCATGAAGTGTCGCAATTCGTGTGTAACGGTCCAGTCCGGTTATTAGTCTTAAGTTTTTATTTTGAAACACTTGCAGCGGTTTTATAGCTGTCTTCGAAATATTACACCAAGCTGCTGAGGCATAATATGTCAGTATGGGTCGTAGTAATGTTTTATATAATAATAATTTATTTTTGTCGGTCATCGTTTGTCCTTTCATAAGAGAATAAATTTTGCGTATTTGTCCGTATGCAATTTATTTTCTGTTTTGTAAGTGTTGTCGAAAATTAAGTCTAGTGTTCATGTTAATGCCTAAATATTTAACATTCTTTTTGGTTATAATTTTATGTCCGTCTATTGTTAAAGGTTGAAAATTTTTATGTTTGTTAGTTTCCGTGTAAAAATTATTGTCTCCGTCTTTTCCGAGTTTAATTTAATTTTCCAATGTCTAAAAAATTGTTCTAGTCGGTCAACATGTATCTGTACTTGTTTATTTGCAACCTGTGCATAGTACGAATGAGCGTATATTGCCGTGTCGTCAGCGTACAAGGCCATGTTCGTTTTAGCAAATGTCGGTATGTCGCTGATAAAACAGTTAAATAGTTTCGGTCCGAGTACGGAGCCTTGGGGGACTCCTGCGTGTATCTTTTTTGTTGTCGACGTTGCGGTATTAACTTTCACAGTCATGGCACGTGAAGTAAGATATGAATGTATTAATTTTGTGAGGTGTGCCGAAAACTTGTAGTTTATCAATTTATACGTTAGTCCATCAATCCAAACTTTGTCAAAAGCCTTTTCTAGGTTTAATAGTGCCATGACTGTTACTTTGTCTTTGTTAAAGTTAGTTAATATGTCATTGGTTATTCTTGTGATTTGTAATGTCGTGTTATGTCCTTTTGTAAATCCAAATTGGTTTTTGTTCGTAATTTTGAGTTCGTCTTCTTCTTGTTGCATCAGTCTGAGGAGTATAATTTTCTCTGTCAGTTTCGAAAGTGTATTTAGCGGGCTGATCGGTCTGTAACTAGTCGGTTGAGTTGCGTCCTTATTTGGCTTGTGTATTGGTATAACAAGACCAAGTTTCCAGTCGGTTGGAAAATGGTGTAGTTTAAAAATTGCGTTTACTATGCAATTTAGCTGCACTATGGCTTTGTTCGAAAGGTTTTTTAAAATTAAGTTTTCTATGTTGTCAGGTCCTGATGGTGCTTTAGGGTTTGGTAGTAATTTTATCAAAGTCTTAATTTCGTTGGGGCTGGTCATAACTTTGCTGAATTGTTTGGTCGTTAAGGCCATATTACACGAGGCGATTTTTTCATGCGATCGATCGCTGCGATAAGTTGCATCGATTTTTTGGCTTGCGCAAAATTGCTGCGCATTTTCACATGTGCGATATTTATTTTTGACAACTAGAAAAAATATTATAAATACATGACATATTTACTGTAATACCAACCTATTGGTTTAATTCAGTGAATTTCTGTATATAGAAAATCATTTAGAAACATTTTCCAAACATTTTTAAGTTGATAGTAAGAAATCGCACGAAAAAATCGCATAAAATTAGAACAAGTTCTAATTTAAAAAATCGCACGTGCGCAAAGTTGCAGCAACAAATCGCATGAGCGATTTTGTATTATACGAGGCGCTAAGCGTCTGCAACTTATCGCAGCGATCGATCGCATGAAAACATCGCCTCGTGTAATGTGGCCTTTAGGGTACATTGTCGGTTTAAAAAAGCTTTAACGTCATTTCTTATATTTGTTTGTTCTTTGGTGTCCGTCGTGTCGGTATTATGTACTTATTGCCAACTCTTATATTTCTAGTCTTCATACCTAGGTGTGAATATTTTAAAACTCGATTTTCTCGAAAACTTCTGGCCATCTCTCTCTACAACTTTGGGAAATTGTTATTGGAAGGTTGACCTTCCAGCACCATAAGTGGCAAAATTTACAAAAACGCCGCTTACGGATCATCTCCTAGTTGGTTCTAGTTCAGACGATAACTACATTCATACTTATAGATTTAAAAAGAATCTGTGCGCCCGATTGCACGAGTGTCTTACGCTAAGACCTGCATAATATACATAGAAGATGTCAATCGAGTATTCCATAAAAATGTATGTTGTTAGCTGAAACATGTCTTATTAAGCGTAAAAAACCCCGGTACTGTAGTACTTAGGTTTGATAGTTTTCCAAAATTAATTCCTAAAAATTACTTAAAAATTAAGCTTCTAGATGATAATACCCCTTAAATTTGTAAAGGAAATAGAAAAACTTATGACATAATACCCAAGTTTCGTTATATAATAATAACATAATAATTAAAAAAAGGGATAAAGTTAAAAAATAACTCATTTGTATGATGCGAATAATGAAAAAATGGACAAATTCAGGACTATTTCCTCTTAAAAGTGTCGGTTTGATTCGTCTCTGCGCCGACATCAGTATAACTGCTACTAACAAACATAGCTTTAAACTAAAAAGTTGAAGATAAAGAAATAAGTATATGCAAATTAATATTTATAAAAAGCCTTTTTATTACGAACCAACTTACCTAAAACACATTAAAAAAATCAATGCTACTTATTGTCGTTTTATTACTCAGTATTGCGCATTTATTGCTCTGCATTGCCACTTATTACCACAATTGCCGTTTATTTCCTTATACAGTAGGCGAAATTCGAGTAGAACCACCGTGATGATAAAGGAATAATTCCACATATTATGTGTAATATAAGAAGTAGATATGAAAATGATTATGCATAGGTAAACACATAATGGTATGATTGCATTTACAGAAAAAAATTCCTGGTTTGAAATTATTTTTAGTTTTAAATGATACGTTGTTACGCGAACATCAGTAAGTTATGTTATTTCTGTGCGAAATTCTATTAGAGCCAGGTACATTATTTTTTATGAAGATAAAATATTATTTAAATTTATTTTTAAGTAAGGTAAGAGCTGCTTATTGTCTTCGTATAAATCCAATAACATGAAATTTTTAATTAAAAGTAGGAAGATGGGACGCGGAAAAGGTTTATCAAATGAAGAAATTGCAAAAATAAAAGTATTGAGGGAAAGAAATGTATCTATTAGAAGCATAGCGAAACAAATAAAAAGATCACATCATTTAGTAGCAAATTATTGCAAATTAGGTGAAAATTATGGTAAAAACAGAAAATTTGACCAAAATAGAAAACTGTCACATCGAGATAAACGCAGAATTCTTAAAGAAATAAGAGGTTCTTCGAAAACTGCATCAGAAATCAAATCAAAATTACAATTACCAGTAACAGTGAGACGAATTCAACAAGTGTTACAAGCGGATAAAAATTTAATTTACACAAAATCAGTAAAAAAGCCACCATTAACACACCAACATGGAGAAGCTCGTCTTCAGTTTGCTCGAAATCACATGCATTGGAATAATGAATGGAAAAAAGTTATATTTAGTGATGAAAAGAAATTTAATTTGGACGGACCCGATGGTTTTTCCCATTATTGGCATGATATTCGCAACAAAAAACATATTAAATTAGTCGTAATTTTGGAGGAAGCTCTTGTATAATATGGACAGCGATTTCGTCTTATGGAAAATCTAAAATTGCGTAGATAAACCATCGTATGAATGCGGAAAATTATATTGAAGTCTTAGAAGATGGTTTAGTGCCTATGATAGAATAAATTATGCCCGATGACTGCATTTTCCAACATGATAATGCGGCCATACACACTGCTTGGCGTGTGAAAGATTGGTTTTCATCTAGAGAAATACCATTGTTGACTTGGCCAGCAAGAAGTCCTGATCTAAACCCAATAGAAAACATATGGGGACTTCTTGCTCGACAAGTTTACAGAGGTGGGAGGCAGTACAATAGCTTAGAAGAACTAAAGAATGCCATACGTGAAGCATGGAAGAAAATTTCAATAGAGGTATTACAAAATTTTATAAACTCAATGTCAAATAGGATTTTTGAAGTAATACTTCATAAAGGAGGGGGCACCAAGTATTAGACTTAGAATTCTTCAATATTTTTTAAAAATTAAACGGCTAAACGTAGTCGCACTATTAGAATTTCGCTTAAAAATTTTCAAAATTTTTTGATTTAAAATGCTTTGTAATTGTTTTTAATAAATCATGTAATTTTTTAGAGTTGTTAATTATTATGTAGCCTTTACTAAGGCATTGTTTTTTACAAATTCATTTTAAACAAAATCTACCCCATAAAACATGGGTAGCACTAATTTAATTTTGCTTACTGTATTACTATCTATTGCTTCTTATTTCCATCATATTACCAGCAATTTGTACAGTATTGCCATCAGTGAAATGCCGCTCGATTTACACTAAAAATACGCATTTTAAAAAATTAAAAGATGAGATTGGAACAAGCCCACGCCGGAGGGGGGGGGGATTACCCTCATGAATATATTTATGAGTAGATACTAAAACTCAATTGCTGTCCAGAATCAAGGTTTGGATTCGCGCTTGTATTTCCGTGTCAGAATCGTAACTGCATCATCATTGCCAATATACGTAGTATGTGAGCCTTTTAAGCGTAACTTTTTATTAAAAAGTTATTAGAAAAGGAATCTTTTCTTGAATTTTGCCGTAGACCATTTTACCTAGACTATTTTACCTAGAGCATTTTACCTAGACTTTTTTACCCGTAGACTTTTTTTCCGTAGACCTTTTTACCTAGACCAATTTACCGTAGACTTTTTTTCCTTAGACTAATTTACCTAGAATCTTGTTTTTGAGCTGTAAAGTGTTTGCTGCTGCCCACTTGCGACAATTAGTTCAAGGTTGGTGGCAATTCAAGCACCAAATCAATTTAACCCGGCTAAAGTCGCCCTCTTAATTCAATTCCCTAAAATTGATTTTTAAGTAGCGTTCTCAGCCAATTAAGGAAGTTCATGCGCTTCTCTAGAGTCAAACGAGAACTAATATTTTCAAAATTTATTCGGAACTTGAGAAAAATTTAAAACTATATCAATAATCATGCAATGATTTACAATGAATTATTCGAGGGGCGCTTCACTGATGGCAATACTGTACAAATTGTTGGTAATATGATGGAAATAAGAAGCAATAGATAGTAATATACGGAAATAAACGGCAATAAACGGCAATTGTGGTAATAAGTGGCAATGCAGAGCAATAAGTGTGCAATACTGAGTAATAAAACGGCAATAAATAGCATTAACTTTTTTAATTTCTTTTTAGGTAAGTTGTTCCTTAATAAAAATGTTTTTTTATAAATATTAATTTGTATATTCTTATTTCTTTATCTTCAACTTTTTTTAGTCTAAAGCTGTTTGCAAAAGCAGTTATACTGTCGGCGCAGAGACGAATCAAACCGACACTTTTTAGAGGAAACCGTCCTGAATTTGTTCATTTTTTCATTATTCATTATAAAATAGATTTTCGGGATTATTGGACAGGGGTTATAAATAAAACAACTTGTTCAAAAGGTCGACGTTTCGCCCAACTTTATTGTGGGCCTCTTCAGGACTAAAATATGCCAATTAATGATAGACTTGTAAAATTAAAAACAATCTTACCCAATTAAACAGAAGGTTTGGATGTTACAAAAAATATAGCATATCCCCGAAATTCGTCAACATGTGCTGTATGTAGCATTCGCAAATCAGTTTATAAATTAACAAACGTAAAAACAGATAGTATAAATAAAACCATTAACAGGTCAAAAAAACCAGTCAATCAATATAAAATTTAAAAAAATTACTGACATGAAATAAATTATTGTTGTAAACGTTCAAAATTCACCATATAAACGAACATCTTGCAAGTCAGCTTATCTTCCAATCCCATGCTGTTAATAATTGGATCGAGCCGGAAATATTATAATATTATTAATAACTATTTTAAAATATCGCAATAGATAACACTTAACTTCTGTACATCTTCCCTAAAATTTACACTGTTTTTGGTTGTCTTTATGAAAAACATCTCGCTTATTAGTCTTTTCAGGTAATTATTTTCTCGGTCCAATATTTCTGTTTTTTCGAAGTCAAAAGTATGTTTAAGATTCTGGTGGTGTTGAACAAGTGCTGATGTTTGCCACTGACTTTGGACCTCCCCTGGTGTTGCCTTTTTGATTTTCTTACAATCATTTTCGTGCTGATATAATCTAGTCTTAAGCCACTGTTTCGTTTGTCCTACATATGCTCCATCACAGTCTTTGCAAGGAATCCGATAAACTACTTCTGATTCCTCGTCTTTTTTTTTGTTTTTTCTTTTAATTTGGTTAGTAAAGTACTGTGATCTTTTAAATTGTAGGGAGCAAGTGTGCAAAGTGGACTTAGAATCTTGTTTATTTTTTCTGTTAGGCCTCTTATGTAGGGGAACTTAAAATAAAGTGGTTTTTCTCTCTCCCTATCTCCCATTGTCTTAGCTTTTGAGTTTTCTTTCAATTTCCTTTCTGTGGCCCTTATGAACCACATTGGGTAACCATTGTCTTTCAAAATTTCGTATATCTTCTTTTTATTTTTCTCACGGAACGAATCGTGGCTGATATCTGTGACCCTTCTTATTAAGCCAGTCACAATTGCTCTCTTTATACTGAAATGGTGATAAGAGTGATAACCTACCAATCTGTTGGAAGCTGATGGTTTAGTGTACCAATTCGTGATGATTTTGTTTTCTTCTGTTCTAATGACCGTAACATCGAGAAACGGCACTTCTCCATCAGCCTCTTTTTCTAGTGTAAATTGGATTTTCTCATGATATTTATTGAACTTACTACAAATCCATTCTTCTTTATCTTTTGGTACTGCCAATATAGTGTCATCCACATATAAGTAAATGAATGGAATCTCATACGGGATCGTTGTCAACACTTCTTCTATCACCATTTCCATTACTAAACCCGCCAATGCTGGACTCGCTGGATTCCCCATTGATAAACCTTCCTGCTGAGTGTAAAATTTACTTTCTAATTTAAAGTAACTTGTAGCAAACCAAATATCAATCAGTTCCTCCATATCTTCGATTTTTAACTCTGTATAACATTTTATGGTTCTCCAATATTTTCTTATAGCTTTTTTCACAATATCTTTTGGGATGCTCGGGAATAGAGACACCACATCTAGAGACATCAGTACATAATTATCCGGCAATGTAAACTCTGCAATCTTCCCAACAAATTCTTTAGAGCTTCTTATTATGTAACTGGAAGTCGTCAACACATTCATAAATATCTCACCCAGGAAAGATGATATCTTGTATGATGGAGATTTTATACAACTTACTATTGGTCTTAACATCGGTTCCTGTTTGTGCGTCTTTCGTAGTCCATATATTTTTGGACTAACTGAGTTGTGTTTATGTACACTATCAGAAGATTTAAAATGTCAATCCTAAGTTGGGAGATTAAGACAACATGTTGGAAAGTCACACAAACACAATCACTCATTGAAGAACTAAAAGAAATGTTAAAAAAGCAACTTTGAATGGAATTAATGCACAGATTAACCACTGCATGTAACAAGAGATATAACTGGATGTACAAGACGACTAAAAATAGTAATATACATAAATTTGAAGCATTGTTAGGTAAACGGAATGACGTTGAGTGGCATGAGGAGAAGAGTGTTGTATTCAATTTTACTAACGTAGAATTACCAAATTCAGTTACAGCATCGTTAAAATTAAGTCCGAAGTTTGGATTACCTGTAGAAGAGTTACCGACGTTAACGATCATAAAAGATTTGGAAGGATGTTTACAGGGATTACGAAACGAAGAAGAAATGACAAATGAATTAAGAGCAAAATGTATTAACGTGATTACTAATCACACAAATAAAATAAAATACAAAAGAGAAGATCCGGTTTCAAAATTAGTTAAAAATAACTATAAAGAGACAAACCGTTTTTTGAAATCACATCCGGAAATAATAGTGTCCAAATCTGATAAAGGTAACAACACGGTAGTTATGTATAAAGAAGAATACAACAAACTTATACAACAGATAGTAGAAGACGAGCGATTATTCAAAAGAATCACAAGAGATCCCACCACATGCTACCAAAATAGAATGAATAAATTCATAAAGAAATTGAGGGACAATAACATTATTGATGATACTCAATACAAAAACCTCGTAAGACACAACTCAGTTAGTCCAAAAATATATGGACTACGAAAGACGCACAAACAGGAACCGATGTTAAGACCAATAGTAAGTTGTATAAAATCTCCATCATACAAGATATCATCTTTCCTGGGTGAGATATTTATGAATGTGTTGACGACTTCCAGTTACATAATAAGAAGCTCTAAAGAATTTGTTGGGAAGATTGCAGAGTTTACATTGCCGGATAATTATGTACTGATGTCTCTAGATGTGGTGTCTCTATTCCCGAGCATCCCAAAAGATATTGTGAAAAAAGCTATAAGAAAATATTGGAGAACCATAAAATGTTATACAGAGTTAAAAATCGAAGATATGGAGGAACTGATTGATATTTGGTTTGCTACAAGTTACTTTAAATTAGAAAGTAAATTTTACACTCAGCAGGAAGGTTTATCAATGGGGAATCCAGCGAGTCCAGCATTGGCGGGTTTAGTAATGGAAATGGTGATAGAAGAAGTGTTGACAACGATCCCGTATGAGATTCCATTCATTTACTTATATGTGGATGACACTATATTGGCAGTACCAAAAGATAAAGAAGAATGGATTTGTAGTAAGTTCAATAAATATCATGAGAAAATCCAATTTACACTAGAAAAAGAGGCTGATGGAGAAGTGCCGTTTCTCGATGTTACGGTCATTAGAACAGAAGAAAACAAAATCATCACGAATTGGTACACTAAACCATCAGCTTCCAACAGATTGGTAGGTTATCACTCTTATCACCATTTCAGTATAAAGAGAGCAATTGTGACTGGCTTAATAAGAAGGGTCACAGATATCAGCCACGATTCGTTCCGTGAGAAAAATAAAAAGAAGATATACGAAATTTTGAAAGACAATGGTTACCCAATGTGGTTCATAAGGGCCACAGAAAGGAAATTGAAAGAAAACTCAAAAGCTAAGACAATGGGAGATAGGGAGAGAGAAAAACCACTTTATTTTAAGTTCCCCTACATAAGAGGCCTAACAGAAAAAATAAACAAGATTCTAAGTCCACTTTGCACACTTGCTCCCTACAATTTAAAAGACCACAGTACTTTACTAACCAAATTAAAAGAAAAAACAAAAAAAAAGACGAGGAATCAGAAGTAGTTTATCGGATTCCTTGCAAAGACTGTGATGAGCATATGTAGGACAAACGAAACAGTGGCTTAAGACTAGATTATATCAGCACGAAAATGATTGTAAGAAAATCAAAAAGGCAACACCAGGGGAGGTCCAAAGTCAGTGGCAAACATCAGCACTTGTTCAACACCACCAGAATCTTAAACATACTTTTGACTTCGAAAAAACAGAAATATTGGACCGAGAAAATAATTACCTGAAAAGACTAATAAGCGAGATGTTTTTCATAAAGACAACCAAAAACAGTGTAAATTTTAGGGAAGATGTACAGAAGTTAAGTGTTATCTATTGCGATATTTTAAAATAGTTATTAATAATATTATAATATTTCCGGCTCGATCCAATTATTAACAGCATGGGATTGGAAGATAAGCTGACTTGCAAGATGTTCGTTTATATGGTGAATTTTGAACGTTTACAACAATAATTTATTTCATGTCAGTAATTTTTTTTAAATTTTATATTGATTGACTGGTTTTTTTGACCTGGTAATGGTTTTATTTATACTATCTGTTTTTACGTTTGTTAATTTATAAACTGATTTGCGAATGCTACATACAGCACATGTTGACGAATTTCGGGGATATGCTATATTTTTTGTAACATCCAAACCTTCTGTTTAATTGGGTAAGATTGTTTTTAATTTTACAAGTCTACCATTAATTGGCATATTTTAGTCCTGAAGAGGCCCACAATAAAGTTGGGCGAAACGTCGACCTTTTGAACAAGTTGTTTTATTTATAACCCCTGTCCAATAATCCCGAAAATCTATTTTATTAAGAAATATGGACGAAAACCAAAGTATAATTATTCATTATGTTATTATTATATAACGAAACTTGGGTATTATGTCATAAGTTTTTGTATTTCATTTACAAATTTAGGGAGTATTATCATCTAGAAGCTTAGCTTTTAAGTAATTTTTAGGAATTAATTTTCGGAAAACTATCAAACCTACAGTACCGGGGGTTTTTACGCATAAGACATGTTTCAGCTAACAACACACATTTTTATGGAATACTCGATTGACACTAAATAGGTATGTTATGCAAGTCGTAGCGTGAGACACTCGTGCAATCGGCCGCACAGATTGTGGCGGTTCTAGTCGTCCGAAGCAGAAGAACAAAATTTTTTAAAAAATCTATTAGTATGAATGTAGTTATCGTCTAAATTAGAACTGAGTAGTTAGTTAGTTAAAATATATCTTATTCTGCGTGAAATCCCCGGCACTGTAGGTTTGATAGTTTTCGTAAAATCAATTCCTAAAAATTACTTACTATATTACTATTTTTATCTTAATTACTCTTAATTCCATTTATTTTCTGATTATTGCCATTAATGCCACTTTATTCCCATTTAATACGGGGTATTTTTTTTTTTTTTGTTTCTTTTCAATTTTTATGTTATAAACAGAATAATTTGTTTTTTTTTGTATTGTATTTATTTATATTTTCAAAGAAGGCAGAGGGCGTCAAACCCGCATATTGCATTACAAGGGGATTATCCAGGGCCACATTTTTAAATGTGTTTTTACATAGTTACAGTGGTAAGTTTATTCTTAATTTTACTAGCAAACATATAAAATTAAAATAGCCCAAAATGTTGGTTGTAATTTTTAAAAACTATTAAAATATTTCCCGTCAAATGTTCCCAAAAGTTAGCTCTAATATACATTCTTTTTCTATTTTGTTAAAATAATGACGCCCTCTGCCTTCTGTAAAAATATAAATAAATACAAAATAAAAAAAAACAAATTATTACTGTTTATAACATAAAAATTGAAAAGAAATAAAAAAAAAGTTTTCCGTACCGTGATTCGAAGCAGAGACCCTCGCATTACGAGTCCAACCAATTTACAATTACAATTAAAAAGGTCTTTATTAATTACTATATACAAGTCAATATATAAATATGCGGTAATACAACAAGATTTATACATTTTTAAATAATTGGATGTCTTGATTGAGGTCTCCGGTCACTGGCATGCATGATTATACCTCTTTACATTACTTTTTGAATATCCTAAAAAAATTTAATTTCTAAACGCTTGGCCATCTGGAGCTACAACTTGTGTCAGTTTCAATTCTAGTCAAGCTTTTTATACACTATAAATCTGGACGAAATCGGTGATGTCGAGTAGCCGCCCCCTCCTTAAAGTGAAGAAATCGGATATTAGTAAATTAAATTATACACTGTTCTCTGTATTTTGTTTACTGTATGTTTATTATACATATTTATTTAATGAACTAGTTCCGACTGGTGCCAGTCTTCTTCAATATATTCTTTGAAACAATCTTTAATTAAATAGTTAATTTTAGCTTTAATTTTTGATGAAATATGCTAAAGAAAACTGACACAAGTCGAAACTAGTCAATTAAATAAATATGTATAATAAAATTGATTGAGAAAAGTGTATAATTTAATTTACTAAGAAAAGTTTCGATCGTTCTCCCGTAAATGGCTACAAAAAGTGCCTACCCGCTCCTAGCAATATTTTGTAAATACGGTAATACCACGCATTAATTGGGAATAAAGTGGCATTAATGGCAATAATCAGGAAATAAATGGAATTAAGGGTAATTAAGACAATAATAGTAATATCGTATTTTATTGCCGACAATTAGCAATATTGTACACATTTTTGCCCAGTGAGAGACCCCTCGGAATTATTATTCTTCCCGAATACTTTTTAGGATTTTATTATAAAATATCAGTTAATATAAATAAGTCATTAATTTGACTCTATTTTTATTATTATATTAAACTTGACAACTCCGCCTATTCAAATCTCTTCAAATGTAGCCTTTATTATGTTTTATTTGACGTTAGTGTAGGTGTTTTGTTGCGCGCTGTTGCTAGATTTCAATATGAAGAAAAATATAGTACGATAGTTTTAATTTAACTGATTAAAATAATTAATAATTAATTTTAACGTTTGTCAACACCCTTTTTTTAAAGCAATTACATAAACTGCATAGTTTGAATAATATTTTAAGAAATTATTTATTACGGTATCTACTTTAATAATAATAGTTATTATAATTTTAAACACACAAAATGCTGCTTCCCCATAAAGCTCCATTTTAAAAATTTGATTTTCAATCATTAATTGCGCTCCAAAATGATTGATGAAGGGTTTTGATATTTTGAGGAAGGATGACTATCAATTGAGGATTCCAATTTTCAAAATTAAAATTTTTTATCTACTATCAAGTTTCACGCATGAACGTCCTTAGCGTGACACAACATAGCATAGTATAGCTTAGCGTAGAAGTTAAAATGCATTGAAACTTATGTGTGTGTTCAAATTGACAAATGACGAATTTGGCATAACATAAAATAACAAAGCATTAACGATTTTAGGTCTATTATGAATTTACCTATTATAACAACGAATTAATAGGAAGGCGCTGGTAGAAATTGAAAGTAAACGTCAGAATGTAATAATAATTTGAATTGTACTATAATTAGTATAATTATCGCGATGTTATTATTATATAATTAGTTAATTTAATTATGTCAAATAAAGCGATACCATTTTGTTTTGTAGTGCTATGTTAAGTTATGCTAGGCTATGTTGTGGTTAATTGGCTGAGAACGACGCTTTAGAGATTGAATATTAAATAATTTCTTATAAAGTTATTGAAAGCTTTTGCATTATGTAGCAAATTATTTATAGACACGGCAGCACTCAAAAAATTATTATTTTCGAGTTTGTGAATCGGTTAAAAATGCATATCTTAGATGCATATAGTATTCAAGTCGAGTTGTATCTAGAAATGCAATTGTCACTTGTAATATCACAAGAGAATGAGAATAAATTGAAAATAATTTCACATATTTTCGAAAAGTTGTTGGCGGGCAATAGATACGAGAACCCGAAGGGATCTAGTAGCTATTGCCAAACGGCGACAACTTTGAGCAAATATGTCAAATTATTATCTAATTTATCGAATTCTCGTATAATATTCGATTGATTATTTTTTTCGTTGATTTTAATATTAATTTTATGGACTGACGATGTACTAAACCGTTTTTGATTTATTTTATAAATAATTAATTGACAGACGTCAAATCAAATAAATATGTTGCTATTAAAACAAACACATACTTCAAATTATTCTCGCGGCAATAATGTAAGTAGATTATTCCCACTAGCATAATGTTTTGATTGGCAACTTTGATTGAAATTGGAAGTTTCTATTGGTTTTCAGAAAAAAAAAAAATCAATGCAGTAGCATAATAATTATTGAAAATTAATAGTTTCACCTCTACTTACTACGTATCGCTACTTTACAAATGAATTTTTACGAGCATCTATCGCCCACGCACGCGACAGCTCCCTTAAGCAAAATATTCGAATATTCGCGAATATTTTACTAAATTTCGAGAAACACGAGAAGGTGCATCGAATGTACCGCTGAGACAAGATTACAATCTGCTCTCGGATTGGATGGAACGTATAGATACATACGTCACTAGAATGTTATATTCTATATAAAATTAATTAAAAATATGAAACCAGTTTTTATCAAAATTATTATCAAAATATTGATGAAAATATTGATCGTGCAACAGGCTATTAAGGACATTGAATTTTTGGCAATAATCAGTAGTAATATCTAATTTCATTATGTGTTTCTATTTATAATTTGCACCAATAACTCCGTTTTGAATAGAATAATTCCTTTAGTTTTAATTTACAGAAATCCTATCTTTGACCGTTTTACTAACATATGCTTACCGATTCCTACTACAGTAGAATCCGCTTAATGTGATCACTTTGGGCCAAGGTCATTTTAATAATATTGACTGATAACTGATAACTAATAACAATTAGCAAAATTTAGAAAAAGGCGAATTTTACAAGACTTGGATTAGAACAAGATAGAAGAAAAAAAAGAAAGAAAAAGTGGCCGGTTTCCAAAAAAAAATGATCACAATAACCGACTGATAACATTATCCGAGATCACATTAAGCGGATTCTACTGTATTATTATTATTATATTAAATATTTTAATTTTTACAGTTGGGCATTCTTCTAGCAATCAGAATTGCACTTCTACAAGGTTCCTTGCCTAAATTTTCACAACAAGATAATCCAACAGCATTTCATCCATCTTTATACGTTAGGTAATGTATATTCTACCATTCTGAAAAGCATACTTTCTACACGCATTTGCCTTACAAATTAACTACATTACGAACATTTGTATTGAATAAGTATCGAATTAATTCAATTCGTATTGAAAATGATTTACCTCTGTTAAAATTTATTTATAGCCGATATTGCTAGCTGATTTT
This sequence comes from Cantharis flavilabris, assembly GCA_949152465.1. Taxonomy (NCBI): domain Eukaryota; kingdom Metazoa; phylum Arthropoda; class Insecta; order Coleoptera; family Cantharidae; genus Cantharis; species Cantharis flavilabris. The sequence goes on along the minus strand of OX424436.1, from coordinate 25,872,047 downwards.
ACGCATGTGTATTTTTATAACCACGCAAACTAGTAATATATTAGGTTGTCAAATATCTTCCTTCCGCCTTTTTGTCTTGTGAATTTCGCGGCTATGTATAAAGCGCTACAGAGCTCGTATCTGGCAATACTATACATCATTTGACAGGTCTTGACATAACCTACAAAACGACGCTATGCATGATTAGTTTGGATATTGCGTTCAACAGTTGTAGACGTGTAAACATGGAGTTCACTAACTCCGAAATTCGCACTATTTTAAAGTTTTCCTTCGTTAACGGCAAATCCGCTAGAGAAACGTTCCGTGAGATTAATGATGTTTTTGGGGATGGTACTCTATCACTTCGAACCGCGGAGGAATGGTTTCGACGATTCAGAGCCGGTGAAAACGACACCATGGATAAGCCAGCCGGCGGAAGACCTGTGACGACGAATACCGATCAAATCATGGAAATCGTCGTGTTAGACAGGCATGTGGCATTTCGTGACATCGCCCAGGAGATTGGAGTTAGTCACCAAACCATTTTAAACCATCTGCACAAAGGTGGATACAAAAAAAAGCTTGATGTTTGGGTGCCGCATGATTTGACGCAAAAAAACCTTCTGGACCGAATCAACGCCTGCGATATGCTGCTGAGCTCGACCCATTTTTGAAGCGGATGGTGACTGGCGACGAAAAACGGATCACATAGGACAATATCAAGCGGAAACGGTCGTGGTCGAAGGCCGGTGAATCCTCCCTTAACAGTGACCAAGCCGGGATTGACGGCCAGGAAAGCTTTGCTGTGTGTTTGGTGGGATTGGAAGGGAATCATCCACTATCAGCTGCTCCCATATGGCCAGACGCTTAATTCTACCATCTACTGAGAACAACTGGACCGCTTGAAGCAGACGATCGACCAGAAGCGTCCAGAATTGGCCAACAGGAAGGGTGTAGTGTTCCACCAGGACAACGCCAGACCACACACTTTGTTGATGACTCGTCAGAAAATACGGGAGCTCGGATGGGAGGTTTTATCGCATCCACCATATAGCCCGGACATGGCGCCAAGTGATTACCACCTGTTCCTGTCCATGGCGAACGCCCTTGGTGGTGTACAGTTCAACTCAAAAGAGGCTTGTGAAAAGTGGCTGTCCGAGTTCTTCGCAAATAAGGAGGGGGGCTTCTACGAGGGGGGTATTATGAAGTTGCCGTCTAGATGGAAACAGATTATCGAACAAAACGGCGCATATTTGAACTAAATCCGATCACTGTAACACTTTTTATAAAGCATTGAATAAAGAGCAAAAAGGCGGAAGGAAGATATTTGACAACCTAATATTAAAACATATTTTTATTTTAATATAAAAAATTTTTTTGCTATTTTGCATCTAAAACAAAGTCATTTTGAAACCCAATCACGTATCAAAGTGAACAATATTTCGAAACGCAATTTTTTATTTTAAGAGGTTAGTAATTAATAAATTAAAGCAAATTAATGTCATTTTATGATGCCAAATTAATATTATCAATGTCAAATTAATAAACTATTGTGCGGTATTCTATCCTGTAAATTTATAAAAAAAAGCAATCCGCTAGTTGTTATCAACCGTCGCAAAAATGAACAAACATTTCAAATTTTTTATTATTTAATAAAATGCAAATTTTAAAATTTCTATTGTGTAAAAGAGCAAAATAGTATAAAACTTTGTTTCATAAGGCGTGATACCACACTTATCCTTTGGAAAACTCCATGCTACGAGGGTCGTTTTTTAAACGGATTGCTTGTGATAAAAACGTGTCTTATGTAACTAATTTCTTAATATACTATTTTCCACTACTAGTCATATATATAGGCCAGGAGTGGCCAACTTCATTATATTTATATACGATCGACTATGTATCTTAAAATTTTTTTCGCGATCTACCTATTAAAATCTTAACACAATATAATATAATATTATATTGATCATTGACATAAATAATACTCGAATAGTATTTATTAAGGTAAAAGTAGACAAAAAAAGAAAAAAACATATTTTCTTAGCTTATTAAGAGAAACGAAAAGGAAACCACAGACCCAATTTTTTTACACCAGATTTTCTTTCAGGACATTTTCTTGGATTTCTCTGGATTTCTCCCAATTTCCTTTTGAAAAAGTTGAAAATGCAATTATCTGTAATTTCTAAGATATCCTTAGATTTCCTAAGATTTCCTTAGATTTTCTCAAATTTCCCTTCACTTGTACATCAAATTTCCTAAAATATCCTTGAGTTTTTCTTTGGATTGTCTCATGATTTCTTTTCGAAAAAGCTGGAATAGCAAGATTATCTGTAATTTCAAAGATATCCTTAGATTTCCTAAAATTTCCTAGATTGCCTAAGATTTCCTTAGATTTTCTCAAATTTTCCTTCAATTGTACATCAAATTTCACCAACGGTTTCCTCCTTGGCTTTTTATGAATCACGACTAGTATCGGCGACTATAATCGACTAAAAATTACTTCGCGATCGACCTGTTGGCCACCCTTGATATAGGCTATCATTATAACTTAGCCAAGTCGCACATGAAGTGACGCATTTTAGACAAGTACAGAAGAACCTCGATTATCCGGGCCCACTGAGACGGGCGATTGTAAAGGGTCTCATAATCCGACATGTAGATTGCACCGGGTTCCGTTAGGGTACGTACTATGTAGACTGCACCGATGGTCTGTTATGAGTCTATGTAATGTACATATTAAACTAGGCCGAGAGAGTAGTGTGGGCGAGTGAGTGTTTATACGTATTCGAATTTTGTGACGGGCGAGTCAGTTCATTTTTGCTAGCTATTATTAGGCATTTTCATAACAATGATAACACCAACATTATACTCTATTCGTTTAGCACATGCACCTGATGTAAACAATGATCACTGCTTAATATGCACGTGCTTGCATTCTATTCAATTGCGATTGGATGCTCGTAAGGTTAAGACAACCCCATATATCGCCCGTACTTACAGTTTTTCATTGTAAGTAGGTGCATATAATTTTCACCTGATGGCTTTTGAATTTGTAAAAATATAAGGCAACCTAGATTAGTCCCTCTCTGTCAAGCTCCTCTCACGTGCAAACTGCATGTATTTGTTATTATCCGCTACATGTGCTAAATGACTGAAATGAAAATTAAGTGGATGCGGTATGCGCGCATGCTGACTAGTGGCGAGTACGCACCGAATGTGTGTTTAAAGGAGGAGGATGGAGGGGCACTCGGTCTAGTAAGTAGAAAAGGATCCGAGTGACTGTCTCGTCATTCTACTAGGCCCAATGGTTGCCCGAGCGCTCGGTAATATGTTTATACCAACCGAGCCCTTGGTCGAGAACACTGTCTAGCCACTGTACTCGTTACGTGTAATTGAGCCATTACTCTAAGTTAATAATTCTTTAGGATTATGTAATTTATTAGGGATTACGTTAATGATTGATTAATTATTTATTGGATACATTTATTAGTGGTATATTATAGTTTCTATATAAATGAAAAACTTTGGATAAACTTATTATTAAAAATAAAAACAATTCGAGAAATTATAAGTGAGCGAGGAAAAACATTGTTAGTGCGTAACGGGTATAAATTTTATCAAAACGCTGAATTAAAGAACGGAGAAGTTAAATGTTGCAGTCTAAAATGTTGAGCTAATATGTACACCATGGGAGAAAAGAGTCATAGGATAGTAAGGGGGCGCACATTAATTATTACGTGAAGCGTTTAGGGGGGGAGGGGGTCAACCCAAATCTCACTCATTCTCGGGTAGGGGAGAGGGGGGTCTCGGCAAACATCACGTAATTTTTTGTCTTAAGTAGTTCTAAATAAAAATAATTCAGCAAATTATGTTTTTTTTTAATAAATCTAACGCAATCAAGCACAGATTAACGTATTTACACAAAAAATACGCATTTTAAAAAATCTCACGTGAGATTAGGATGGGAGGAAGGGGACAAGCCAAATCTCACGACATCTCATCATGGGGAGAGAGGGGGTCTAAAAATCGACAAAATCACTTCACGTAATTAATGGACGCCACCTAATGAAAGAAAATTTGGAACATAATCATGAAATAGATGAGCAAAAAGTAAAGCAGCAAATTGTTAGCGGTGAAGCCAAACGAAAAGCAATTATTGAAGATAACAAAAACATAGCAAAAAGATAGCAAAAAGATTCCGACATTTTTATGGGAGCTATCATTAACACAAACATTTCACAAGTTGATATTACTCGCCGTGATGCTCAAAGAATCTCTAAGGCTGTATATGATGTAAGACGAAAAAATCAGGCACCCTTACCAACCTCAATAATGGACGTTCATTCATCTTTAGATTTCATAATCGTTAATACAGAGAACGGCGAAAATTTCGTACTGCTCAACGACAAAGAAAGCAATTTAATTATATTTTCTTATTATTTCTTATGATATACAGCATAAATTTTTTTATATAAAATTGAAAGAATTTAATATTTTGGACATCTTTTGGAGTTTTTTTCTTTCATTTATTAAATAAAATTTATTAAAAATAACTTAAATATATTGTAGTGGTATTTTCAATTGGGGAAAATCTAAACCCCAACGAAACCTTTGCCATACTTTAAATTTTCCCAACTAACTCAATATGCAGGTAAACATAAGACGCTCAGATAGTCGGTTCCCGTGTGCTTTGAACCGCACGAATTTTATTTTCAAAAATCCAAAACTCAATCCAACAATAATTTCCAATTCAAATTTAATTAAAAATAACGTTCAAACAAAATTTCAATGTTGTAAAATGGAACGGCGATTGTGAGTGCCGCTTATCATCAGGTGCGACGCGCGTATACAAATTTTGCCTTTCCTTTCCAATTTTTAATTTCAACTCAATTTAATTTAACCAAACCAAGTTTTAATCTTGCTAATCAGCATCAAAATCATCAAATCCAACTAAGAACTAACGTCCAAATTATTATCAAGTTTGATAATAAACGCAGAATCCAAAATAATCAAAAATCCTCACCAAAACAACTTCTTTATTTGTTAAATTAACAAATCAAATCGCACAATTTCAAAATCAAATTATAAAATGCCAAAAACTAGGCACAAATCTCAAAATTAACAAGAGCGTAACGGAATACGTCCGCCCTCTTGACCACTACGCCGCACAGTGGGCTGGAATCACAAGGTTGGGACTTAAGAGCTATAATGTATATTTTTGGTATCTAGGGATTATTTGACACTTTTTTTGTTCTTTAAGTTATTTTTTTAAACTTATACTTTTTGAGATATAGCTATTTTAATTTTGTATGGAGAAATTATTAAAACTTTCATTTATCGCACTGGCCTGTAATAAATTTAATTTAATTTATATTTTCCGAAATAATTACCATGGAAACTTACATGGCCAGTCCGATAAATGAAACTTTTAATAATTTCAAAAGCATTTTTTGGTTCTTTAAGTAAAAGTTAGATGAAATGTAATTCTCTTATCATTGGTAGTTTATATTTCTGCATTATTTTTGTGTCTTACATTTTTTTTTTTAAATAATTAGGGAAGCAGGAATTTGTATAAATAAGTTTTTACATGTTAATTTCCTATGTTCAAAAAAAAATTCATCATTTTTATACCGATGAAAAAAATTCATCACATTGTTAAAAAATTCATAGTATTCATGAACAAAATCAATGTATTTATGAATTTCTTCATCAATATGATGAATTTTGTGCATCAGTGTAAAAATGATGAATTTTTTTTTTCATTTCAGTTTTTCATTTTTCAATATGATAAATCATTTTTTTCAGTGGAGTTCTTAACCTCTAGGGTGGTGTGGAATAAAGAACTTAAGTTGAAATTGTGACTAAATCGAGAAATATCGAGGCAAGAGCATAGGTGTAAAAATAGAATAAAAATATGTTGTATACATATATAAAGTTAGTTCGTTGAGAAAATTTAAAAATTCCGAGTTTTTAATTTTTTTATGTCTTTCTCCATATAAAAAATATTTTAAAAATTAATAACTCGGAAAATACGGAGTTATTTGAAAGACAATCATAACAATAATTTCTTACATTTACTAGAAGAGTCCAACACAATATTTTTATATTTAAAAAAAAATTGTTTTTTTTTCAATCTCCTAAGTCCATTACCGGTTTCTTTCAGCCCACTGTGCGCCGGTAAAAAGCCCCCACTCTTCCAAAAATCTTACCAACCTTAAAATTTTCGCGCATAATTGCGAAAATTCAAAAATTATTTATAAAATTAAACTTAAATATTAAAAATTAACAAAAGCAAACAAATTCATTTTAAAATAAATAAAATAATTCCAAAATATTCCAATTTTGCATTTTGAAACACGACAATATTTCAAAACAACGTAAAAAGTTTTTAGGTTTTTACTTTAGGTTAAAAAGCCTTAAAGGTTAAAGGTAAAAAATATATATCTTCAGAAATAGCGACCCCAGAATTTAGAGATATGACCGCCTCTGATGAGATTGAGTAATTATACCGGTGCAATGTGCATTTTACCATCGCCATCGGTGCAATCTGCATGTGACTATCGGTGCAATCTACATGTGACCCTCGGTCAAAACCCCAAAAAAAAGGATTAACTTCTGGCTATCGGTGCAGTCTACATAAATTAATGTCCATTGAGACCGTGCTCGGCACGAATAATTGAAAATAACGGATATTAATAATTGACGTTTTTCTTAATATTACAAAATATACTTATTGTATAGTAGTTTACAAACATGGAACATATTAATTGAAAGGTTCTTTTTGAATAAATCAGATAATTTTGTTTGTTTTTGACTTTTATTTAAATTGAGTAAAGTAGGTAAGCAGAAAATTTAGACGAATTTACACTTTAAGTACATTAATTTGTACAAAACAATACATTCAGCAAAATTTCATATTAGGTATAACGTAAAAAGATGCACTAAAACCTCCCCACGGATAATCTGCGCACGGTAATCTATTGTGTAACTCGCCCACTGATAAACTTCTTCACGGATAATGCGCACGGATAATAATGATAATCGGGGTTCTACTGTATTAAGTAATATTTTCATTATATACCACTAATAGTTAATAATGAACATATTGATATTTTTCTATAGTTTGCCGACTATTTATAAGACAAATTTTGTTAAAAATCGATTTTGTATAGTCGTCGTCACGAATAATGAAGCTTATGTCACAACCGTCTAAAAAGCTACGCTGTCGGAGGCCGGATTGGTGGTGCTCGCGGGCCGGATTACGTAATTACGGGCCGGAAAAGTAACCAAACAATTTTACCATTTTGAGCATCTGATTCCAAAGATTACAACTTGAAATCTTTAATAGCGCTTAAGTAGTCGATGTGCTCCCACTCTCTCATATACCGGTATAACGTAAATACCTCATATTTTTCATTATAGGTAATAATAGTACATTGTCTTATTCGGATTAAAAGTGAAACTTTGTTTGACAAGCAATTGTTGTATTTGCGAGGCGGAGCGCTAGCGAAGCCGAGCGAATGCAATAATTGCACGTCAAACAAAGACACTTTTAATCCAAATGAGACATATTACTTTTTCTCCAACCAAAAATTTAAATTATTTCAAACATTTTGTTTGAATATTCGTGTAGTGAAAATCCAGTAACTTGAATTTTTGTTTTTTTATATTAAGTTGTCATAGTTTTTAGGTCACTTTTAGGTCTAGCACAAAAAAAGTTCGTTTAATGGACGTAAAAAAAGTGTTGCTTAGTAATGTACCCATTTTTATATTAGTAATAAAAACGTCAACTTTCATTTGAGGTATGCTATTAAAAATGTATTGCTTTTAATACGGTTGGAGAAAAAAATTTTTATATGCAATTGTACTAAAATGTACATTTTCAAATATACTAAACAGTACTGAAAGTGGCCATTTTTAGTAAGGACACGTGACATTTTACTTTTTAGTACAGGCATGTGACAACTTCAAATATTTTAATGATTTACAACCCTCGATTTTTCCGGCAACAGATTTAACGTAGCTTGTTTTGCATCTTCGACGATATCTGGTGGATTATTATTGATAACGCAAACATCATTGCTTTCCATTTTACAAATCAATGAATTCAGTATAAAATTTACTTATTAAAATTAATTGACGTACATATATTTTTAATTTTAATTATTTTGTTGCTTACCAACTTGATCATTATACGAATTTCTTTAAATTATTCCATACAACATAATTATTATCGTACATTGTTCAAAATGCTTTGTTTATTTATTTATAATTCTGTTAAAAAAGGGTTCTCTATTTTATTTTATATTTTCGTTGTTTGTCAAATTATGAATGCGCAGCTTGTAAGCGCATACCCTTTCCTAGCTTGACAGTCAAGAGCGGTATTTGTTTAGTATGTTTTTGAATTTCCGCAGCGCAGCTGCAACTCAACGACTGCTCAATCAAACACACCAGTGCAAAATAAATGAAATAAAATTTACACGTAGTTTTATTCATTAACGCAACCGTACACAAGTACGAGCGCTACTTACTTACAAAATAACATTTATACAGTCCACTCAAATTTCAAATTGGTGCGTGTAACCACAAATCGTACATTCATTTTTTGAAAAAAAGTATGTATTTTACACCTTCCAATTACACATAAAATGTGTAATTGCGTGGTTATAGACTTCGGCTACGCCTCAGTCTATAATTTTCCACGCTCATACCAAAAAGAGGGCTTATTATGCCCTCTCATCGCAATTATATACACAAGTCACGGCAAACTAGGAAATTTAGCAAATTTAAATTCATAATTTATAAATTTTCTGAAATTCAAATGCAGTGTGATATAAAACGTTATATGCAACACGGGCATTATTCGATGTTTATGTCGAGGGCAACCAATTTAAAAGGTCGAGGGCCGCTCGACAATACTGTATGTACAACGGTCAAATGGCTGCGTTGTTTAGTTTGTGAAAGATCTATTTAAATAGAACAACTTTTGTAATTTTACAATAATAAAAAAAAAAATTTTTCTTCTTCTTTTTTACTGCTTGAAAAAAAATTAAAAGATTAAAATGGTACTCAGCGAAGTTTATGGGAACTCTGCACCTTCGTTATCAATAATTAAATTTTGGACATCTGAATTACAACGTGGTCGTACAAGCATTTTTGATAAAGATCGTGCAGATCGTGGAAATGAGGTTACCACTTCACGTCGATTAGACAAAATGGCAGAAAATAAGGCAAAACAATTAATTGAGAGTATTCTGCACATTTATTGAACCGCTTCAATTATGCTATAAAAGAAAAACATCCGCATTTGGCGAAGAACAAATTTCTCTTCGATTAAGAAAAATAATGCGTATATACTTGTGTCTTCGCCATGGCAAAATTCCATGAGTTAAGATACGAATTGCTTCCGCAACCATCATATTTGCCAGATATAGCACCCAGTGATTATTTCCTATTTCAAAATATGAAAAAATGGCTCGACGAAAGAAAACTAAGCGGTTATTGCTGAAGAAAACACTGATTTTGAAGGGTTTCACCAATCGGATTTTTTAGAGGGGATACAAAAGATAGATTTGCGTTGAACTAGGTGTATCGAGCTAAAAGATGTTTACGTTGAAAACTAAAACCAAATTTTACACATAAAAATATTTTTTCTTGTCAAGGCCAGGTACTTATCATACAACCCTCGTAAGTTGCATCAAACAAAACATGCAATCGCATACAAATCCGGTCTCTAATCATAACTAATAAAATAGTATTACATAAATTAATGTTTTTAAAAGTAAATTTTTGTGAAAATATATTTCAAATTTTATGTAGAAAGGAAGCACCGTATATTGTGTACATTCATTATATGCGTAGAAATATTATAGAACTATATACTTACTGCAAACTTTTATTACCGTTTTTTGTTCCAGAGTGTTAACTTTCTGTTATTTAGCTGCATTCAATTGGTGGTTACTTTTATGTCCAACAACACTATCACATGACTGGCAGATGGGTTCCATTCCATTGGTGACATCTTTTATTGATTTTCGTAATCTAGCAACATGTATGTTTTTTGGATGTGCTATGCTACTGTCGATCAAAAGTTTAGTTGACTTTGAGGTATTATAAAACTTTATTCGTTAAGATATATTAGGTAGATAGCTAGATACCATATGCAATGTTAAATATTTCTAATCCTGTGATATTACCGGGGTGGTCATTAGTAAATTAGCCAAATAACTACTGTCATATTAAGGTACCCGGTTCCAATGGGTCGATGTGAATTGCGCAAATTCGGTAGATATAAAAGAAATAGTGTAAATTGCGTAAATGTGGGTGGGTACTACGGTAAGTACGGTATTAATTTTAATAAATTAAATATATTATTTAATAGATTAAAATTATGAACTTTTTTTTTCTAAGTTGTACAAAATTAGCAAAAACTGTCGTCGACAAATAAGTCGACAAATAAGCATATTTGTTTAAAGCAATTTTCATATTATGTCGTTTGTTTTTTGTCCGATAATAAACAGAAAACCAGTAGTATATAATCCCATTAAAAAGTCCGTGAATGGTAAATAATTGCGTAAAAATTTCGTACTTTAGGGTTGGGACATACTGTGGAAAATCAGTGTAAAACCACTTTTATTACAAAGATTATTCACTAAAAACAATAATACCGTTTAAAATAACGATTTTCGCTATCAATTTTTCTTTAAAAATGACTTTGAAAATCGATAAATTCTTGGGCCGCTCGGAATGGCAATAGCATCGTGACGTCACGATAATAGTGGAACCACGTTTATTGTAGTGGAGCGGATGATCTTTAAAATCGTTTACTAACCCAATCATGACGTAGAACTAAGCGAATTATATATGAAAATTTTCGTATTGACCTATTGGACCTAAATTCAATGTTTAGGACATCTGCCATTGGAGGGGCAAAAGTTATAAACCAATAACGAAAAATTAAATTATTTTTGTTTAGCCCTTTAATGCATACGGTTGCAGATTTACAACATAGCGTTCTTGACGTTGTAGTTATGTTAAGGTAATCATTAAAGAGCTTATATGCACAGTAGCACATTCCTACAACATTACCCCTTTATAATTTTTCATGATAAACTGATATTGCTGTTTTGGACAAATGCAAGCCATTCTTAATTATTTAATTTGCAAGACAGACGCAACATAAAATTTTCTGGTGTTTTTCATTTATTTTCAAATGTGTTAAGTGAGATTATTGGATTGAAATAAATATCAGCTGATATTATAAGGTTAGTAGATAAATTTTTTTAATACAGTAGAATCCGCTTAATGTGATCACTTTGGGCCAAGGTCATTTTAATAATATTGACTGATAACTGATAACTAATAACAATTAGCGAAATTTAGAAAAAGGCGAATTTTACAAGACTTGGATTAGAACAGGATAGAAGAAAAAAAGGAAAGAAAAAGTGGCCGGTTTCCAAAAAAAAATGATCACAATAACCGACTGATAACATTATCCGAGATCACATTAAGCGGATTCTACTGTATATCAACATCAAGTTGTGTTAGTTGGGGCCTGAATGCAAGAAAAATATGTATGTTGTAGAAATACAACATTATGCTATGAGTTACATTTTTATTATATTTATTGAAATTATTGAAAAATTACTTATAGTTTGTGTTTCATTAGATTTATAATGGCGAGAAGAAATAAAGTAACTCAAAAGAAATTTGAGAATATTTCAGATCATTTAAGCGACGTTAGTGAAGATGGGTTAGATTTTTCAGATACCGATAGTCTGAATGACCCTGAATATGTACTTGAATCAGATCAAGAATCTGATAATATACCTTTTATTGAAAATGACGAAGATAGGGAAAGTGTTTCCATTAGCAATACGGAACAATTGCAAAAACAAGTACCTTCAAAACCGACAACAAACTCCAAGAAGGATAAGGTGAACATTACCTGGAAAAAAAAGAACTTGGTGCTAAGCGATATTCAAAAAGATTTTCGTGGTAACGAGTCATTAAGCAATGAAATTCTCGAATTGAATTCACCATATTAGTGTTTTTCATATTTTTTTACCGATCAGCTTTACGAGAAAATCATTGAAGAATCATGTTTGTATGCACAACAAATTGATGTTGGCAAACCTTTACATTTAACTAAAGCCGAATTAAAAAAGTATTTTGGAATCATCATTTTTATGTTTAATATTCGTCTTCCTCATACACGTTCTTACTGGAATCCTAATGTTGGCTTAGAAATAATAACGAAAACAATGACCGTAAACAGGTTCGAAAAAATTAGACAATTTCTACACTTTAACGACAATAAATTACATTTTGCCACGGGATAATGAAAATCATGATAGGCTTCATAAACTTAGACCAATAGTAGACCATTTAAATAACGTATTTTCAACTGTTCCCCTTGAAGGTAAACTGTCAATTGATGAGCAGTTATTATGCTCAACAAAATTTCATTTCATGAAGCAATACCTACCCATGAAACCTCACAAATGGGGCTTTAAATTATTTGTACTGTGTGGTGTAAGTGGGTTTGCATATAAATTCGAAATCTATTCTGGGCAAGAAAATAATGATATTCACAGATTTGCAACAGAACCAGATCTAGGAGCATGTGCGAACACTATTGTTCGACTAGCCAGAAACATACCAAAAAACCAAAATTACTAATTATTCTTCGATAATTATTACACTACTGTCGTGCTTTTAGTTTACTTGGCCAAAAATGGAATTTTAAGTATGGGAACAGTGCACCGAAACAGGGTTCCCAATTGCAAGCTGCCCACAGAGAAAGAAATAAAAAAAGAAGTGCGAGGAACAAGCCATGAATTTGTAGCCAACTACTCTTTCGTGGCTAAACATTTCTTTTATTTGCCATATAAGCCATATAAGCCACTTGTATAATAAATAGCTATTAACTTAAAAAAATTTTTTTTGTTATTTTTTATGAATAAAGGGTATCAATTTATACATTATATATTTTTTTTATTAGTTTTAAAAAAATCATGCATTAAAGGGTTAGCCAGTTGTAGGAACTTCTGAAATCGTTCGTACTTGAAATTTGCTATACATAGGTATACCGAGATGATTTTAACACTATTATTTAGATTAAAAAGCCTACTTTCCAACGATATGTAAAAATTGTATGTAATAATTAAATTCTAATTAACTCTAAATTAATATTATACGAGCAGTGAGAAATTTTTGTAAAATGTTTTCATGCAAAATGGAAAGTTTTTCTTTAATAGCATTCTTGTAACCCTAAAATTTGAAAATTCGTGCATCTGACAAGAAGCCGAATTTTATGGAGAATATTTCAGATGCTTACACTATACACTTATTTTTATAAATAAATACAAGAGAACAATAAAACAAAAAAATTTTGCAACAACAGCGGCGGCAACGCGTGCTCGCTCCTACTGTAGCTGTTGGAAAGCATCGACATTCCAACTTAGTCCAAGACAATTAGTAGTCTTCTAAAAATCGAGAACAGTAAAATTTTTTTATAAACTTTTAATTAAGATGTGTCGATATATGCCTCAAAAGTTACGCCACCAACGCACTAGAGCTTCGTGACATATATAAGAGGTCAAAGGTCGGGGATTTTGCTATCTCGCTTCCTATCGCTCCAACGTGAAAAATACCTATTACAAAAGTTGAAGATCTCAATTTTTCATACCTAAAAAAATATTTGACGTAAATACGCCTAACCGTTCTCGAGATATGAAGGTGAAAATGTGTAAAATTGCAAAAATAGCCAAATTCGAGTATGCAACGTGTATGCATTTTTTCCATTCCTACTGCTAAAACGGCCATGATACCTATATAATTATGTTTTTATAAATAAATGGCCTTTCTAAAAAGCCCAGTTTGGGTTTCGTACACCTACCCGTTATGAGACACGAAAGATAAGTTTTGATTAAAAAATACTACATCTGTTTGAACTCTATTAACTCGTTCTTTATGGCTCACACAAAAATGAAACAAGTTATTATTGTTAGATCATGAAATTATCTAACTAATAGGTCCCATACACTTTTCACATACACCTAACCGTTTTCGAGTTATGATGCTGCGAAGTTTATATCACCTTTGAGGTAGAATGCGCGACGCGTTTTTTTACATGGTTTCTCCAGGAGGCCTAATCCATGCGATGTCATAGGGTTTATTTGATAAAAATGATCAATCATTGTAACGGTTCAGAATTGGTGGATCAATTAATGGGGCAAATGTGGCGCGGGGGTGCGTTATCGCAGCTCCCGAGTCCGTTGCTTTGTTATTGGTTCACCAGGATTTTGCTTTCTTGAAATACAACAATAAGATTTCCTTGTTTTGATTTGGTTGGTGGATTTTTAGAAATATAAAAATTAGGTTGGAGGTCCTGTTTTCCTGATATCTTTATCAAAACACATTTTTCGTGTGGAAAATTTTCAAGTGACAAATTTTTAATTTGGTCTTTTAAGAAGAGATTTTTGAATTAGCAAAGTGCTACGAAAGTGGGTTTATGTTTTTTGTATTAGCCCTTCCGATTTCTTGGGATTTATTCGCTGCACTTAGCATTGAAGATTTTTATCGATTTGAAGATATTTAATCTTATCTCCTTTGGAGGATTTAGTATTCGGATTTCTTTTGTAAGTACAAATTTTTAATTTTGAAATACAAACTATGTTTGTAATTTTTATTTTAGTCATCCTTACAACTTTTTGAAAACACGAAAATCACTATAAGAAAATTGACCCTCAACAACATCTGCGAGGTAATTTTAGGAACCTTCTAATGTTTTATTTTTTTTCTTTACGCCAATAATTATTTTAGGGTCTTTGTTTTACGTCCTACATATGTGAAGGTCTTTCTTTACATCTTACCTTCCCGACAGTAAATTGCTGTCCAAGTTGAACACATCATACCGTTATCATTTTGGTGACCGCCATTGCATTGGAAAAATCGCTTTGTTTGATAGTCGATTTTTTTTTGAACATCAATTCACCCTTAACTTAAATATTGGTTCACAAGCGAGAACGTCTACCATCTTAATTCAAGTTTAACTAAATCATTACCATCTGTCAAGAAGTCACCGTATCAGCTGTTGAGATAAGTGTTCTGTGCCGTCTATGTTATTTGTTATTAATTATTATTATTGATTATTTTGCTTAGTCTATATTACCACAAGTCATTCGATTGTTTTTGCCTCCTATTGGAGTGTATATTTTGTATAACTACTGTTATAACCACATATAGCTATATCGGGTTGGTTACGCTTTTCGCAAGAAAAGCTATTCGCGACTTTTGTTACTATTTGTTTGATTGGATCAAAACGAAATTTGGCGCTATTATATTTATTCAATAAAATCACTCACATTCAATTCAAGTGTATATTCTTGTACCACTTTCATTTTTCTTTTTTTTTTTAGTTTTAGTACGCTACCGTTCGTGGTTCAGGTAGTAGCACGCTTTGGGAGGTTGATTTTTAATCAACAATTATTGAACAAATCATTCAATCCTCCCAATTATTATTGTTATCATTTTTTTTAAAACTCATCTACCACCTTTATATTTTTTTTATTTAAGTAGCTAGCCAGGGCATTGCCAATTTTACCCGGAGATTGGGATTATCACTATCAATCCTTTTGCTCAATTTTGAGCGTGGCATCATCTTCATTGGAATTTCAATCATTTTCTGACTTTTCATTTTCCGATTTTGCATATTCCTGTTCAACTGCAGGAGTTTCCTCCATATTATCATTATTCTCAATGTCAGAGAACATTGCGGCAGCATCACAGAAATAAAAAGTGGTGTGTATTTAACGAAATTCGTCGTTAATATTACTATATTTTGAACCTATGAAGCTTTTCGTTAATTTTACAACAAGCATTTAGTTAATATTACTACGGTAGTAGTAGTAATATTTACGAATATATTCGTAATAGTTACAACCTTATTCATTAATATTACTGAGCTAGTAGTAGTAATATTTACGAATATATATTTTTCGTTCATATTAATGTGGTAGTACAAGTAATATTTACGAATATATTCGTAATATTTACTACGTTCTTCCTTAATAGTAAGTACTATATTTAAAAAAAAATTATTTTTTTTAAATAACTACTCAAAACACATTTTTATAATATTTAAAAAATCTCTCTTGCAGTTTGTTATTTTTCATATGATGGCAAGTTATACAAACAGATAGAAGGATTAGCAATGGAGAATCCAAGTAGTCCAGGACTAGCTAATTTAGTTATGGAAACCCTGGTAGAGAAGTTTTGAATAGTTTGACGTTCGAGGTACCATTTTATAAGTTATATGATGATGGCTCTCTTACAGCGATACCTAATGGAAGAGAAAAAGAAGAATTAAAACTTCCATAGAGGTGGAATGTGCGGAGAATATTCCGTTTCTGGATGTGATGATAAGAAGAAAAACAGATGGAAGCTTGATCACTAATTGGTACAGCAAGCCGGAGAACTCGAATCGTCTCATTAGCTATAAATCATATCACCATAATTACATCAAGACGGGCATGGAACAGGAATGTTAAAAAAGATGATGAGACTTAGCCATCCTGAGTTCCTACAAGAAAACAAAAAAAGAATAGAAGACATATGTACTTATAAAGAATGGATATCCGAAATGGTTCATCAACATCCAGTGGAGAAAGATCAGGAGAATACATAAACCAGATGATGATGGTGGTGGTAATAAAAAACCATATTTATATTCCCTTACATAAGAGGCTTGACGGAGAGAATCCAGGAGATGCTGAGAGATCACTGTAGATTGGGCATCTATAGTATAAAAACTAATTATGATCTCTTATAAAGTCTAAAAGATAAAGTAAAAAAAGAAGATTGTTCAGAATTAATCGATGAAATTCCGTGTTCTGGCTGTAATTTATAGAAGAGACTGCTAATTATTGGATAAAAATATTAATTTACGGAAAAATAATAAAGTTGTAGGGGAAAAAGAAAACGATACAACAGCGTTGATAGTCCACCACCAAGACACAGAACATACGTTTAATTTTGATGAAACAAGAATTCTAGATTTCGAAGAAAAACAGTTAGAAAGAAACATTAGCGAGATGTTTTTCATCAAAACACGAAGCTGTGTAAAGCGTCGTTTTCAGCCAATTAACCACAACATAGCATAGCATAACTTAACATAGCACTACAAAACAAAATGGTATCGATTTATTTGACATAATTAAATTAACTAATTATATAGTAATAAATTTGCGATAATTTTACGAAAATAATACAATACAAATTATTATTACTTTCTGACGTTTACTTTCAATTTCTGCCAGCTCCTTCCTATTAATTCGTTGGTATAATAGGTAAATTCATAATAGATTAATAGACCTAAAATCGTTAATGCCATGTTATTTTATGTTATGCCAAATTCGTCATTTGTCAATTTGAACACACATATAAGTAATCGATTGATACGTGGTTCAAGTAGTGTAACTCGATATTAATCATATCAATATTTTATAAAACCCAAAAAATGCACTAAACACTTTTCACAACTAAAATGTTTTTAAGTTAACACATGTAGAATACATTATATGGCATCATCAGGCGATGAATTGATCATCGCCAATTCATCGCCTGATGATGCCATAGTTTAGTATAGTATGGTGAAAACGTTTGCGAATTTATACTTATAGTGTATTTTACATGTGTTAACTTAAAAACATTTTAGTTGTGAAAAGTGTTTAGTGCATTTTTTGGGTTTTCTAAAATATTGATATGACACATATAAGTTTCAATATATTTTAACTTCTGTGCTAAGCTATGCTATGCTATGTTTTGTCACGTTAATTGGCCGAGAACGCTACTTCAATTTTAAAGAGGACTCAATGAAACTGAGCCATATTGATAACTACCCCAATTGGTTGTTAGATCGAAATTATTGGTTTGTATTAGTGGAAATTTGTATTTTTATGCTTACATATGTTTCGAAGAACGAATAATGTCGTAGTCGGTAACTGTATTAAACGAGTTTAGTTAGTACGCATATCATTTTGTTAGAATTGCCATATAATCACAATTATTTATTTTAGATTCCTGAAGAAAAAGACAATAAAAGATCTTCGAAACGACGATTTTAATTGGTTATTTTACTTACAGAGTCCAAAATCCCCATTATAATCTAGGCGTTTTAGCTATAAAATTGACCTCTGTGATAAATTCGTGTCCTACAAAAATTTTTTTTTTATTGTGTTTATTTGGAGGTCTTGAATAACACTTGGTAGTTACGTCACGATACACCTGAAGGAATTCGAGAAAATAGTGTCGGAAGGTCGCGGAAACGACAGATTCGAGATTAACTCAGTATTTATGGCCCAAATGGGAACAACACCTATTATAAAAGTTGTACGTCTGTAAATTCTCTACCTTTTTTTTTTGAGGGTTTTTGAGGTTATTCATAGTAATGGTGGAAACACTAAGTACTAATATTGATAATATTATTTTTTATTTGGATACGGATAATTTTTGTCATAATAAACTTTTACCTATTTCATTGCGGTTCAGAGTTATGATGGATTATGTTTTATCGCTTCAAGTAAACCCCCCCCCCCGTTCTGCCCATACGATTTCATCTATTTTCAATAGGTTTCGTGCCACAACAGATAAAAATTTAAATTTAAAATTTTGAGTGATTTCGTTATTTCGTTTGGTTGCTATCGTGTTCACAGACATACATACGCACACCCACACACAGACATTTTTCAAAAATAATAAAAATTCTCTATAATAGAGAATCTCAAAGCATAAAAATTTTATAAAAAAATGGTTGGTCAATTTTATTTTTTCAATTTCAGATTACAATACCTTCCTTACTAAGGAGTTCGGAAAGTAAAAATACAGTTGCACTAATAGAATGTCGTTTGTATATTATGAATTTTTTAATGTTTTTGTAAATTTTTAAAAATAAATTAAAATTTCTTTTATGGTTTTCAGTTATTACACAACTTTTACTAATATAATTTAGAGTAAAATTTAACCTTAAAATTTAAGTGCTCTAATCGAATTTCGCACACTGTAGAATATTAAGTAGATCTTGGTAGAATACTAATTCGTTGACAAAATACTTAGTTTAAATTTTTGAATGTTTCAGTAGTAGTAGTAGTACCTACTAAACTTGTGCAATCATTACTGTTTTTTTTTTCAGAATCAAAAGCAAAGTCCTTTGGTACTTGGTATACTTTTACTGGTCTTGCCATTTCTTCCAGCAACCAATCTTGTAGTAACAGTTGGATTTGTTATAGCCGAACGAGTTCTTTATATTCCAAGGTAATTGATTTTAATTATTTATGTATGCATCAATATAGATTTTTAGAAAAACGTAGCAGAGCAAGCAAAAATTTTTTTTTATTAATAGTTATTATGCAAGGATATAAGTAATACAAATGATATTACAAGACATGCAGGAATTGTCCAGTGATATCTCCCTTTATACATTTAGTCGTAGTGACCAAGGCTGTATCTGAGGTAGGGTTTTGGGGGTGCAACCCCTCCCCCCCTCCGGAAATAAAGCTCGAGATGAAATCCTACAATACAAAATATAATAAAGGACTATTAAGAAGTTAAACCTGCTTGATTTTTCATTAAAATGCATTCTAAAATAATGGTTCTTTTTTTAAACCCTTAAAAAAATGTTTACACAAAAATAGAAAATTGCAGTTTAGGTATATTAAAGATAAGTTGAATAAAAAACATTTTTGTGTATTTGGTATATTTGTTTCTAGTAGATTTCAATGCACTGAAGTTTTGATTTACAGATAATTGCAGTTTTACAATGAAAAACGCCGTCTCTGAGGCGGCGCCGAATATTAAGAGAAAATAGTTTTGTATAGCAGTTTTCTAACTTTGCATTACAGCGCTTGACCTTGAAACTTTAAAAAAAATTCGTCTGCGGCGCTTGATCCTGGGGAGGTGTTCCACACCCCCCAGCCTCCCGATATTCGTGCTGACGTAACACATTATTTATTTATCATTCAACCCCCTCGAACCAAAGTCCGAGATACGGCCCTTTAGTGACTGTTATGTTTGACAAAAAATCACTTTAGTCTACTTATCCAGTCGTTTATATTGCGTCTTTTTAGTCTGTTGTTACTGTTGACACCTATTTGCAGTTCTTCAACAAGCTTGTTTGGATGGGAGCACAGTCTCGTGCAATAAGTTTTGCTTTTTTTTTCAGTTTTTTAAGGTTTCTTCTCTAGCAGTAGGTATTTGCAGGTCTTGCTGAATAACTTCATTTGGGACAAACCCTGGAGCTTCTGTAATCATTTGTAACGTTTTCGACTGAAATCTTTCCAATATTGGAGGTGGATGTTGATCCCCATAGTTGGATGCCATATGTCCATACTGGTTTCAGGATAATCTTGTAAATCAATAATTTATATTCGAGGGTAATTTTTGATTTTTTGCCAATGAGCTAGTATAATTTACTTAACTTCATCCCAAGTTGCTTTCTTTTTGTGAAAATGTGCTTACGCCAAGTCAAGCGTCTATCTAGGTGAATGCCCAAGTATTTAGCATCATCGGATTGGGGAATTTGTTGATTATTTAATTTAACCGGGGGGCATGTACCTCTTCTAAAAGTAAATGTTACTTGCACTGATTTACTTTCATTCACATTAATTTTCCATTTCTTGGTCCATGGTTCCACTTTGTTTAGGATAATCTTGGAGGCCTCAACAGGCTCCCTTGTGTGAAGTTAAGAAGGCGGTATCGTCTGCAAATGTTGCTATGGTGGTATATGAGTTGGTGGGCAAGTCAGCAGTATAAAGTAAGTAGAGGATAGGTTCTAACCCACATCCTTGCGGGATTCCAGCCCGAATTGGATAAATCCTGGTGTATTCTTCTCGAAATTTAACGTAAAAGTGTCTGTCTGAGAGGTACGATTTTAATAACAGGTACATGTTATAAGGTAATGCTTTTTTCAACTTATACGGAAGACCCAGTAGCGACACCTTATCAAAGGCTTGGCTTGTGTCCATAAACATTGCTGTACAGTATTTCTTCTTTTCAAAGTTATTGTTAATTTTTGCTGCTAATCTGTGAACCTACTCCACCGTTGCATGCTCCCGCCTGAACCCAAACTGATGGTCCGGCAGTAGTTTTTTTTCCTTCGGCATTGGTAATATTCTTTTTAGGAACATTCTTTCAAAAAATTTGGATAATATGGGAAGCAGGCTGATGGGTCTGTATGACGTCACCGCTTCAGGTGGTTTTCCAAGCTTTTCTATCATTATAATTTCAGCAACTTTCCACTGTGTTGGAAAGTATACCGTTCTTAGGATTGCATTAAAAATTTGTGTTATAAATTTTATAGCAATTTGTGGAAGTTCTTTTAATATTTTTCCGCTGATGAGATCATATCTCATATCCAGGAGCTTTTTTGACTTTTAACTCTTTTCTTATCGTTGATGTTATTTCAGTTATTTTACATACAAAAATCAAAAATTCTTTAAAATTATTATAAACAGTATTTCGACTGATCATAAATTGTGTATTTAGAATACAATTATTTTAGTAATTTATATGGCTTCCTTTTGCTTTTAAAACTAATTTCATTCTTTTGGGTAAACTCTCACATAAGTTACTCAAAATTTAAGGTGTTATTTTGTTCAGTTAGTCATTTTCTAGATAATTTTGGATACATTGGCTTCTCTCTTCTTGTAATAATTGCTTTGGTTCCTTAGCTGCTTTGTTAAGTTTTGATTTATCATGGTGGCTTCTTGTGATTTGCCACTGTTTCCTTATTTGGCGTTTATCTTTTATTTTTTGTTTTATGTTTGCGGGACAGTGATTTTTTTCGTCTTCAATTTTTGTTTCTGGACTCGAGCTCCATCCTGCTTTTTGCAATGTTTCGTTCAATTGTTCTATTGCTATTTAAAGGTCATTAGCTGTTTTAATGCCCGATTTCTTCACCTTGAGCTATAAGTATAACTATACGGATAACCAATCAAACAACCGTAAAAATTTGAATTACGGTTGTTTGATTGGTTATCCGTATAGTTATACTGATCCGATAGATATCTCAAGGTGAAGAAATCGGGCATTAGTGGAATTTGTAGTTGTAGGTTTTTTTCCACTAGTTGTCGAACGTAATTATTCCAGTCGGTCTTTTTGGAGCACAATGACGGAACTTTGGTTGACTTAATCACATTTGTGCTTACAGTTACTAGCATTGGAGTATGGTCGGATGATAGGTCTAAGCTTGATTTCGTCTCCAAGCAATTATCTGGTATTCTTTTGATCATGCAGAAATCGATACAATCGGGTATTTTTTGTGGTCCGTGGGCCAATATGTGGGTTATTTTTTGCATTGCTTTTAGTAATTTTGTGCCCTTGGGAATTGCTAGCCTTGAACCTCATTGTAAGTGTTTTGCATTATAATTTCCTCCAGCTAAAAATCGATGACCAAGAGTATTGTAGAAATGCTCGAAACCGTCCTCTTTGATTGTATGTTTAGGCGGGCAGTAAACGCGGCTGAAATTGTTAGAGGTCCAATCCAGTATTCTATTGAAATGCTGGTTGCCTGTATATCTTCTTCTTGATAGTTATCTAGAACATGATGTTTAATTGTATTTTTGATCATTATAGCCGTTCCGCCATGGGCAGTTTCATCCGGATGCTGGACGGAGTAGACTGTGAATTTAGGTCAATTTATAAAGGTTTTATTTGTAAAGTGGGTTTCGGATATTAGCATTATGTCTATTTGATTGTTTATTATTAATTGTGTTATTTCTTGACGATGTTGTGTTAATCCATTCGCGTTCCACAAGGCTAATTTAATTAGATTAGCCATTTATGCCATTTTTGACACTAGG
Organism: Cantharis flavilabris; assembly: GCA_949152465.1. Classification (NCBI taxonomy): domain Eukaryota; kingdom Metazoa; phylum Arthropoda; class Insecta; order Coleoptera; family Cantharidae; genus Cantharis; species Cantharis flavilabris. The sequence goes on along the minus strand of OX424436.1, from coordinate 25,849,206 downwards.
GTTGTTAATATGTTTAGAATGGTACTCATTTGTTCCATGAGCCCTTTCATCATTTGTTTCAATTTTTGAATGTCATTGGTTGGTTGTTGTATAGTTTGTTGTTGATATTGTGCAGTTGTGCAGGTTTATTTAAAACTGGTGTTTGTTTGGGTTCTTTTCCAATCACAGAGGCATACGATTTTACAAGTGTACTTGCATGTTGAGGAGGGATATTGTTTGGAGTTTGTTTTCTTTCTCTTAGGGGTGGATAACTTTTTTCCTGTAGTTCCTTATAAACTGTACATCCACTGTAGTTTGCGGGATGGTCACCTTCACAAAGTACGCATTTGACATCCCTTGTACTCTTTTTTCGTAGGTATGTAAATTGTCTAATGATTTCCAGCGCATTTAATACAACGTGGACTTCGATAGCAGTATGCTTTGGTGTGACTATAGCGTTGACATTTTTGACCCTGAGGTATGTCTTTCTTAGGTATGGGCGGTTCAAAGTTGACTATTGAATTTAGTAATTTTCTTACCATGTAAATGCTTTTGTTGTTTTCATGTGGTTTCAGGTCTACATAGAATAAAGATAATGGCATTTTGTTGAGGTTATGTTTAAAATTAAATACATTAGCGACTGAATATACAAGTTTTTCGACAGCGTTTTTATTTCGTCCAAGCCAGTTGAGTAGTGTATTCCCTTCAGGATTACCTTGAAATTTCTTTCCTGCTTGAGCTGGTAAGTGTGCGGAAAAGTGCTACTTTTCTTATAAAGTATTTATATAAAGTTTTTATATAAAGTGCTACTTTTCCGCACACTTGTAAAAGTATGCGGGAAAGGAAAAGTTCAGAAACATAAATCTACTTTATTTGTAATTTACATTTACGGTTAAATTTGTACAATTATTACTTTTTAAAAATATCAAAAATATTGATATTTTCGAAGTTGCCTTTCGTAATGGCAAATTTTCTTATTGCATAAGTTTTCGATGTTAGTATAATAACTGTTATGAAGGTATTATTATCACCTGAAACAATGAAAAATCTTGTAAAATCAGCGAAATAGTAAAATTTTATTACCTTCAAGAATTAGAAACATCGGCGTGGGTAAACACATGTCTTTCACTCGCCTTTCTTTGAACCTCGTGTTAAATTGCAGATATGCTTTTTCATATTTGCCTCTAGACTTCTGTGGAATTAGAGCTTGAACCGCTAATGCTTCAGATTCCTCAACATTCGAAATCCGAATACTCCTACATATCTGACATTTTTCACAGCTATTCTAAAAACTCAAATATAAGTATTGTAAAACCATAAATTAAAAAAAAAATGTGTGATCACTTACCTGTTCCCTTTGTAACTGACACCTTAAATAACCAAAAGTATGGTTGGCAACCAGTGGACTACCAACCGTTAAACACATAAATTTAAATTTTAAGTATCTATTTTCATAAAGTATATTTTAAAGTATACACTTTTTAAAGTATATTTTAATAAATTAATTTTAATTTAGGTATAAAAAATATGTTATTGATTCTTTTTGAAACATAATTAGAAAAAATATTGTTCGATATTCGTGGAAAACTATCTTTTTTCATTCTCGGCTTCGGTTTACGATCTCGGCCGAAGGCTTCGAAAGTCTTAAAGCCGACAAAGGAAACACCACTGTTATTGTGGATAAATCAGACTACAAAGATATAAACACAACCAATAAGATTTTAAACAAAGATCCAATTAATAATAACTTGCAAATAAAACATAATCAGCTGATATCAAATTGAGGAAATACAACTACATCGATAAAAATAACCTCCATGAGACTAAAAATAAACAGTGCTCTACCACCAAAAATATACGGATTACCAAAAATTCACAAGATTGGAAGACCAGACCTATAATTGCCAGCATTAAATCTCCAACTTATAAATTATCTAAAATTACGAATTTTAATAAATATAAGTTAATTATAATATACCTAGGTATAAGAACTAAAAATTCTCGCAATTCAACGAAACAGTAACAGTGTCATCAGTGCAATGAGTTCCAATCACGCTGATGGCATTTCCCCGCTGAATCGCGATTGAGAGTCTTTCTTTAAACCAAGAGCCCTGTTTAGGATTCCCAGTGGCTTCGATTAGTTTCCGGCTGATGTCTTTGATGAAAGACCGCGCACTGGAGCCTTGAGGGCCAAGAGTCTCTATCGCGATGGGGATAAATAAATAATCGTTTGACGAAACACTATATTTTGTTCTTTTATTGGCTTCGGCCTATTCGGCCGCAGCACCTGGACAGATGGTCAGGCCATCAATTTTAGAACTAGCCATCTAGCCCATCTACCCAAGCAAAATCGAAAATTTTGTATTGCTAATGATTTACGTCCTAAACGTATACGTCCTCGACGTATTTGAAAACAAATTTGGCTTCGCCAGTGGATATGGCTGTAAATGGGATTCTTGAAAATGATGACGGAGAGTCCGCGTTTTGTCAAGTACTGTTTAATGAGGTCGAGATTAACTCACTTAGGAGAAGGAGGGGCTATCAAAAACATCTAACATGAAGACTTCTTTTTAGCAGAACCTATTAATTAAAAAAATATTAATTAATTAATAATAATTTATTAATATAAAATATATTAATTATAAAAATAATGTATCGTAGTTAAATAAAATATCCTTTTCTAACCTAAGCTTGATCGGCGCCGAGTTAGCTGGCACCGAGTTGGCTGGGGCCGAGTCTGTCGGTGCCGAGTTGTCCCATCCCTACAGACGGCAGTGCAGGGTAAGTACGATGGAGCTACCGTGTCGACAATTGTTATGTCCCATATTAGACATTTTCCATGAGAATATGGAATTAAAGACATTCCGTCAGGACGTTTTCCATCAGTGTGAGCCATTAGTCCAGGTGACATGATGAAGACCAATTGATGTTAGTGCCCGCTTGATGATGTTGTTGGCTTCTTGATGTCTGGTGCTACGTCCTTTGCTGTATTTGCCCGTAGTAGTAACAGTAGTAGTAATGTTAAGCTTTCTAATGCACCTGGGACTGTTAATTTTACTAACTGTAATAATGTAACCATTAATTTTATAAATGAGTAATAAGTTTAATTTTTTTTTTTTATTAAAAGAAAACAAAATTATTGCACCTTTAATTTATTCAATTAACTTTTGGGTACCTATTGGAATAAGCTTATACCTACTTATTTACAAAATTAATGGTTAAATTATTACAGTTAGTAAAATTGACAGTCCCAGGTGCATTAGAAAGCTTAACATTAGTACCATAGATGATAAAGATAGTATAGATGTTCAACTCCAGGCGAGGGGCGTCATACCACCATCCGTGCGGGGGGGATAGTTTTTACCACCATCCAGGGATGGCGCTGATAGATAAATATCAAAGATATCACTATTTTCCATGAAAAAACTAATTATTAATTTTGTCAACTAACGTCAAAAGTAAAGTAACATTTAAAATTTAATTTAAAAATACACAACAAGCAAAGTGAACCTAGTCAATTATGTTTTATTTATATATATATATAGAATGTGCACCTTCTCTGTGTCATCTTATACGCGTTTTTAAATTAAATTTTTTTTGTTACTGTTGGTAAATTAAAAAAAATATAAATGTATAAATTAGAAATAACTGCGGTAAGTGTTCTTAACAAGAAGTATTTGTCTTCTTTTTATAATTTTTAGTAATATTTAGTATATTCCTTCATAACTTAACTTGATTAAAATGATTAAAATTTATTAGTGTAATGGTGTTAACAAATAAAAAAAATATGAACAATCAATATTGTATTTTTTTAGTTTTTCTAGTATTATACCGGGTGCTGAATGAGTTAGCCGAACATAGGAAATTAACATGTAAAAACTTATTTATGCAAATTCCTGCTTTCCTAATTATTTTAGAGAAAAAATGAAAGACACAAAAATAATGCAGAAATATAAACTACGAATGATAAAAGCATTAGATTTCATCTAACTTTTACTTAAAAAAACAAAAAATGCTTTTGAAATTATTAAAAGTTTCATTTATCAGACTTGCCATGAAAGTTTCCATGGTAATTATTTTGGAAAATATAAATTAAATTGAATTTATTTACATGGCCAGTGCGATAAATAAAAATTTTAACAATTTCGAAAGCAATTTTTGACCTTTTAAGTAAAAGCGAGATGAAATGTAATGGTCTTATCATTTGTAGTTTATATTTCTGCATTATTTTTATGTCTTTCATTTTTTCTCTAAAATAGTTAGGGAAGCAGGAATTTGCATAAATAAGTTTTTACATGTTAATTTCCTATGTTCGGCTAACTCATTCAGCACCCGGTATATTGTAAATTGTATTATAAATATTAGTGGAAATTTTCCTGGTTATAATTATGTAAAAATAATTATTCTAGAAAAATTTTCACTAACATTCAAGAAAAATTCGAAATCTCAAATACATAAGTATGTAATATGCAATGTTTGAATTCCCGCTGATTTTATCGGACGATTAGCAGCGCTGTTGGTGACGGTGGTATGAATTAATACTTGGTTCCTAAAATTGGTGGGGAGTTGACCATCTATATTATCTCTCTCATCTATGATTAGTACTACTGTTATTATTTATGCTTTAATTTAAGAATACTTTTTAGCATCGAACAGTGAGTCCATAATGTCGAAGATTTGTATTTTGCACTTATTTCCTTAAAGTACACAAGCACAGTATCTTCAGAAAACGAGGAAGTATTATTTTTTATCCGCCATTTATTGAAACGATTATATACAATTTCATAATTTTTTTTAGATTTTTCCGGTAGCAAATTCGAAGACACTATCTTTGCTGCATTTTTGATCTCTGGAGGAGTACACAGCATTTCCGTATCACTCTCTTCTGAAGACATTCTTGAACAAATTAGCTTTTACCAAATACTTTTACGCACAAAACAATTTCATTGACGTACAATCGACGAAAACAAATTTGTTTCCTTAACAACAATGGCAACTTTGATAGTTAAAAATTAATAAATACATACGTTTAATTTAAATAATTAAATAATGTAGTTGTGGATATAAGAATTATTGTTTAACAGTCGAAGATAAAGTATTGTATTCAATTCGTATGTATATAATGCGTCATATTACACTAGAATAATTACAAAACTCGCTCACTGCGTTCGCTCGTGTTGTAAAACAATTCTCGTGTAATAATATGACCTGCATTATACCTAGTCGGGACATAAGTTCTGTTACACAGTATTAATTAAATTTTTAATGTTTCAAAATAATAAATTCAATTATGATATATACTGCTTTATTACTTAATATATAAAGAATACATTTTTAATATATTTACTCAAAATGTCCTCTTTTAGCCTTTACACAAGCCTTTAAACGCCGTGGCCAATCATCAATTGCGGCACGGACGACTTGTAACGGTATCGATGCTGCTGCTTTCACCAAATCCCGCTTCAGAAGCTCGATATTTTTATGAGGCTTACTACAAGCCATGTTTTCAAGAACTGACCACAATTTATAATCCAAAGGATTCAGATCAGGACTTCCAGAAGGCCATTGTTCTGCTGCAATAAACGCAGGTAAATTTTCTGCTAGCCACCTTTGGGTTGTCTTAGCTTTGTGTGCTGGTGCAGAGTCCTGTTGGAAAACCCAATGGTTTCCTTGAAAGAGAGAGTCGTTAAGAGGCTTTACCACGTCTTCTAACATTTCTTGGTAAATTGGTGCCGATGTTTTAACGCCTTTTTCACAAAAGTGAAGTTGAGTAACCCCTTCGTAGGATACACCCCACCAAACCATCACAGATGCTGGATAATGGCCTCTTTGAACCCTCGGAATTTTTTCTGCCGCTTCTTTAGAGCTGTGAGCATAAACACGATCGATTTGCTTATTAAATTTTTCTTGGACGGTAAATTTTTTTTCATCGGTAAACAAAATATTTTTAAATTATTATTACCGTGCCTCCTTAATAGGGTTTTCGATCTCTCGTGTCCATTTTTTTTAAAGCTGTTGTTAACCTTTGTCCTGTTGCTTTACGAAAAGCCCCAAGTTTTAGGTCCTGTCTAAATACGCGAGACACGCTTTTTTTTGAAATTTGCATCTCCAAACCAATAATTTTTTGTTTTTGCAGAGGATTTCGTCGTATTCTTTCACGCACACTGAACCAAAAACCGTCATAAATATAATGAAAGTTATCATAGTATTAATGAACTTTTTCATTAATTCTCAACCAATGATAAAGTTCATTGTAACTATAAACTCACGTTCATTAATGTAATGATACAAAATAAAAATTAAAAAAATAATAAATTTAATGAAAATTATCATAGTAATAATAAACAACTTTATTGATTCTCTGCCTATGATAAGTTCATTAAAACTATGATAATTTTCATTAAATTTATGTAATAAAATGTAACTATATCTATGAAAACAGTTCATCGAATCTATGAAGACATTTCATCGTATTTATGAAAATAGTTCATTGTATCTATGAAAACAGTTTTCAGGTATGTATGTTAACAGGTATCTATGAAAATAGTTCATCGTATCTATGAAAATAGTTCATGATATCTATGGAAACAGTTCATCGTATTTATGAAAATAGTTCATTGTATCTATGAAAACAGTTCATCGTATCTATGAAAATAGTTCATCGTATCTATGAAAACAGTTCATCGTATTTATGAAAATAGTTCATTGTATCTATGAAAACAGTTCATCGTATCTATGAAAATAGTTCATCGTATCAATGAAAATAGTTCATGATATCTATGGAAACAGTTCATCGTATTTATGAAAATAGTTCATTGTATCTATAAAAACAGTTCATCGTATCTATGAAAACAGTTCATCGTATTTATGAAAATAGTTCATAGTATCTATGAAAATAGTTCATGATATCTAGTAAAGTAGCTCATTCTGTTTATGAAAACAGTTCATCGTATCTATGAAAACAGTTCATCGTATTTATGAAAATAGTTCATAGTATCTATGAAAATAGTTCATGATATCTAGTAAAGTAGCTCATTCTGTTTATGAAAACAGTTCATCGTATCTATGAAAATAGTTCATTGTATCTATGAAAAACGTTCATTATATCTATGAAAATAGTTCATAGTATCTATGATGAAAATAGTTTATCGTATCTATGAAAACAGTTCATTATATCTATGAAATGCATTTATTGTATGTATGAAGTAAGTTTATTACATTAGGATCTCGGTTTATTGCAAAACAGAAAAAAGTAAGATTTACATAATAATAACTTTATTACAATTAATTATTTAAAAATATTTTTTGTACATCTTTTATAACAATTGCTGATTTTGCCATAACGGTTTCTTCTACAATTTTATACAAAAAAGTTTCTATAAAATTCCCAAAAGTTGCTGACTCCTTAGCATACTTGAAATTAAACAAATGTATTGCTTTTAAGCAAATATCAACAGCTCGTACAAAATTCTTAAACGGGTATCTTATTTCCTGAAAGTACACATAATAGTCAGTAGTGTTTAAGATATCAGATCCAATAACCAATGTTAAAGGTTGCAAATTTTTACAATTCTTTTTAACTTCTGCGAATTTCTCTTCCATGGCTTTTTGATCAAATTTCATGACTGCAAGTCTTTATATATGTAAGTGGTTCAAAGTTGGTACCACTTACTTTAGGATATTACAAGTTGGTACTACCAACTGACAACATACGATGTTTGGAGGTCACCCTGTATTACACGGTTGCGGGGCAGCTGCCCCCCCCCCTGGATCTTGCCTTAAATCATTTTTAGCCATTAAATATTTCACCGATGTAAAACTTTGTATTATAATTAAATTTTTTTAACGTGAATACGGTTATAAAATCGGTAGCATGTTTAAAAATTTTATAAAAATATGCAACGAAAAGTGTTTGTGATGTAAAGTGTACAGGGTGCACCCTTTTGGTATACTCTATGAGGTTTTAGGTTTCTAAACCTATTAGTATTATTTCTCTTATATAGATAATTATAAAGACATAATCGGATTATCAGATTATCTAAATTATCTTATATCATCTTCCCTTTTTATCGTGTATCTTTAATTATAAGATATCTATTAGGCTTGGCCCGAGAAAGTAAATTGTTTATAGGCAGATATATCCGTCTTCCATATCTTGTTCTCCTATTTTTTTATTAAGATATCAACCAAAAAATGTTTATAATTTACAATACTTATGTTCGTATTCACAAAGCTTTTAACGAGCCGTTTGATCATTGTATGCAATGAACGGTTTTCATTGATATTATGAAGTGAATCATTATGAAATGAATCATAGATAACATGAATAAAGTATGCTAGGCAGTCAATGAACTGCAATTCTAGTATTTATAAACTGGTTCATTGTATGCAATGAACGGTTTTCATAGATATTATGAAGTGAATCATAGATATTATGAAATGAATTATAGATAACATGAATAAATCTTACTAGGCGGTCAATGAACTGCATTTCATAGTATTTATGAATTGGTTCATTGTATGCAATGAACGGTGATCATAGATACTATGAAGTGAATCATAGATACCATGAATAAATTTTGCAAGGCAGTCAATGAACTGCATTTCATAGTATTTATGAACTGGTTCATTGTATGCAATGAACGGTGTTCGTAGATATTATGAAGTGAATCATAAATACCATGAATTAATCTTACTAAGCATTCAATGAACTGCAGTTCATAACATTTATGAACGGCATTTTTATTATTATGAAAATGTTATAATTTTTATTGCAAAAATTCAATGAACTTGGTCAATGAACCTAGTTTCATAGATATTATGAACAACATTTTTTTGGAGTTCTTATGGTACGAGGACGTCCACTTCTTTTTCTGTCAGCTATTGCATTTGTATCGGTAAACCGTTTTATAGCACGACTTACAAACATTTTTGAAATTTTTAACGGCTTTAGCAATTTTAAAATTTCGCTATTTGATACACCACATTTATGTAACGCAATAACTGCTATTCGATTTTCTTTCACACCCCAATCCATGTTGCTGGTTGAACTCAAAAATTTTAACTATAGTTTGTACAAGTTGCCAAAAGAAAGGGCTTTCTAAATATGTAATTGTTTTCCACCCTCTGTAATCTTAAGCTGTAAAATCTAACGGTTCTTTACAGGTAACAGAATTTATGTCCCGACTAGGTATACTCGTTTAATAATATACTATTATTACACTTAATGATTATGTACTATTATCATTAGACTTCAAGTCGCTTTTCACCAACATTTCAATTGATTTGGCAATTAATGCTGTAAATGGAAAATGAGATTAAATTAAACTTCACACCAATATAAGGAAAATTTCTGGAAGCCCATGAGCTATGCTTGGTGACAACATATTTTCAATATAATAGGATAATATATCAGCCAATTTTTGGTACCGCCATGAGAAGTCCCATATCAGCTACGATTTCCAATCTTGTTATGAAAATTTTGAAAGAAGACCGCATATCCAAACTTCCATTTAAACTACCCTTCTATAAACGCTATGTCGACGACATCACAGCTATACCGAAAAACTACGAAGATTTCATTGTTAACCACTTTAACGGTTTTCATCCCCGTCTTCAGTTCACTATTGAAAAATAAGACAAGAAGATAGGCTTTCTTGACATTCAACTAATCCACGAAAATTATCTCCTGGGTATAAATGGACACAAAAACAATTTGGTCAGGAAGACACCTTAACTATAGCTCCAATCACCACAAAAGTCAAGCAATAGACACAGCTATAGGACCTGTAGATAAAGCCTTAAAATTATTTAACTCATGGCGACTAAAGAAAAGAAACCTTAAAAATTGCCCAAGATACCGTATTCAAGAATGGCTATCCTCTGGTGAAGAACATTATCAAGGAGCATGTTAATAAACTTTATAATGGTAACACAATGAAGAAAGAAGTTTCCAACTTTGCAGATATGCCGTATGTCAAAGGGTTAAGCAAAACAATTAAGAGACTATTAAAACCACACAAGATCAATACAACTTTCAGATCGACCGATAACATTGGTCAACTTTATACAAAATTGAAAAACACCGTACCTACCTTCTGAAAAGAAGACCGATTTAGTATACAAAGTTCAATGCAAAAACTGCAATTTGGTATATATTGGACAAACAAACCAATAGCTTCACAAAAGAATGAGTGGACATATTTCACGTATACGCTGTAATAAGACCGAATCTACAGTTTATAATAATATTAACACAAATCATAAATTTATATGAACAAAAATTTTGCTTTTAATAACGGAGACATAATCACCATAATTAACAAATTAATTAGAAAAATAGGTAAAATATCAAGAGAGTTATTTTCTACAAAAATTATGGAAATAAGTAGCTAACAGAGTGCGCAGGTGTAAAACACGTTGATTTGGTGATTATGATGAAAAAAACCTTAGTCCCAAGGTGTATATACTATTTTTCATAATTTCGCTGAAAATGCTGAATTACATTGGTTAATAACTAAATTTAAGATTTTGAAATTACAATAACTCGAAAACGGCGCTATATGTCGAAAAACTGAGCAAAAAATTTACCCCCGTTATAACCCTCTCAGATCGTCGTGGTTCTCCCACCCCAAGCGTAATTTCTAAAATTTCAATGTCAAAACTTCAAATCACCAGACGAAGAAGATTAAAGTGCCTCCGGCACTACACGCTTCGCAAATCACTCCGCTACGCTACGCTACCCCCGTTATAATAATCCCCCAGCGATTTGTCGTAAGAAGTCATATGCAAAAGTTCAGATCAATAGCGCCCAATAATGGCGCGGGAAAAAAAGTATTACTTTAGTCCCCCAAAAGCGGGAGTAAAGTGAGCACTTTACTACCGGAATTGTGAAAAATTATTAATACTACTCAGCTGATTTTTTTATAGTAGATTGATAAAAATTAGCATAATTAAATGGCCACATTGTCCTACAAATAAATTGGTAGGTTTTCCCAGTCCTACACTGGAAAGTTGTCCATCCCACGGAAATACTTTTTTCATTAATACCTGTAGGACACTAAAGCTTCATGATATATTAGCATACTCTCTACACAAATCAATCAATGTCCTCCAAAAAATTTGGTTATCACTAGTACTACAAAAAAGAGGAAAAAATAACCCCCCTCGTGCATCTGCTCAATTTTTGAAATCTTGCTGAAATTTTAGGAGAATTTTTATTCCATCCTATAATAACTTTTGAGACCATGAGACTTAAAAAAATATTTGTTTTTTATGCTGCTTTTGCATTGTTCCAAATTACATATTTTTTGTAGGACTAGCGATAACTGCCATTTTTTTTGTAGGACATTGATTGATTTGTGTAGAGAATATGCTAATACATCATGTAGTTTTAGTGTCCTACATGTATTAATAAAAAAAGTATTATCGGGGGATCGACAACTTTCGAGTGTAGGACTTGGAAAACCTACCAATTTATTTGTAGGACAAAGTGGACACCGAGTAATTGCTATATGTTTGAAGGGGGGACACTCTTGATTAAATCATTTTTTGTAGGACAAATCTTGTTTCAAATTATTTATAAAATTACACTAGAATCCGCTTAATGTAATCACGGATAATGTTATCACTCGGTTATTGTAATCATTTTAACTGGGAACCGGCCGCTTTAATTAGGTTACATACAAAAACCACCGGTTAATGTGATCAAAAAGCCGCTTATTATTATCACTTTCAAGGAATTTCCTACACAATAATTTCTTTTTCTAAGTATCCTTTTCTGATTTATCATTGAAATTGTATACAGTAGCGGTCAATGAAATGTACTCAGTTAAAAACTGTAAAATTTTTGGAAGTGTTGGGTATATTAACTTTGAAATAATTTTTAAATTAATTATTAATCTTTTAAATATAAAAAAAATTAATATTAGCAAGGGTGGATGATAGGGAAGAGGTAGTAAATAATTTAAATTTTGCAGTCGGCATTTATCGCTCGTGCACGAAACATTTTTACCTCTTGACACTCTGGGCATTGCGATATGGTATTTCTAAATATGTTGTAAAAATTTTTGGAGTTTAAAATTACAGCAAGTTTTCGAGATATTTTCAATTTCTTCATTTTTTTCCAATTTTTGGTTTACGTGCATCAACTTTAAATAAGCATAACCCTAAAGTTTTTTATGTGTAAAGCTTAGCGATAAAGTACTGTTTGGGTGTATGATCACTTAAAGATGAATATAAGTATTATATTATTAAAAGTAATAATATTAAATAAGTCTTGAGTACATTCTATGACCGTTACTGTATATCTTTCCAAAAAACGTCACTCGTTTTAATTTCTATACAAAAACCAATGAAGGTTCCCGTTTCATGGCGTGTTCCTATTTTTATTTTGCTAAATGTGCACTTTGTACTTTGCTTTATGCATTTTAATTTAAGTTTAGTTTATTCTTGCTAAATTTACCTAATTCTTTTAAAATTCGTTCTTTTCTAAAATTTGCTAATTGTTATCAGTCGGTTAATGCAAATACTTTATAATTGTCAATACGGGAAACTTGTAATACCTTACATAGTAAAAACCGGCGACACTATTCACAGCGCCACCTGTTGTTTGGAAATGCGCACTACCGAATGATAATACGTATGTCTAAATGCAATAGAATTTATTAATGCCGCGTAAACCGCATTTCACGCCAGTAGAGGCGCTGTAAACACCTGTCTCCAATAATTGATCAAAGTTTCCCGTGTTGTCAATTGTAAAGTATTCAGTTAATGTTATCAAAATGTTCTTGGCCCAAAGTGATCACATTAAGCGGATTTTACTGTATCTCAACATTTATTTAAAAAATTAATGATTAATGATGATAAATAAATGATAAATGATTAATTTAATTAAGTCTTCATAATCACCGAATTAACATGTTTTACACCTGCTAACTCTGTTAGTTACGTCTTTCTACCGGGTGCTGAATGAGTTAGCCGAACATAGGAAATTAATATGTAAAAACTTATTTATGCAAATTCCTGCTTCCCTAATTATTTTAGAGAAAAAATGAAAGACACAAATATAATGGAGAAATGTAAACTACGAATGATAAGAGCATTAGATTTCATCTAACTTTTACTTAAAAATCCAAAAAATGCTTTTGAAATTGTTAAAAGTGTCATTTATCGGACTTGCCATGAAAGTTTCCATGGTAATTCTTTTGGAAAATATAAATTAAATTGAATTTATTACATGGCCAGTGCGATAAATGGAAATTTTAACAATTTCGAAAGCATTTTTTGACCTTTTAAGTAAAAGTTAGATGAAATCTAATGGTCTTACCATTTGTAGTTTATATTTCTGTCTTTCATTTTTTCTCTAAAATAATTAGGGAAGCAGGAATTTGCATAAATAAGATTTTACATGTTAATTTCCTATGTTAGGCTAACTCATTCAGCACCCGGTATAATTTTCGTAGAGGAAAAAGTTGGGAGGCTCGGTAAAATGAAGCCGCTTACTAGAAATTAGCCGGGTATTAATTGTTTGTTAAAAAGACCCACGGCTCCCGGATTAAAACTACCGCTTTAGCAAATTATTTATTTTTTCCACTACTAGTCATATAGGCTATCATTATAACTTAGTCAGGTCGCACGTAAAGTGATGCATTTTAGACAAGTGGTAAATAATTTTTTCATTATTTACCAGTGGTAAATAATGAACATATTGATATTTTTCTACAGTTTAGCGACTATTTATAAGGAAAATTTTGTTAAAAAATGATTTTGTATAACCGAGAGATGCTATTTAATTACACTTAAACTATTCAAAACGGTTTTTTAATTGATTAATTTCATTTTAAACATTTCTAAAAAAAAGTCGAATTAATTATGACAGGAGCGCTAGCGCCACCTCTTATTAATTTGAGAAACCAAAATATTACAAGTTTATTGAATAATTTCAGTATTTTAAGACGAATAAATGCAAAACAATGCTTTTGAATAACTTCAGTGATTTCTATCCATTATTTAAAACAGTAAAAACTCGGTGAACGACTTTGGAAAACTAAATTTGTCAACTGTCAAATCGATAAAACAAAACTGTCATTTGAAATAAATATTTTAAATTTGAAATTTTTTTTATTAATAAGAATTTTAAAAAAATGGCAATAAATCTAGTAGTGGAAAAAATCGTATATAAACCACGGTTGTGAAGACCATTATAGCCCACGCGCCTTATATTCCTCGGCGCTTCGCACCTCGGAATATAATCTTGGCGCTAGGGCTATAATGGCTGTCTTCACAACCTTGGCCTATAACATACTATTATCACTTAATTGTCATTGTTTTGTTATTGTCATTGTAACTATTAATACAATATTTTTGTTCACAGTTTGGGGTGTGTACTACTAATCGCCTATGGAATACAACTACTATGGAGTGCTTACGTAAATCATCGACAGCCTATTGTGATTCTAATAATATCTCTATTAATCGCAAGTTCGTTCAGAATTATGATTAGAAATAAGGATTGGAAATCAAGAGAAACTTTACTTAGGTTATTTTAAAGAGTGGCAAAAACATTTGTTACTGATTCTATTTTACGCTAACTAGCAATCACATTTATTTGACCAATTAATAATAAATTATATTATATAGTTATAAAAAAGATAATAAATGCTTTCTCCAAGTCCTTTTCATAATTTAATAGAGATGCGTTTCGGGAATTTTTATTGCATTCCCAAAATTAGTCTTAGTCTTTTATTGTACAAGAAATTTCATGGTCTAATGTATTATAGGGATAGGCTATAACAAATTTAAAAATTAACAGATATATTAAATAAAATAATTAGCAGGTTATGCACAAATAAGGGTTATTAAAAGAGGCAGAAATTAAAAATTCAAAAATGAGTAATACGAATTAAAAACAAATAGCACACGGTTATTAGAAAATTAATAGGTATAAATATCTCAATCTACTATGGCTAGGGTGCTGAAGTAATCAGCACCAATAATTATTCTTTATTAATTACCGAAAAAGGACTTGGAAGAAGGATTTGTTTTATTTAAATAATTATATTATTTGAACACTCCAAAATTGGGATCGTGAGTTTTAAAATAGTAGGGGAGACCGGGGTAAGTTGAAACAGGGGCAAGTTGCAGCAGTGTAGATAGTTTTTTCACCGATAAGACAATAATAGATACCGCTATCGGTACAAAATACGTGTAACTAAATCGTTCTTAGGTATGTCAGGTAGAATTACGCCTAATAGCTGTAGTATATAAGTAATCGTCATATCTGTGCTCTCGAAGAAATAAGTAACTTTGCTATTATTGTCAATGAAGTTGCATTATTAAAGTATCAAGTGTCGTAGTGATTTTATTTGAAGTTTTTATAATATAGAGTGATATCGTTTTGCTTAAAATATTCATCAAAAAAGTTTTCAAGGTAAAAGTTATACAACTTATAAAACTAGAAACTAGGGCACGTTGCAACAAACTGTTACAATGTAACCCGTTCACATATTTAGCGGTTTAAAAAAAAAACAAAAACAAAAAGTCTGATGTGAACACCACATGACTTTCTTGTCATTTTTAAAATGATTGTAAACATCTTACCGGCATTTCGTTAATCCATTCATACGCGTCATGAATAAATTTTCTTTTGAATGAATGAAGAATGGGTGCAATATAGACTTTGCAAAATGTGGACAAACTGGACCTGTGCAAAAAAAGACCCGTTGTATATATGTGTAAATTGTACCTAATAGTGATGATAGCTCTTCTGAATAAGTGTTGCAATTTACCCCAGCATATGTTGCAATATGCCCCGAAGACGGGGTACATTGCAACACGATCACCTTTTTTATTAACTATCTGTAATTTGTCTATTATTGTTTCTAAGTTCTTCAATTTTATATACCTACATATGTTCATTAAGGACCAATATACATATCTCCACCAATATTTGGATTCTTTTTTCCATAATAGTTTAAAAGGAAATAAAAATTGAAAAGTGTTGCAACTTGCCCCAGTCTCCTCTACCTTTATCATTTTATTAGGATGGAATGATTAACTTTTTTTGCCTACTGAGTTTCACTGAGTAAATGGAAAACTGGCGTGGCAAGAAGTTACCTTTCCATCCGAATGAAATGGTATGTTCTTTTTCTCAAAAAAAATTTAAAATTCAAAAATTAATTTCAAAATTTTAATTTAACCTTGGAAAATTTTTATACAACTAAACAATAGTAAGGTATGACATGATTGATATGTCGACTAGTTTTCATTTAATTTAGTTGGGAATATTTAAGTTTCATTCACAACTACTGACAGCTTCAATAAATTGTGACATTTAATAAATTTTTATTAGTTTTCTTTTTTATTTTTTAAAGATATTAAAGCGTTTTTAAGAGTATGTTTACATTATTGGATTTTGTATTGGATTTTTGTATTCAAGATTTGTATTGGATTCCATATCCAATGCTGGAATTTGAACGCATTTACATTACATTATTTTTTTTTATATTGAAAGATATACAAGGTGACCGGTCGACCATCTGAACATAGGAAACTGATTTTTCTTTAATTCCTGCTTCCCATCACAACGGATAAGAATAAAAATGGTATCAATTTAAAGAAATTTTTATTCCGCTTCTAAAGATACCTAACACTTGATATTTTGTTTTTTAATTACTGGGAAAAACTCACTAATAAAATGCAAAAAAGAGATTTTAAAAATAATTTTAGTTGCTTTGATTGAATTTTATTGCAATTGTTTTTGTAATACAACTACCACTGTATTTTACCATAAAAACTTTTTCATCCACAGAATAAGTGTTTGCGTTCATCGTTAATCAAATTTATTGTAATCTGTCTAAGTAACTTGTTGGAAATTATTGGTTTTCAAACAAGAACAATTGCTATAAAATTCAATCAATGCAATAAAACGAACAATTGGTGATAAAAATATCGGCTAAGAACTCTCGCTGTTAAATATTTATTATAAATAAATAAACATAAATAAAACGACAATTGTTTCAAAGGGATAGACCACTTCTTCTTCAAGTTCCACTATTTTGACATCACTAGGAGCATCTGTTTCCTTATATATAGGAAAAAGAATAGATACCAATCGTGTAAAAACATACAGGGAGGCTCGAAAAAATGAAAGGTCATAAACAGACAAGCAATGAACCAATCCTAGGGAATCCTGAACAATAGTGGTGAACTGATGTCCTGGAGTTCTACCAGTGAATTGGTTAAGTGTTGTCCGCCTATTAACGCTTTTTTAATTTCGAGGCTTTCTAGTAAGGTTAACATATGACCCTTACACGCTGTATGTAATAACACGATGTTATCAGTATCTAAACCATGATCGGTGTCATGACAATGTGTAGAAAACCCGGTACTCGTTCTGTTATTGGCTACATCTGCCTCATGTTTTTTCACCTGTTTGTATATCGTTTGCCCAATATAAATTGCGTCACATTTGTTGCAATGAAGTTGATAGGTCCCGCTATTATTGAGGTTGTTAGTCTTACCTTTTGTATTAATCAATAGGGAACCGATGTTGACTTTATTTACTTCTGTGATTTTGAGATTCAATTTGTTTAAGTGTTTCTTAACTTGGTTACTAGTGCCTGCCACGTAGTTGATAACCCCCCAGTTAGGAGCCAGCTCTTCAATTGGGGAAGCGAGTAAAACGGAAACCAGACCTCTTTCAATTAGTTTTTCTTTTTTCTTGATAAATTTATCAACCAGGTCTGTGGAGTAACCATTTGTTAGTGTTATTGATCGGATGGTATTTGATTCCATTAAAAAATTCTCTTTTGACATGGGTATTTTTAAAGAATCTATCAATCATACTATGAAACGTGGCCATCTTGATTCTCCATGATTGATTTGAGGCTTTTCGAATAATAATTTCGGTCGTGGTGGGTTTTCGGTATATTTTTATATCTTAACATTTTTCCATCTTGGTTATGGTAACATCCAAGAAATTTAGACTATTGTTCTCTTCTTCTTCCATCGTGAACTGAATTTTCTCGTTTAATGAATTAAGGAAGGTAAGTAATAAGCGTAGTTGGCGCTTGGCGGGCCGATCCTTTCCATATGCAAAATACATCGTCTACGTAACGGCACCATAATATAACATAAGTCAGAAGCCAATGATTTAAGGCAAATAAAATATCTTCAAAATTCTTCATGAATATTTCTGCAGAAATGGGAGTAGTGGGTACTCCCATTGGTAAGCCATCTTTCTGTATATAGAACCTCTCATTAAACTTGAAATAACTTTGTTTTAAACAAATCTTCACGATATTAAATAGTTAAAATATTCTAGGAACAATTGTCGTTTTATTTATGTTTATTTATTTATAATAAATATTTACCAGCGAGAGTTCTTAGCCGAAATTTTTATCACCAATTGTTCGTTTTATTGTACAACATGCTCCGCACAAAAAGTGTTACTACCAGTTTTATTAGTTATATCAATCAAGGCAACTAAAATTATTTTTTAAATCTCTTTTTTGCATTTTATTAGTGAGTTTTTACCAGTAATTGAAAAACAAAATATCAAGTGTTAGATATCTTTAGAAGCGGAATAAAAATCTCTTTAAATTGATACCATTTTCATTCTTATCCGTTGTGATGGGAGGCAGGAATTAAAGAAAAATCAATTTCCTATGTTAATTGCCTATGTTCAGATGCTCGACCGGTCACCAGGTATAGTCAAGTGGGGTAATTGGGGACAATTTATGCAAGTTCGTAAAGAATGTCAATTTTATTGATCATCCAGCTGTTTTTTTTCAAATTTCGAAAAGGAAAGCTTAAAAGTGACAATATCAGCTATAAGATTTTCTTATAAATCCACTACTAATCACAGTATAGTTTATAGTATACATTTATATATTATATAATCGTATTAATAACAAGTTTCCATTTGCCCATACTTATAGGGGTAATTATAAGCTACTAACTAAAAATATTAGTACTGCACAATTGGTATTCCATAAAATAATTTAAGGATATGTGAACAAAATGCTTCTCGTTGATGGGATATCTCTTGACAAGTCATAAGTCGAAGATTCTAGGTAGTTCAGGGAGTTTAACTAACATCTAACTTAACAACATTTCTCTACTAGAAAATACAAAATATAAACAAAAATACAAAGGAATAACTATTAATTAACAAAAACTTTCCGAAACTGTGCCATTAAATTTATAAAATACTTCTTCATTTCTAATTTGAATTTCAGGATCAGGTAGAAGCCCTACAATTTGTTCAGCATTATACACTTGACAACATTGTTTGACATTCTAATCTCGAGATTTTGTCGTTAGGTTTTAAACACTTGATTCTAGTTTCCCGTTAATTAACATTTACCTCTTCAACTACGCACATATCCTTATAAATTATCGTTTTTCTTTTACCGCCCAGAAGAATAAACATTTTTAAACTCCTCCAAGATAACTAACTGCATTCTCGATACCTTGAAGAATGTATGATGGTTTGCCCTTCTTTTTAATATAGTTTCGCTGAATGAGAAATCTGAAAAGTTTAAGAAAAGTGTAATTTACAAATTTTTGTATTAAAAGTGATGCGTTTACATTTACCGCTTTAAATAAACTTTATCGGGAAAATGTAAACACCAATGTTTTTACAAAAAATATTTGTAAGCGAATTTCAAAAATTCGCACATAACTTACTTTTTCATATATTACTAACAATAGCTATCGTCAAATATTTCTTGTAAAAATTTCACTCAATAATACTTTAGCAGCTTCCATAATAGGAAAACGACAAAAACACAGCGTTTCACTATTTAATTCAAACTGTTAAACAAAGTCTGTTGGCGTTGCTAACCGATGTATATACTCAGGAGTCAATGAATCCCATCAACAGAAGCCCACCATAATGCATATAATCTAAGTTGGGTTTTCGATTTATGGATGCGTTTACATTTACCCCACTAGACCCTAAAAGTATGTTTACATTATTGGATTTTGTATTGGATTTTTGTATTCGAGATTTGCATTGGATTCCATATCCAATGCTCGAATTCAAACGCATTTACATTATTGAATATTTGTATTGGATTTGTAATGACAAATATAATGACATGACATAAAAAAATTTGTTGGCTATAATGAAAGATATAATATAATTATATTTAATAAATGCCGATTGGTACGTATTTGGCTTATCAATTTGAAATTTGAAGTTAACAAAATCAACCATTAGTCAAAAAGTTACATTCCCAGATCACAATATTATATTACATCTACTTGTATGATTTATAGAAATCCAATGAAAAATCCAATACAAATAAACACCGTCCTATTCCTTAAAAATTCAATGAAAAGTCCAAGCAAAAATCCAACGGATGCAGTCCAATTTGAAATTGAGTAATGTAAATGCAGAAATTCTTACATTACAAACAGGCCCGCGCCGTACATAAGGGCAAAGTCGTGCGGTGCACGACGGCGCTGAGGCGCCGAAGGCGCCCAAGCCTCAAAAAAAAAAATAAATAAAGCAACAAACAACATTGTCAAAACAAAATTTATAATGATAAAAAAACCAGTAAGGAACTGCTAGCTATTATATTGTTTTTTATTTATTTTTTTATTCTTTGAGACGAGGGAACCGAATTACTTCTCGAAAATAATATATTTTCCAAATGAACATAATATAAATTTGGGGCGTTATTTTAAATTTGCACAAGGGCGCCAAAAGTGCTAGGCGCGGGCCTGATTACAAAATACAAAATCCAATAATATAAAGATACATTAACTCGATGGTCATTACGCATATTTACATGTTATTTTATATTTTTGTTAGGATAATTTATATTTTTCGGTTTAATCCACAGTCCATTATGAATTTCACCATTTAGTTATTGTCTTTTCGTTGTCTGCTAATATGTCACTAATTTTGTTTCCCATGCCAGCCTGTTTTCGCTTTTCTTCACATTGTTGACATTCTACCTTTCTACCAGTAGATGCCTTATTGTTAAATTTACTCTGCATATCTCACATTTCTGGGCTTGATCTTTTGTTAATAGGTGTAAGTCGAGTTAGAATTATCTCTTCAGGTCTTTTGGATCTGTTTGATGTTTGCCATTCATGTGTTGACTTTTAACTTCTCTTAGTTTATTATGTTGCAGGATATTCCGAGTAGTCTCTGTTTGTTTTTTAATACTTTCTTTGATTAAGTAGGTAAGATTTGTTGATTGAGATTCACATTTATGCTGCTTCCTCGTTGCCTCCGGATTCCCATGTGGGATATAACCCAAAGAAACTGCACCAGAAGGCCTGAATTCTGCAATATAAAAATATTTTCTCGAATTTTATGTATTAGTATGTGGATTGTCCATTGCTTTCAGTACACTGGATATGAGATATTTCTCCATATACCGGATGCCCGTTTTTCGAGCTCCACCATGGCGATCTTAATTATTATAAGAGATACGAGGTCGCATTTTGATTCTGAATAATTATCTGAGAGAAAATTTAATGTATGATATTCAGTTTTTGCATTATTGGAGAAACACGAAAATTTGTAATGTTAGTTTTTATTTTTTCAAGCGCAAATCAAATCAACTAGACGTTTTCAACTAGGACGTTCTTGGGGCACTTTTTCATAAGGAATCTAAATTGTCATCGTATTTTCCAAGGCGTTCTTGATGCCAGAATTACAACACTCAACTTTGGTTTTTCTTATGGGCGCCATATTGGATTTTCTCATTTTTGAAAAGCCTTGTTTGCTTTTTTGACACGATATTATCAAATCTTGTATGCTGATTAAAATTGAGAAAAAATCGTTTTTGCGAAAAGTGCTGTGGAAACAACGCCAACAATTTTGTTTAACGAACCAACTTTTGACAGTTCAATTGAATGTGGATTTCGAAAGTTTACATTTTATTTTTACTTTTTAGATTTTATTTATTTATTCATTATATTTTATTCATGCAAAACATAACCAAGTTATAACAGATGCTCGAAAACTCCACCTTCCACTTCTAAACACAATTCTACTCGTTTTCACAAATTCTGAATAGCTTGCAAGATTTCTTTCTTATCTTAATCCTAGAAGTGGTGATTATTGTTCTTCTCAGCTCATCAATATCGATCGGTACAGTTTTAAAAATCGAATTTTTCATAGCACCCCAATAATCCAGTATTGAAAAAATTAGAAAAAAAGACAACTGGTTTAATTATTTTGAAATGGTCGAGTGATACGTTGTTTTAGTAGTGGAACTCGATATTAAGCATATCAATATTTTAGACAACCAAAAAAATGCACGAAACAATTTTTAGAACTAAAATTTTTTTAAGTTATCACATGTGAAATACACTGTAAGGATATTATATATAAATTACGGTGAAAACGTTTTCAATAGATTATACTTACAGTGTATTTTACATGTGATAACTTAAAAACATTTTCATTCTGAAAATTGTTTCGTGAATATTTTGGGTTTTCTAAAATATTGTTGGTTAATGGACAATTTGCATAAAATTCAAATTGACAACAAAATCGCATTTATTGATAGTTCAATATACCTATAATCAGAATATTTGAGTGATTATTCAAAATTCTGTATTGCCAACCCGCAAATAATTGTGACATATTATAATTTATTTAAAAAATTTACGTGATTGAAATCAAATCATGACTACATGAGCCTAAACAAATGATAAAATAAAGAAAAGTTGCCTTATTTATACTAATTTTTTATCTATGAACTCACCAAATTTTAGTTACTCATACCCTTATTCACAAACGTCCGTAAAATATTTAACGAACCGTTTAATTTTGCAAACCAATAAAAATGATTTCGTAGTCCAAGCAAATAAATTCCATTGGTTTGTTTAAATAAACGGTTCGTTAAAATTTATACAAACGTTTGTGAATATGGGTATAATTGTCATTTTAGTGACAAATCCTAAAACGTCACATTAGACCTGCCATATTTTTTTAATAAAATTTCGTGCGACAGATATACATTTAAATTAAAATTTTTTTTTTGGCTTTATTTGCGAACCAAATTTAAATAGTCCGGGAGGCAGCGTTATATTTTGAGCAGTCATTTTACGCCTATTAATTGTTGCCCATTTTGATAGATTTAAGTAGCGTTCTTAGCCAATTAAAGTGACACAACATAGCATAGCTTAGCTTTTTTTTTAATATTTTAAAATACATTGAAACTTATGTGTGTGTTCAAATTGACAAATTAATGACGAATTTGGTATAACATAGCAAAGCATTAACGATTTTAGGTCTATTATGAATTTACCTATTATACCAACAAATTAATAGGAAGGCGCTGGTAGAAATTGAAAGTAAACGTCAGAAAATAATAATAATTTGTATTGTACTATAACTAGTAGGTATAATTATCGCGAATATATTATTATATAATTAGTGGTAAAAAAAAATTTATGATAGTATGCCGACTGAAACTTATTTTACTAATAGTTCACATCATAATCATTCTAAAATATAATAGTCAGATGCATCGCAGAAGAGGGGTTATGGGTCACCTGCGCGCGTGAATTTGAAAAAATTGGCTATGTAAACATTGCATAACTTTCCCCATTAAATTTGGGTATAAAAATTATCGTTCAACCTCTTTTTTCTGGGTACCATTCGAGGAGAAACATCTCGAGGAAGCTACAGTTCGAATCAAAAAGTCAAAAAGTTGAAAAATTTGAAAACCAGTTTAATTAAAGGTGCAGATTTACTTCTTTGCACACATAATTAGAGAGTAAATTTTCGTTCGCCACCTTCTTGAAATGCACCGTTCGATGTGCAAGACCTCAAAGAAACGACAGGTCTCATCTGCGGTGCTCAAAAATCGCGCTACACGGGACACGGGGTGTAAAATCCAAAAACATGTCAAAATTTCATAAACGTCAAACTTGAATTAATTTCCGAAAATTTTTGGAATCGAGTTGCGACCCGACTTGTATTCCGTCTAACTCGATATACGTGCTTTAGAAAGAGATGCGACACGGCACGATGAAATAATTTGGATATAACAAATGGTGGTCCAAAAGTAACTGACACTTGAACTTTTTTTATTTTATTTATCATTTCCCCAATTTTCAACAAATTTTCACCATTTTCAGCTGGCCTCTAAGTTTAACTATGATGTACAATTATGCCAAATTTTTTGACATTTGCTTGCGTGGTTTAACCTGTGCAATTGATACTATTTCTTTTCATGTTCTCGTAACTACATACAGACATACAGACATACAGACATACAGACGAATATCCAACTAAAATTCATCAAAAACTTATCAGGACATGATAAGGAACATTTTAATACAAAAATTTTGATTTATGATTTTTGAGTGGATTACAATACGTATCTACGTATGGGAAAAGTAAAAAATTCCTTTGACATTTTTCAAATGTCAATAATTCCAATTATAGTCATGGGGAATAAGAAATGGAGCGTTTGCGGAAACTTCCGTCGTGTGTCATTCTTCAGATTAGTTCAAATCTCATTTAAAAAAAATTATTTAATTTTTTTTTAGAAAACTAACGGAGTTTGGACTATCAATTAGCAATGGATTTTAAAACTCAAAAATATAAATGGACCTTTTTGTTTATCAGATTAAAAGACAAAAACAAGTATTTTTGAAAAAAAAATTTGGAAAAAATAGATAGAACATTTATTTTGAAAAAAACTAATTATAGAAACTTGAAAAATGTTAGAAAACTTCTTAATCATAATAATCATTTACAAAAAGACCTTTAAAACATATTAAACTTTCAAAAGTCGTTCCGGAATACTGCCGTCCTAAGCTAAAAAGCAGTAACTCCATTTCTTAAAAATTTTATTTATATCGCTTTTGAGGATTATTACAACAATATCTGTGATCCTGCAACACTAAAAACTAGTAGGACTAATAGTTACATGCAATACATAGTAGTCTTACTATTTTTTAGTGTTGCAGGATCACAGATATTGTTGTAATAATCCTCAAAAGCGATATAAATAAAATATTTAAAAAATGCAGTTACTGCTTTCTAGCTTAGGACGGCAGAATAAGGATCAATCACACACAACCAAGATCACATCTAATTGTTGTCGGTTGTTTAACCCTTTCAGTCACTCCTAAATTCTACCGAAGGAAAAATTTTGCTATTTTCACCATTGATTAATTGAATTTTTTGAAAATTTTTGATGAAAATTGCAATGCCCTAGCTACCTCCCCGGGGGAGTTATGGTATGTGATCAAATAAATGCACTTTTTTTTTTAAATTAAGAACAAACTGATAAACTTACAAAAATATATTTTTTTATTACTAAATTCGAACAATTAAACATTTCTCTTTATGTTTTTAAAGTTTTCAAACTGATATCGCAATAGTAGCAGGTTTTATAAATGTTTTTACAACGTCGCTGTAATGCAGTATAGCAGTATAACGTATAAATGCACAGTGTAATGTACATTTATTTTTGGAAAATATTCTGCAGTTTCATCTTTTAAACACCAAATGCTACCATTATCACTAATCTTACAAGACAGATTAAAGTTAGAATCAACTGATTTTAGCGTCTAGTTCTCTTGCAAAAAAATATTAATTTTAATGTAGCCAATTGACTACAAGGTGACCAAAAGGGTTAAGTACTTCAACAATATCTTTATGTTCCAACACAGCTCTATCATCTTCATTGGGAAAGAAAAATTTGTTTTTCTTCTCATATAAGAAGTTCCGGTTAAAAAATATCAACTCCGTGACATAAAACCGTAACAGTTTTGAGAATCACGGAGCTGAGAATTTTTTAACTTCGCGGGTATTTGTTCACCTGATTTTGAGTTTAAAAGTTTCTTATGATGAGATGGGTCTTTTAATGCTTTTTATAAAAATTATATGTGGATTATTGGACAAAATTTATGCTGACTTACCAATTTTGAAGATCACGGAGTTGATACTCTCTAATGAGCAATTACATAATTTTAAACTTCAACTATTTATTACACAAATTCAAGACCACAGTAAATTATACCGACGCCAGAATTCAATAACTGTTATTTTAACATTGGAATTCCAAAATAAATGTTAGACAAAAATTGTCAAAAAATATCATTGTTTTTAAGATAATAATATACGAGGGTCGTTTAATTACAAAGTTTAACGATCCTAGCTCTCCGCTCAGTGAAACGGTAGATCAATGAAATTTTTGTTGGTTAGTCTCTCATCGATTGCGAACATGTTCGTTTAGGTAGAAATCAAATCGATTGAAGTTTAACTATTTTATAACGTTTTACCATGGAACTGCCATTGAAAGTTGCATCCAAATCTGAACTTCGTGATGTAGTTCGTTTTTGGCTTGAAAAAATAAAGATAAAAAAAAATTCATCAAGAACTGCGTAATGTATACGGTTAACAGTGTTGAGCTTTGAAATGGTGGCTCTATGTAATTTGGAAATGGTCCAGATCAGTTTCACAATGAAGAGCGGCCTGCGCATGCAAGCAGCGACGAAAACATTGCACTCGTCAAAGAGCTGAGTTTTGAAGTTCAGTGGTACACAAAAGACGAATAAACCCTACGATTACCAAGTAGAGAGAAATGTAGTCGTTTACAATTCGAACAATTCAATTCAACAGAGGAAATCGAAGGCGCCGTAACTGATTATTTAGCAAATTGAAGGCATCGCACTATCGACTCGGAATTGATAAGTTGATTTTTTGCTACGACAAAGTCTCGAAAAATTTGGCGATTATGTGGAAAAGAATTAAAATTGTCTGTAGATTTCAAATATCACCTTGTTTTTGTATTTTGACCTCTTTTTGGTAGTGTAATAAGAGCGTTAAACTTTGTAATTAAACGACCCTTGTTAGCAACGGAGTTGAGGATAAAAACTGGGACCAATATTGTGAAGTTAATAATTTATACTTATTTTCAATATATTATGACAGTACATACCACGTTTTCATATTTAACTATATTTAAGTAAATTAATAGTGAAGCCGTTATGAAAATGATTTTGTTTACAAATCCTTAAAAAATAAATGTTCTTTCAAAATTGCAGAGAGGAACAAGGCACGGAGTTGAGATCTGAGCTACCGTGACTTCGATATTTCCCGAAAAATAATAATTTTTCGTTTATATGTTTAGCTTACCGAACAATAGATTTTGCTTTATTAGATATGCTTTTGTAAAAAGGAATAATTAAGTAATATATGAAAAGAAATAGAGATGGGACATCGATTTGCATATTCTGTGAGAATGACCCTCGTATAGCTACCGATAGCTATAATGTAACTATTAGTAAAATAAGTTTCAGTCGGCATACTAACACTAAATTTTTTTCATTTTTGAACCACTTTCCCTGTCTCCCACACCCACACCCACCGCTACTTGAGCAGCTGACGGTCGATTCACTGTAATTTTTTGTAACGCTAGCTCCCGGACTATAAATAAATTAATACTTGGGGTGTTTTGGCCACCCCGCATACCTAATTAAAGGTTAAAAAAATTAACATACATTACATAAATATGTTGTTATGTAGAATAGTTATATTATGCTAAAATTAAAAATCATGCAAATTGTCCATTGTCATAAATCTAAACGAAAAAAATTCAAATACTAGGTATTTGTTTTTTTTTCTATTTCATCACCGCTTAAATTAACTTAAATCGTTAAAACAGGTTCAATATTGATCTCGGATCGTGTCGGATCTAGGATTATTACGATTATTGGTAGCATTTTTGAGCAATCCGAGAATTAATCTGTGATCTCTAATCGATCCTTGACTATTAATTAGTAAGGGCATAAGCAAAATATTTAACAAAAATTTTTTTTCTAAATTCAAACCTTTGAGAATTAGGCCTTTTCAAATCACTTATTCTTCAATTCCACCTTCACATGGCCATAGATCAGAAACTATTGATTTTTTAATAAAGTAATTAAAAAAATGCTGAAAATTTCGAATTTTTTTATTGCTTTTTTTTTCAAATCCCTACATCATTTTTCATCAAAACATCTGATGCCCCATTCCGGATGGATAGAAAATTTAACGAATTACAACTTTTGTCTAGTAAAGATTTTTGAAAAACTAATTCATTTCACAAAAAATCAGAAAATAATAAACAAGGTAGGTACAAAATAAAAAATTAAATTCACAAAATTTTTAATTTTATTGAAAAATTATTTTATTAATTAAGGTTAAACCATTACTTTATTTAAGTAAATATTGAAAATGACCACCCTCATTTTCAATACACAGTCGTGATCGTTTTAAAAAATGTTATGTATGTGTTATGTATAACATTTCTTCTTTCGTTAAGAGCCACTATATAGCATTCGTTACTCTCTCCATTAATTCTTCTCTGGTGTCAAACTTCTTCATCTTTTGTTGTACAGCAATTCTTTAACAAAACGCCATAATAAATGATCAAGAGGAGTTAAATCTGGAGATTTAACAATTAATTGTTCATCCTCTTCCGATCATTCTTCAGGATTGCTTCATTTAAAAATTTTTTCTTGAAGCTCAAAATGTGCGTATTAAAAATGAAGGTGGTCATTTTGAACATTCACCTGCTTAAATAATGTAATAGTTTAATCCTAATTAATGAAATAAATTTTCAATAGAAATAAAAAATTTACGAATTTGTTTTTTTATTATGTTGTTTTATTATTTTCTGATTTTTAGATTGGTTTTTCCAAAATTTTTACTAAACAAAAGTTATAGTTTTCTATCCGGAATGGGGCGTAAGATTTTTTTTTAAATGTTTCGTTTAAAAGATACAGTGATTTGAAAAATATCAAGGAAAAATAAGTTTAAAATTTTCAAAATTTTTGTACTTACTTATTTCATAACTTGAGAGCCCTTGATTTTAGACAATAAAAGGTTTAAATCTAGTTTGTAGATTATTTCACGCCCTTTAAAAAAGCACTTAACCATTTTTACTGAAAAAGTAATATTTTTCTAGCTATGATCATGTGAAGGTGAAAATTAAAAATAATTCTTTAAAGAGGCTTAACTCTCGAAGGTTTGAATTAAAAAAAAAAACCTTCTAAGTTGTGTAAAGAGTATCACAAAAAGTATTTAAAAATAAAAAATACTAAAACATCGCTTTTTACCCAAAATTATCAACTATTTTCATAATCGATAATTCAGTAATCGATTATTTTCATAATTATTTTGTTATTTGAATAACAAAAAAAATAAGTTTTTGGGTTTTTTATTTTTATCTTTCACAAAAAAAAATTTTTTCACTAAATTTGGTGAAAACTTACTTTTTTATGTTCCAAATGCACTGTAATGTTTTTGATTTAAAATATTCATTTTTACCTTATTTTGACTTAATATCGAAAAAGCACCCTAATTTTGAATCGAAAATTCTCGCGTCAAAATATCAGCTTTTTTAAAGAAGTCAGTGAACTTTTCTGGTGGTGCAAAAATATACATTAATATGGTAAATTTTCTCAGAAAATGCAAAGAAACGAAATCCGAAAATTTTTTTTTAATCATTATGTACAATTTTGAGCTATTTATTAAAATTTCCACTTTAATTACTCGTATTTTTTTTCGTTTGTCAATGTAACATGAAATCTTACGTTTTTCGAGCAATTAAAGTATTATAATAATAATAATAACAATAATAACTTTATTTGGTAAAGAATGCCACTATTTACAACACAATTTAATATAATTTACAAAAATCTCTAATACCACATAATATCTCATATATAAATTCAAATTCAACATATTGTTTAATTCTTCTTTTGAAGGATATCAACTTAATAATCTCAAACCACTAGATAAAACCATACTTTGAGCCCTACTGCTTCTGAAAAAATTTAACCTAAAATCGTATACCTGGTGCTGAATGAGTTAGCCGAACATAGGAAATTAACATGTAAAAACTTATTTATGCCAATTCCTGCTTCCCAATTTATTTTAGAGAAAAAATGAAAGACACAAAAATAATTCAGAAGTATAAACTACGCATGATAAGAACATTAGATTTCATTTAGCTTATACCTAAAAAGTCAAAAAATGCTTTTGAAATTGTTAAAAGTTTCATTTATCAGACTTGCAATCAGACTTTTGAAAGTATAAATTAAATTGTATTTATTACATGGCCAATGCGATAATTGAAAATTTTAACAATTTCGAAAGGAATTTTTGACATTGTAAGTCAAAGTTAGATAAAATATAATAGTCTTATCATTCGTAGTTTATATTTCTGCATAAATTTTGTATCCTTCAATTTTTCTCTAAAATAATTAGGGAAGCAGGAATTTCCATAAATAAGTTTTTACATATTAATTTCCTATGTTCGGCTAACTCATTCAGCACCCGGTATATTACGCACGGCTATCCATGAGAATCTCCAATGTATGAAACGCTATACTGCAATGTCGCAAGCAAAACAATCTTCGACACAAATCCAAGCACTTAAAATTGACACGTTATTTCCGATTTAAAAACAAAATACAATTTTTTGCTATTTTTTTTACAAATATAATCAAAATGCGCTTTAAAATTCAATTTATTGTCCACGATAATAACCAAATATTTAATTTCAGCTACTACCTCAATCAAAGCACCCTCCATCATAACATCGAGATTTTTACACCCCTTGCCATTAACAATAATCATGCATTTAGTTTTATTTAGATTGAGTCCAAGTCTATTCATCTGAAACCAGTCACATAAATTCTTTAATTCCAGATTAATTATGTTTATACACGAATCAATATTATCTCCAACGATATTTAAACTAAACCATCATCTGCAAATAAACGCAATTTTGCTCTATTCAATATGTTATTAAAGTGTGACTTTTGGTTTAAATGCAACCAAGAGAGTTATATTAAATAAAGATTAGTTCATTGTTAGAACATGTTCATTTGCTTTGAACACAGAATAATTGTGGCAACTATACATACATAGTCCCAACTCGAAATATATTTATTATAAACGAATATTTAATTCTTTGAACTGCAATATCATGTCATTACTACAACTCGTTATTTGGTGATTATAAACATGTACTCAGTCAAGGGAAATAAAAATAAAAGCGATCAAATAAATCATTATTTTGAAGGAAATGCTATGCCTAGGATATTTGATCGTGATAACTGAGATATTTAGTTACCATTAACAAATTTTGTAACAGTTAACGAATTTTCGACTAAAAGTACCAAGTAAATATATTTGTTAACTACAAATAAACTGTTTTCTCAGTGTAATAAGATTTGAAGTATTATTTATTATATGGAGACTGAATTTTTAAAGATGGAATTTACTAAAATGATATTTTTAAAATAATTTTCATATTTTCATTATTTTTAGGTTTCTCATACTAATTAAGCATATTATTAACCATTATTTTGACATATAGAATCATATTATGTTGGCGTATGTTGCATGCATGCAAAAAATTTCGTCAAAAGTGGCGTATACGGTAAGATACTTTTGAACAAAAGTGCCTTAAAATCCGAACTTTATTTATAAAAAGCTTCATATAAGAAGCGCAATGAAATGAACTACAAGTGACCAGAAAATAGAACCAAGTTTTTCGCGTCAATTTTTTTTTTATTTTGTTTCAATCTTTAACATCGATTTCCCAAAACTCGATTTTTCGGATATACGACAAAATAATTGCGGGTCGACGATCTGTTGTCTCAGATTTTCAGATTTTCAGAAAGTCACCAATTTTCGTCCTCTGCTCCCTATCACTCAAGTACGATTTAAACCAAAGCCATTCGTTTTCTTGAATTCCATATTTTATTAACTTTTGTAGCAATATTTTTCTGTCAACTATTTCGAATGCTCTACGAAGGTGCAAAAAATACGACCACAATTATCTTATTATAGTGACAAGCAATTTTCCACTCACCAATGATATATGAAATCAACGATGCACAGCTATGTCCTTTCGTAAATCCTGACTGATACTATAATCAGAAATCATATGGTTATCTTCCAAGTAATTAATCAACTGATTATTACCTACGTTCTCCAGAGTCTTCGACCGAACTGTACGACAACTGAACGACTTGACTGTAAATTTTAATAAATAGCTCAAAATTGTACATAATGATTAAAAAAAATTTTTTTCGGAATTCGTTTTTTTGCATTTTCTGAGAACATTTACCATAGTAATGTAGAGATTTCAACAAACAAAAAGCTCACCGACTTTTTTAAAAAAGCTACTTTTTTGATATTCAGTCAAAATAAGGTGAAAAATCAATATTTTACATCGAAAAAATGACAGTGCATTTGGGACATAAAAAAGTTTTCACCAAATGTGAGAAATAAAATTTTTTTGTAAAGTTAAGATAAAAATAAAAAACCAAAAACTTGGTTATTTGAATTTTTAACGTCAATTTTGAGGTTATGTGAAAAAATTGTTAATACAAAAGTTGTAGATCATTTTATTATCTACAACTTTGCCATTTAACTTTTTTCCATAGGACTTATAGTTTTGCTGAAAAGTTGTTTTACCGGTTTTATAACGCCAGCTGTCAAATTTGTGTTCGCGTATTACAAGAAATATATTAGCGCTGTACATCAGTCGTATAGAAAGTATAGTCTGGATCTCGTTTGGAATGGCTATTTATTTTGCACTCGTGGATCTTCACCCTCGCTTAATGTGCCCATTCCTAACTCGTTACAGAATATACTATTTTAATAAAATTATTATAGTTGGAATTTTTTGGTTTAATGCTACAAATTTTCTTTACGCGATTTTTTAGGTCTGGTTTGTTGTCTCTTCCTCATAACGCCAAAATGCACTATAATTTTGGAAATTATCTTCGGGATTCCGAAAAATCGGAATATGCCCAAGCACATTATAATGTAGCTCTTAGGTAAGGTGTGTTGTACTGTACATTATTTATAATTAATTTACATTGCAATTTTATTTTAGCCTTTGGCCGTCTTATGCAAGTGCCCACAACAATTTGGGAACACTAGTGAAAAGTGAAATAGAGGCTGAACATCATTTTTTATCTGCTATCCGATATTCTGCTGAGCATGTGAATGCTCATTATAATTTAGGTCAATTATATAGGTGAGAAAATTTATTAGAAAATTATATTATGTACAACACTAATAATTTGTACATTTATTTTAGAAAAACTAACAGATCACTTGAATCAGAGCAAATGTTAACACGCTGTATTAAATTGGAACCTACATTTACACCTGCTTATATAGAACTAGCACGTTTAGCAGGGCCTAACAATCCCAGTGTAGGGCAGTTACTGTTCAAAGTTGCAAATTTAAATCCTAGTGATCCTTATTATGTAACTTTATATGCTCACTGGCTACTCGATAAAGGTAAGCAGAGTTTACACTGGTTGTTCATTTCTTCTACACGATAAGGCGAATAAAACATTTTCACTACTTAGGTTTATACCAGTAGTTTAACCAGCCAAAAGCAAAATGAGTTTAAGCTGAATTTGATTAATTACCTTGACAATGCATACTAAATTTATCGAATTAGTAGAAATTAAAACTAAACTAAAGCTCGTGCCAAGTAGAAATAAAACCGACAAACATCGTTTTACAGCAACTAATAAAATTCTTTAAGTTCGTATATTACATGTTTTGTTTTTGTACTTAACTCGAGAATATTGTTGCTGTATCACTCAAAATAGTTGATTTTAAAGTAACAATACGATAAGTAAAAAAAAAAATATATACGTGTCGAATTAATAACCTCCTCCTTTTTGTTTTAGTCGGTTAAAAAGTACACTAGATTGCGGTTCTAGGACTGTTCGTAGCGAGCGTTCCATCGCGGCCATTTCGCCTTAGCTTTTTCGACGCACACCCATTTTGACACAAGCGTTCCGACGCAAAGATTATTAGGTGACCTATTAGCCGCAATCATTTTCGACGCTACAAATACTACTAGTCGGGGAGCTGCAACTTTATTATGTAGTATATACCAATTTGTAGAATGCCATCATACACTTATGGTAGGTTTAATAGAAGTATTTACCCTACATTAATCCAAAGATTGTATTTGCAGCTCCCCGACTAGTAGTATTTGTATTGTATAAAGTAAAACCGGAATTGATATTTAGAATGTAAAACATTAATTAGTGGAATTATTATTTTCATTTTAAAGAGCCTTTTTATTAGGTCTGTTTTATAAGTCTAAAGTTTTTTATTATTTTTTAACTTTTTAGAGGTTTTTTTTTGTGTCGGGGATTTTTTAAATTTTTAATTTAATTTTTATTTCATACTTTTTAAAGCTTTGGAAAGCCCTAATTTATCGATCTACCTAATAATAATAATTACCTAATAATTATTAGGGGAAAGGCTTGCAGGTTGCCACCCCATAGCTTTTTTGGGCATAACTCGTCATACAATCAACGTATTGTTGATATAATAACATATACAGGAAAGGGGAAGTATAAAGCCACGATCCTGCGCAAAAAATCATTTTAATTCTCAAAAACTAAAAATTTACAGCAAATTTTCAAAAGTATCTAAAATCGACACCTTTAAAATTTCGGCTTGCAGGTTGCCACCCCCTGAAAAATTGTGGAAAGTGTAGAAAAACTCAAGTAAAAATATATGATTTATATTAATTACACTTAGTGGCTGTGAACAAAAAAAAATGAGAGTAAATTGACAAGAAAGAAAAAGTTAAAATTGAAAAAAAAAATTAATTTTTTTTTCATTTAAATCTAAAAATATATAAAAAATGCATCAATTATTAGTAAATAATTATTTATATTAATTTTTTAAATATTTAAGAAGCGTTTACGTCAAAAGGTACATAAAATATGCAATGGGGGGGGTTAAACCTACCCCCCCTTTGCGCGGGAACCTGTCCTAGGCTGATTTAGGGGCTTATGTTGCCACTGTCCCTAAACAGTCACTGTAGTATACGTCACAATGTAAAATAAGAGGGGTGGCAACCTGCAAACCAAGAAAGGTGGCAACCTGCATGTTTACACCACTTTAGAATATACAGGAAAAAAAACTTCCAACTCATGATATGTTTAGAATTATTTAAGAACAATAAAAATTGAATGAAAAAGGAACACAGCAAAAATATTTCCCTTAAATTTTCGTTGAAAATGTTCAATTTATGGGCACAGAAGAAAAACACAATTTTCATTTTTCATTTTTTTACAAATAAAATTTCACATTTTGTTTACCAAACACCCTGTTATTGTGTTTGGGTGCATCACAATTACATTAAAAGCGACAACTACTCGTTTGTATTCGATGTCCGTCGAAATTTAGAGGATGACAATGTTAGAATGTCAAAATCCGGCAGGGGTGGCAACTTGCAAGCAGTGGCAACCTGCAAGCCTCTCCCCTACAGGTTATTAAAGGTTAAGAATTAAAATTATAATGTGAAAGAAGATAATAAGAATAACAATAGTTTTACGTGCTGAAATTGAAACCCGATACAACATAGCAAACACATATTGTAACATGATTTGTAGCATGTATTTACAGTAGTATCAGGTATAAGCAACCCACGTAATAATAATGCTGTCTACTTGTAAAATATAATAAAAAATATTAACGATACTTTTGAATGGCTGAACAGATTTTTTGAATCATGGCTAAGAACACTCCCGATGAAGTCACCTTTCAAACAAAGCAAAATTTATCAAAATCGGTGCATCCGTTTAGATGCTATGATGCCACAGACAGATACACAAATACACAGGTCAAACTCTTTTTGCGTCGGGGATTAAAAATTGGCTGGAAGAACGAGCCCATTAGCGTCAAAAAACAACGATGTCGATGATGAATCAACTCCAGGAGAGTTGATTTTCTTCAAATCGGTTAACACAGTTATTGGTTGGTTTCTGTTGAGCTGTAGACTGTATTTAGGTTTGGCAACAAAAAGTTCCTCGTACTCTTCGGTAACGAAGATAATGGAGGCTATGAATTGCGGTCACTGTTGAGGATGTAATTAAAACTGCAAGTTTTATTTAATCCTTTTTATTGTACAGTGGAATCCGCTTAATATGATCACATCGAGACTTGGGATTTTTAATAACAATAACCGATTGATAACATAAAAGGAACAACATTTTTATTCCTACCGTCCGTGCATATATTTTCTTTTAAACCAAAAAAATCTGCAAACATATTCCAAGATGTGTCAAATTTTGAAAGAATTATTTCAAAATTTAGCACCACGAAAATGTTGGTTGAATTTGAACAGGCCTGTATTGCTGCAGTTCATACAACGTTCCCAAATGCAGAGGTTAAAGGTTGCTATTTTTACTTGTGTCAAAGTTTGATTAGAAAAATTAGTTCTGTTGGCCTTAAAGCTGATTT
This sequence comes from Cantharis flavilabris, assembly GCA_949152465.1. Classification (NCBI taxonomy): domain Eukaryota; kingdom Metazoa; phylum Arthropoda; class Insecta; order Coleoptera; family Cantharidae; genus Cantharis; species Cantharis flavilabris. The sequence continues at coordinate 25,812,941 of OX424436.1, read as the reverse complement.
TGCGTCCAACATTGACACTAAATTAAAATTAAAATCGCTAGCAGCCATGGCGTTTGTACCGATAGCCGATAGGTGAAGTAAAACTTGTGTTTAATGCACTAGCTGCAACATTCCCAGATTATCGTAGGTATATATTGCAGTTTTTACCTATTTTTTCTCAACTTACAATGAAGGTGCAATATGAAGGGACCCACAATTTCCAATTGCAATTTGGAATCATTATGATGCTGCTAAGCTTAAATCAGCAAGAACCACTAATTGCTGTGGAGGATTTCATAATGGATTAAATTCTCTATTTCATTGTAGTCATCCAAGTATCTGGAAGTTATTTGAATAAGGTGACCATTAGCAAAAAATCATATTAGACCTTTTTTGTAGATCTTTTAATTTCCTACTAGAATAAGTTTTAAATTTTACTAGACAATAATTCGTTCAAGCGCATTAAAATTCCAAATAAAAAAAATAAAATTTGCTGTTATTTAAATGGGAAATCAAAAATCACGAATAGCGACTTTTGAATATTAATATTAAGAGCTCAAACTTTATCAGAATTTTTTTTTCGTCATCTTGGACGATATTTTCATGGTAGCTAAAGAAAAGAAAATTAAAAGTTTTTTTGGGCCCACCCTAGTGACCATTCGTACTGGTTCTACCAGGACAGTACTGGTTTTCGAACCTTTGTCCTGGTTAGCCAAGACAGTTAACCAGGACACAAAAATTTACTGATGTGATTATTGTTCTAGTGATTTATCGAAAGAAAGGTGAAAACCTAAAAATAAAAAAAAATGCTCTAATCATTTCATAAAAATGGTCACCTTATATTTATTTGAAGGACTTCAGAAAGATATAGTAGCATGTCATACTATACTTTCGTATAAGCAGAAATGGATCAACCGGAAAGAAAGAAAAGAAAATATCTACTTGTAGATGAAGAAGGGGCCTTAACAGTTGGAAGATATGAAAATAATCACGATAAATTATCATACTTACGCCGAATGGCAAATCTGCAATAAAATTATAATGTAATTTTATAAACAATTTTTTTCTCCAACCGTATTAAAAGCAGTACATTTTTAATAGCATTACCTTAAATGAAAGTTGACGTTTTTGTTACTAATATAAAAATGCGTACATTACTAAGCAACGCTTTTTTTACGTACATTAATGCCCGTACTAATAGTCACGGATCAATCCGAGATTCAAGATTAATTCTCGAAATAGTAGCTGTTGCTACGATACGGTCTAAATTCCAGTAATCTCATTGGTAAATCCTAGGATCATCTTGAATCTCGGATTAATCCGTGACTATTAGTACGAGTATAAAAGAACTTATTTTGTGCTTACCGGTATGCTCACTAGCAGGTTAGCTCTAACCTTCTCGCACTATTTGACGTCAGCTTGGAGCTGAAAATGTCAAAGTTGCAATATTTCTTACGTTTTTCAACCACTTCTAGGATTATTATGGTAATGAGGTATAATATAATTGAAATTGATATTGTTTGACTTTTTATTTTTATAAAATAATCTTAAGGGGAGCAATCCATTTAGATGCTCGTAAATAAGTCATTTTTTGGGATTTTTTTTACTAATGAAAAAATAATCACATCATTTTAAAGTTTCAACATCATTTTAATCTAGTATTAAAGTTTAGAAAAAAATTTTATCTTAAATATTTTTTAATGAAATGCCGGTTCGGTAAAGTGTTCTTTCAGGCGTCTTGTATACGGCATCAAAAAGTGCTGCATCTATAACTTCTTTTCTATTGATCTGAAAGGAAGAAACAAACTTTTTTTTCGATTATTGACATATTCAGGGGAAGGATGAACCTAAAAAATTATAAATAAGTATCAAATCAAAAACTAAGTAGACTGTTTAACTAAACATTCAAATTTTCAATTATTTTTTCAATAGTTTTTACCCCAAAAAAACTATTTATTTATTGGATATCTTTAAAAAGTTAGGTTTATCCTTCCGATAATAATTTAGACTGAAGCCTCCTAAAATTTGAGCCAGATCGATCAGTAACTTTTTGAGTTACAGCACGAGCAGTTTTTGAAACAAGATGCGTCAGAGAATACTTTACAGAGCTGTTATTTTGTTAAAAAATATTTAAAAAAAAATTTTTTTTCTACACTTTAATACTATAATAAGATGATGTTAAAACTTTAAAATGATGTGATTACTTTTTCATCTGTAAAAAAATTACCAAAAAATGACTCTTATTTCCGAGCGTCACACTGAAAGAAAAATGTGTCTATAACTTACACGATTGCACAATTTGTGTCTAGATTGGCGCTAAACCCATTATTGTGTAGAAAAGGTGTCAATGTTTGGGTTAAGGATTTTGAGCAGGTAAACACCCCAATTGGGTAATTTGCAGGTACCAGATTTGAGTAGAAAAGTGTCCCACCTAGTAAGTTTAAAATCTGCACAATAAAATGCACATTATCTGAATTAAAAATTGTGATAATTCTACATCAAAATATGTGTATTTCTAGCAAATAATGCTACCTATTTCAAATATAAAATTTTGTGTATTTCTAGAAAATATGCTGCATATTTCTGAATAAAAAAAATGCAAGTTTCAAGTATATTGTTGTATAATAAACTAATATGTAATTTTGCAGATTTCCACATCAAATTTGTGTAACTTTTAGACTTATTTTATATTTAAATAAATATTCAGAAATGTTTAAAGTACATATTATTTATTAGGAATTTAAGTAAAATTATTTATACAAAATTCACAAAAAATATTCAAACTATATAAATTCACAATATACAATACAAATTATAATATAAACACTTTTGAACAAATATCAATTATTCATTATTATCTTAAACAAGTATACAATACATTATTAACAGTTGTTACAAGACAAGGGGCGTACATTAATAAATGATGTCATCATGCGCATTAATTGTAAAAATGTTGGAAATTTTCTGAATTTCCTATGATTGAAAATGTGTTTCAAATTTCAAAACCAATTGCTTTAAATATTTCATATTAAAAAAAAATTAATCAACAAAAAATGATGATGAATAACAGTTGTTAAAATTTTTCCTAAATCCGGAAATATGTAGTAGTTCGTCTTCCATATGACTTAAAACAAGGAAACGGTCATTTTTATTGACGGTGTTTTGCGTCCGATCTCATGCTTCAGATATAAACTTATAGTGGCCCAGACATCTTCATTAAATTCTGAAAAAGATTTTCTCAAACTTAATTTTCTAAAAATAAAATTATAAAGAGATTTTAAAGTTAAAATTTGTTACAAAAAAAATATTTGAAAATTAAAATTGCCAGAAACCGAATAGATTTCTAAGCACGTGAAATGGATTTCATTTTGTACAGGGTGGAGAAAAGTAATTTTTCTGTTCGTTTTCTTAAAAATTATACCTGATTTATTAAAACAATTTTTCAAATTAATATTACATAATGTAATAGTCATGTACGTTCTTATGAGCAAATAAAAGCGGTTATTTATAACAGATTTGATTTTGCACACCAAATAAAATTATTGTAAAATTACTTGATAAATTAAAGAATATTATCTATATTATGACCGTTACTAGTTTATTCTTAAGAAAACAAATTCCAAAGTTATACTTTTTTGCCACTCCATACTTACCAAATTATAAACCAATGCAACGGCTAAAATTAATAAAAGTTAAATTAATTAAAAAATGCACATGGTTTTTAGTAACCCTAGATTTAAGTTTAATAGCTAAAATTATTGTGAAGACAAGCATCTTTTAAATTTATCTTATTTCATTTTACTGATAGAATGGATAGAAGAATGACAAATAAGCATTAATAATTACTTCAAGTAATTTATGAAAGTCTTCACTTTCAGTTTCTAAACTTGTGAATGAGTTATAGAAAAAATATTCCATTTCTAAAATTGAACATATTTATTTAAAATAAAAATATTATAGTTGAGATATTTATTGGTCATGAAAGTCTACAGAGTATTTGAAGTTCAAATATTCTTTTTACCGTTATTTTTAATATTTATTTAATTAAATATAGGTATATTAGTAATTTATTTTTAAGCCGGTTCTGTTGATGGAAAATAAACAATTTTCACTATATGAATTAATTTCTTTTGTTAAGTTCGACTAAAGAGGTCTAGAATTCCATTAATTTAATCAATTACAAGTAAACTATCAGCTACCAAAATTCTAACGCATAAAATTTGGTTAACTTTGTAGTACTTTCAAAAAGTGAATATTAGAAAAAAGACAGAAAATAAAGTACACCATTAATTTATTTATGGTAAAATAATTTTTTTAGTAATTAAAGTAGAATTTTAAATAGAGATAAAAAGTTTTAATGTAATCAAAAAAAAAGATTAAAAAAAACTAGACAAGAACAAAAATTTTTCTTTTTGTAACATACTTGTGGTTAAAAATATGCACAAATTGGGATTGAAACCGTATAATTTAAAATGCACAATATTAGGTAGAATTGGTGTAAACAGTTCTGAAGATTTCAATCGAAATTTTCAGGTACAAAAGTTTACCTTTTTCTAGCAAACAGTAGATTTAAAAACTGCACAATTTGAGTTTACAGTTGGTACAATTTGACATGCACAGCGCTATGTAGATTTATCTCAAACGATTTTTTTGAGTGCAAAATGGATTGCTCTCCTTAAGATTTATAATTAAAATTGAAGCGTATTAGAGCCGTTTTACATTATAATAAAATTTGTAGGAAATCTATGACAAAAAATTGCATTCAATTTTACAAGAATGTCATACATGGAAATTACTTCACAAATTTGCATCCTAAAATTGATACCAAATATTTAGGACCTGTTCTATTCTTGTAACAAATATAAAACATTATCTGTGTCATGTTTCTGTCAAATATGACACTTGAAATTTTATACAATAATTGCTAGCAAATTTGTAACAAGATTTAATTGCAAATTTGCTATACGCTAGTTGGATATCCCAAAAAAGCGTACGCCGCGCCGTCTTCTGGTCAATTATGGCAAAAGTTAGATGAAAAATCGTGAATGCTTATATGCATTCTATGCGAAGAAATGTTAAAAAACTAATGTAATTTCACGATTTTTTGTAATTATCTAATTTTAAGTTGGAAATGATTGAGTTTTAATACTTATTTAAAATCCGATAATCCGATAAAAAAAACTATATAAGAAAAAATGCTTTGTAAAGATTGCATGAAATATAGATACAAAGTTTGCAATTATTTGAATTATTTATTACTTGAATCAACCATTCTTGGCAGCAAGTCCTGATGGGATCATAATCGACCAAGAAGCCCTTTTGGAAATAAAATGTCCTTTTTCTTGTAAAGACATATCAATAGTGGATTACGAAGAAAAAACATCAAATGTTCCTTATTTAGAATTTGATAGTGGCAACAATGTAGTATTAAAAACAAATGATAAATGTTATACACAAATCCAAGCTTCCATGTATGTATATACTTAATATGAAAAAATGTCATATTTTTGTGTATTCAAGCAAAGATTCCATACATATACAAATAGAAAGAAACGAAAACTTTTTAAAAGAACTTATTCCAAAAATGGAATGGTTTTTTTTCACATATTTTTTACCACTTTTTCCACAATAAAAAAAATCCCAATATAACTAATTAACTAAAGCAAAGTTTATTATAACAATAAATAACATTTTATTATTCGTTCGACAAATTTTTGATTAACGGAGGTTTAAAATTTGCAATAACAGCACATGTGCATAATTGCATCAATGTATGGTAAAAGTTCATTATTAACTATCTTTAAAATACCGCACACCTTTATTCTTTGTATTGCTCTTTCCACGTGAATCCTCACAGATGCAATTTTGTAAGTTTCTTCCACTTCTTCGTTGGTAAACTGTGAGTTGTATGCAAATGGGGGTATGACTAATATAGCATTTCGTTTTAGTAATTCTGATTTTATCTGAGGAAACCCCTTATCTGCTAATACCATATCTCCAGGTTCTATCAGTTGTAAAAATCCGCTATCGTTAGTAATATAGCTATCACTAGCCCTCCCTCCATATGCTTTCGAAATATAGGAAACAAAACCATCCGGAGTGATCGCAACTAAATACTTTACTGTGAAACGAGACTTATAATTCGAATACAGTAGAACTTGCTGCTCTACGGTTGGTGGTGTTTCGGTAAAAATTTCTGTACAATCTATTATGCACCTGCAATTTGGATACTTTGTGAATGACAGTGGTAAGTTTTCCTTTATCGATTCTTTCGAAGGCCAAAATATCCAATTTTTAGTTTTTTTTGTCAAGGTATCCAAAATTTCAAAAAAAATTTTTGAAGTAGTAGACGTATGTACCTCAAAAAGAGTAGCCAAAGCACAAAACGAAATACCCAATTTCATTTTCATTAGGAAAAGTAATAATCTGTTTTCTTTATTTAGTACTCGGTAATAGGCTGGTTGGCCTTCTTCATTAATTTGTATTAAACCAAGTAAGTAATTGAAAGCATCTAGTTTTACTCCCCCTAACTGGAGCATTGTCTGGTCACTTTTTATGCTAGGAAATCCAGTGAATCCAGGATTTCTTATTGTATCAGGACCACTGCTTTTATTATGGAAAATTTTGGGAATATCAACAATTATCTTCTCCTTTTTATGCGGCTTCACAACGTAAATATTTGTCTGGGTGGAAGCTTCATTATTTTCGCCATTCCAACAAAATAGTACATTTATGTCTGTCTGATCGTCTTCTTCGTATGGGTCCGTTTGGCAACTAATATCCACTCCATTCTCGATTTCAATTGGGTCTAGAAGAATTATATTAATTAAAATAATTGAATGTAATAATCTCAGTTAATTATTACCTATTTCAATATTTTCAATTTCACCATTTTCATCAGAGATTTCTATATTTTGCCTTTCATTCCGGTTCTGAAGTCGCTCGTGCCTACCTGCAGCCGCTGTCGACATTACTGACTTTTTGTAGACAGCTGGAAAAATGGTCGGAATATACGATGGATTATTTACAGTTTCAGATTTTTTACCCCCAATAAAATGTGAGCTACATATTCTAGTATTTTTGTTTGGTTCCCATGGCTTTTCATCACTGTGAAAATTACAAAAACGAAAATTAATATTTAAATTTACATTACTTTCTCATATTACGTTATAATTAACACTACACATAATATAATAATATAAATCACAGATGCATTTAACTTATATTAGACAACAAAATGTGAACTGATTTATTTTGAAAATGGTTTTTCACCAATGATTAAATAAGTTATTTTATTTACCTTCCAACACGCTTAACTGCTTGTATCCACTTATTTTTTTGGTCCGTTTGATGTGCTCTTCCAGGAAAAGAATAAAATGTTAAATGTGGACTGTTTGCTTCAGTGTTTTTACACATAACTACACAACAATTTCTTCGGGACATCACGTTAAAAGCATATAACTAACAACTTGTCTTTTTAATCTTACCTCTTTAGTTTATGTACACAGAAATAATATAATTTATGAGATTGGTATTATGCCTCAATCATTTAAACTTAACTGAAAATAAATAGAATTCATATTAGTTTTACTTAACTTCGAATAATATGTTTTAAACAGAATATATGTTTTTTTAACAACCCTGTATAGAAAATATTGAAAAAAATGTAAGGTTATATGAGTTAATTACAGATTTAATCCTTAATAATACATTAAGATTAATTTATATTTGTAAAAAATCATATATTCCATATAAAGCCATAAGAATACTTACATTTGATTCACCTAATTAATACACTAATTCAAACCTAGGCGGCGGCACCATAGCTGTCCAACTAGCGTATAATGTAAAACGGCTCTTATAATAAATATCTTCAACTTGACGTCCATGCGCAGAACAAACGAGTCTTAATTTCTTACTGAGCATACCAGTATATGTGTATCGTGTGCTAGACCTAAAAATGACCTAAAAACTATAACTGATAAAACTAGTTGTAACACATTTTGTGCGGAGCATGTTGAGATAAAACCAAAACAAATAAAATTGATATTATCAAGATTTTATCTAAAAACTATGACAACTTAATATGAAGAAACAAAAATTCAAGTTATTGGATTTTCACTACACGAATATTCAAACAAAATGTTTAAAGTAATTTAAATTTTTGGTTGGAGAAAAAGTAATATGTCTCATTTGGATTAAAAGTGATTAAAAGTTTGACGTGCAATTATTGCATTCGCACGGTGCAACAAAGTTTCACTTTTAATCCGAATAAGACAATGTACTATTTATGCACTTATGTAGATACTTTAAATATTTTTTTAGTTTATTTAAGAGTATTTCCCTCTGAAAATTTCTACCAATAAAATCACTCAATTTTTTTATTTTAAACAAATGGCAGGGAAGTATCAGCGGGTATTCTGCACTAGTGCAAATACTCGGGTATTTTGTTTTCGATCGTTCCAGGTATGCATATTAATTTGGATTTGTCATAATTTATTTACATTGTTAAAATTCAAATGTCAAACTGACAATTAAAAAACTTTCAACTTTACTTTTTTCCACAATTTGGAAAAGATATAGAAATTTTCAGAGAGAAATACTCTTCCATTATACCCCTCGTGCATGCCATACCAAAATATTTCCGCTCGTGCGCTTTCGCGCACTCGCAAAAATATTCAGGTATTTGGCATGCACTCGGGATATATATTGTTGTGTTCTGATAAAGAAATGAAAAGTGAGTTGCGTAATTTAGAAATAAAGAACTGACTTTGCAACCTGAGGAACAATAAAAGCAGGACTCTGTGTTTGTTTTTCAAAATTGCTGTTATTAGTGTTAAGTTTCTCTTAAGCTTCTCTTGTCCTCAACACTCCTTGTTAAGACTGCTACCACGGCTATACGACTAGCCCCTCGGCCTCTCAAATTATCACTCTTTTACGACTAGCCTCTCGGGCTCTCAAATTATCACTCTTATTCGACTAGCCTCTCGGGCTCTCAATTTATCACTTTTATTCGACTAGCCTCTCGGGCTCTCAAATTATCAGTCTTTTACGACTAGCCCCTCGGCTGTAAATTTGCGACTGACTGTTCTTCCTTTTATTTATTTTTCCATTTTATATTTTTCTTTTTTTTTAATAAAATCAAGATTTTCGCGTACTGCTCAGCTGCATCAGTGTGAGTCGCTAAACAACAAAAAATTAAAAATACAAACATTAAAATTTAAACAACAATGAACTAAATTACTGGAACAACAAACTTAAACTAAACAATACAACTTAACTAACGAACAAACTTAACACTAATTAAAACAATTTTGAAAAACGAACACAGAATTCTGCTTTTATTGTTCCTTAGGTTGCAAAGTCAGTTCTTTATTTCTAAATTACGCAACTCACTTTTCATTTCTTTATCAGAACACAACAATATTATATATATATATATATATTTTTAATCCAAGTAGAGATCCTTATAAAACTAGGACTACCAGAGATCCCCTTTAAATATTACAAATTAGCCATATATATTTTCATAAAGAATCTGGAAACAGTAATTCTGAATGTTACCACCATAGAGGGGAAAGAATATTCCATTTTAATTTTTAATGTTAAAAGTTGAGACAAGGGAGATCCTTAAAAGAAAAAGGACAGGTTGAGATCCTTTAATGTATAAATTGTAATCTATAGGACAAGATGAGATCATGTAGTGTTGCCAAGTTTATATAAACTAAAAGTTGCAAGAATAGCAAAAAGAAATTTAATGCTTGCATTATTATAGTGCATTAGTATAACTTATATTTCATAAGCATAATCGTGTTTTTAAGAGAACTTAAATTTATTATATTAATTTTAATTTATAAAATTATTAATCTTACATTAATTATTGAATTTTTTAATTAATAATGAATACTCGTGGTAAACTTATATTAGAATTGTTAGTACGCAAAGAAGAATATAGGTACTTAGGGCCGTGATTTTAAACGACGAATAAATATTTCCTTATGAAGTTCTGGAATTAGTAACTTCTGATTGGTCAAATTTTACATTATACTTAACCCGTAAGTAGCGAGGTGGGGTGTGACAGCTCCCAGTAGATTTTGAAAATGCCGTCAGTTAACGATATCGATAGGTGTAATCATTGTATCATCGGGCTTCATGTACCCCTCGGGCATGTGTTTCACATCGTCTGATTGAATTTATCTCTTTAAAACAAAATTGGGGTAAAGCATCTCGTTTCTTGTGCGACAAGAAAGCCACCTCGCTACTTACGGGTTAAATTTGACCCATCAGAAGTTACTAATTTTTATTTAAATTTAATCAATCAGAAGTTACTTATTCCAGGTCCTCACAAATAAATACTTATTCATTGTTTAAAATAACCAAATTCCATTAGACCAAAGTTGCGCTACAACTCAGGATGGGTTTTAGCTGACCGTTTTATTTTATAAAGGGTTTTCAATGCAGATTATCGTGGTGGTTCGCCTTCACATGACCAGGGAGTACAGTTAATATAAAGTTTTTGCTCCACTCAAGCTGAACCACCGAAACATCAGACCGTAACTGTCCTTTAATAGAAGTAAAAAATCTATGGTGGGCGATAGAAACAGTACAAGTAAAAAAAAAGGCAACTTTACAGGAGAGCGAAAAAACTGTATAACTTTTGATATTATAATTTTAAAATTTTTGATATTTTACTTGACATTATGTAAATCATGGGTCTCCAAACTACGACCCGCGAGCACCACCAATCCGGCCCGCAATAGCGGACCTGGCGGGCTATTAATTATTAATAATGATTAATAATAATCAGATATTTTATTTACCGACTAAAAGTAGTTGTCAAAACACATCACATAGTTGTCAAAAAGTAATCGTAATCTGATGAGCTAGATCTTGGCTCTTGGGGCATTGTGGAGTAATCAGGCTGGCCCTTAAGCTAAATAGTTTGAAGACCCTTGATTTAGACCGTTGGCAGTTCGATTTATTGCCGAAAACCCGAACTCGATTTGACTTTGAATTAAAGTGTTAACTAGCGTTTTGCAAAATTCACAGGTCCCCCCCCCCGTTTTATGGTATGATAATTTAGACCGTTGGCAGTTTTATTTATTGCCAAAAACCCGAACTTGATTCGACCTTGAATTAAATTGTTATTTAGTGTCCCACAAAAATTGCAACCTTCCACCCCTATTTTTAATTTGGATTATTTAGACCGTTGGCAGTTTGATCTATTGTCAAAAACCCGAACTCGATTTGACCTTGAATTAAAGTGTTAGCTAGCGTTTTTAAAAAATTCATAGGCCCCCCCCCTGTTTTATAATATGATAATTTACACCGTTGGCAGTTTGATCTATTGCCGAAAACCCGAACTCGATTTGACCTTGAATTAAAGTGTTAGCTAGCGTTTGTGAAAAATTCATAGGTCCCCCCCCTGTTTTATAATATGATAATTTACACCGTTGGCAGTTTGATCTATTGCCGAAAACCCGAACTCGATTTGACCTTGAATTAAAGTGTTAGCTAGCGTTTTTGAAAAATTCATAGGTCCTCCCCCCTATTTTATAATATGATAATTTACACCGTTGGCTGTTTGATCTATTGCCGAAAACCCGAACTCGATTTGATCTTGAATTAAAGTGTTAGCTAGCGTTTTTGAAAAATTCATAGGTCACCCCCCTGTTTTATAATATGATAATTTACACCGTTGGCAGTTTGACTTATTTCCGAAAACCCGAACTTGATTCGACCTTGAATTAAATTGTTACCTAGCGTCCCGCAAAAGTTGCAAGCGCCCATCACTATTTTAAATTGTTGTTATTTAGACCGTTTGCAGTTTGATTTATTGTCGATAAACCGAATTCGATTTGACCTTGAATTGAAGTGTTAGCTAGCGTTTTTCAAAAATCACCCCCCCCCTCCTGCTTGATGATTATTTAGACCAGGGGTCTCTAAACTACGGCCCCCGGGCCAGATCCGGCCCGCGAGCATCAACAATCCTGTCCGCAATAGCGGAGCTGGCGTACTAGGTGTCCGGCCCGCCCTTTAATTTATTTTAATCAATCAAATCAAACAAAGTCATCATATAAAATAATAATCTGATATTTTATTTACTGACTAAAAATAGTTGTCGAAACACATCAAAAAGTTGTCAAAAAGTAATCTTAATCTGATGAGCTAGATCTTGGCCTTCAGGGCATTGTGAAGTAAGTAAATAATTAAGTTAAGTTTTTAAAAAAGTTTTTTTATTAATGCCTTATTAAAAAAATTACATAACTTTAATGACAGAAATTGACTTGTATTGTTTCTATCGCCCACCATAGAAATAAGATAATGATCTCTAAACCATTTAATTTAGCAAGGTTAGCACCTAGGTTAGCATATCGGTTATCAAGACGCCAACGTTTTTTGTTGATTCTAGAGGCTAAAAAGTAAAACGTGATTACGAATTTTTAAAAATAACGTTGTGATTTAACCATCCAGTGAGAGGGTTTACTTTATATGGTATAATATAAAATGTAATTTATTCTACCCATTGGCCGTTTCGTATTACCTAAAACCCGAACTCGATTCGACCCTGAATTAAATTCTTAGCGTCCAAAAATTACAAGCGCTCCCTTTACTTTAAATCGGATTACCCATTTAACTAATTAAATTAAGAATCCTAGTTTTGTTGATCTTAGCAATTATTTCTAATAATTTATTATTTTTGCAAAATAGAAGTTCATTTAAGTTCATTAAAAGTTTATTTTCCCATACGTAACTTGCTCGGAGGTCCAAAAAATTTTGCACTACTTGTATGTACTGTGTAGTTTTAACATTTATTATAAAAATTTAAAAACAAATCCATTTAAATATTAATTTAATCCACTAAACATTTTAATTGACTTGTTATAAACACAGAAATAAACTACGCCAACTAACCCAGTAACTTATCAAACTGATGAAACAACTTCATATTCAAACCTAAATTCTTAAATTTTCGATTAACCCAAAAATATTACGTTTATCCGAAACAGAAAAGAAAAATAACTATAACAAAAACTGAACAGAAATTTTCAATAATTCATATATTATATTCTACAAGAATTATTTTTCAATTTTCTAACTTGCAATAGAAACGTTTAAATTTTTTTGGTAAAAATTTAGATTTAATTTTTTATATTGAAGTTTATTAACTAATAACAAAAGATATTAATAATATTGTTATTTTTTTCTTTACGGAACATTTACTGCATCATTGTAATCATTAAAACATTATCTGCTAAAATTAGTCAACTCGGTTATGAATGCGTGCTTTGCTACGTTGCCAAGTTATCGGATCTCAGCGTGGCTTAAAACAATTACAAATATACATATATACACTTTGCCGATAGCAGCGCTCCACCTTACTACTCGAGAACTACTAATGTATATAATACGAAAAATATCGGAAAAACGAGATCCAGCATAAATTTCAAATAAGCGACCTACCTTACCAACATTTAACGGAAAAACTCGATATACACGTTAAAAAAGTCGAGATCCGAAAGTGGATCTCGACTTTCTCCAAGTGATCTCGCCTTGCTAACATTTTTCTCAAAAGGATCTCACTTTTCCTCTTTTTAAATCTATATATATATATATATATTTTTAATCCAAGTAGAGATCCTTATAAAACTAGGACTACCAGAGATCCCCTTTAAATATTACAAATTAGCCATATATATTTTCATAAAGAATCTGGAAACAGTAATTCTGAATGTTACCACCATAGAGGGGAAAGAATATTCCATTTTAATTTTTAATGTTAAAAGTTGAGACAAGGGAGATCCTTAAAAGAAAAAGGACAGGTTGAGATCCTTTAATGTATAAATTGTAATCTATAGGACAAGATGAGATCATGTAGTGTTGCCAAGTTTATATAAACTAAAAGTTGCAAGAATAGCAAAAAAAAAATTTAATGCTTGCATTATTATAGTGCATTAGTATAACTTATATTTCATAAGCATAATCGTGTTTTTAAGAGAACTTAAATTTATTATATTAATTTTAATTTATAAAATTATTAATCTTACATTAATTATTGAATTTTTTAATTAATAATGAATACTCGTGGTAAACTTATATTAGAATTGTTAGTACGCAAAGAAGAATATAGGTACTTAGGGCCGTGATTTTAAACGACGAATAAATATTTCCTTATGAAGTTCTGGAATTAGTAACTTCTGATTGGTCAAATTTTACATTTTACTTAACCCGTAAGTAGCGAGGTGGGGTGTGACAGCTCCCAGTAGATTTTGAAAATGCCGTCAGTTAACGATATCGATAGGTGTAATCATTGTATCATCGGGCTTCATGTACCCCTCGGGCATGTGTTTCACATCGTCTGATTGAATTTATCTCTTTAAAACAAAATTGGGGTAAAGCATCTCGTTTCTTGTGCGACAAGAAAGCCACCTCGCTACTTACGGGTTAAATTTGACCCATCAGAAGTTACTAATTTTTATTTAAATTTAATCAATCAGAAGTTACTTATTCCAGGTCCTCACAAATAAATACTTATTCATTGTTTAAAATAACCAAATTCCATTAGACCAAAGTTGCGCTACAACTCAGGATGGGTTTTAGCTGACCGTTTTATTTTATAAAGGGTTTTCAATGCAGATTATCGTGGTGGTTCGCCTTCACATGACCAGGGAGTACAGTTAATATAAAGTTTTTGCTCCACTCAAGCTGAACCACCGAAACATCAGACCGTAACTGTCCTTTAATAGAAGTAAAAAATCTATGGTGGGCGATAGAAACAGTACAAGTAAAAAAAAAGGCAACTTTACAGGAGAGCGAAAAAACTGTATAACTTTTGATATTATAATTTTAAAATTTTTGATATTTTACTTGACATTATGTAAATCATGGGTCTCCAAACTACGACCCGCGAGCACCACCAATCCGGCCCGCAATAGCTGACCTGGCGGGCTATTAATTATTAATAATGATTAATAATAATCAGATATTTTATTTACCGACTAAAAGTAGTTGTCAAAACACATCACATAGTTGTCAAAAAGTAATCGTAATCTGATGAGCTAGATCTTGGCTCTTGGGGCATTGTGGAGTAATCAGGCTGGCCCTTAAGCTAAATAGTTTGAAGACCCTTGATTTAGACCGTTGGCAGTTCGATTTATTGCCGAAAACCCGAACTCGATTTGACTTTGAATTAAAGTGTTAACTAGCGTTTTGCAAAATTCACAGGTCCCCCCCCCCGTTTTATGGTATGATAATTTAGACCGTTGGCAGTTTTATTTATTGCCAAAAACCCGAACTTGATTCGACCTTGAATTAAATTGTTATTTAGTGTCCCACAAAAATTGCAACCTTCCACCCCTATTTTTAATTTGGATTATTTAGACCGTTGGCAGTTTGATCTATTGTCAAAAACCCGAACTCGATTTGACCTTGAATTAAAGTGTTAGCTAGCGTTTTTAAAAAATTCATAGGTCCCCCCCCTGTTTTATAATATGATAATTTACACCGTTGGCAGTTTGATCTATTGCCGAAAACCCGAACTCGATTTGACCTTGAATTAAAGTGTTAGCTAGCGTTTTTGAAAAATTCATAGGTCCTCCCCCCTATTTTATAATATGATAATTTACACCGTTGGCTGTTTGATCTATTGCCGAAAACCCGAACTCGATTTGATCTTGAATTAAAGTGTTAGCTAGCGTTTTTGAAAAATTCATAGGTCACCCCCCTGTTTTATAATATGATAATTTACACCGTTGGCAGTTTGACTTATTTCCGAAAACCCGAACTTGATTCGACCTTGAATTAAATTGTTACCTAGCGTCCCGCAAAAGTTGCAAGCGCCCATCACTATTTTAAATTGTTGTTATTTAGACCGTTTGCAGTTTGATTTATTGTCGATAAACCGAATTCGATTTGACCTTGAATTGAAGTGTTAGCTAGCGTTTTTCAAAAATCACCCCCCCCCCTCCTGCTTGATGATTATTTAGACCAGGGGTCTCTAAACTACGGCCCCCGGGCCAGATCCGGCCCGCGAGCATCAACAATCCTGTCCGCAATAGCGGAGCTGGCGTACTAGGTGTCCGGCCCGCCCTTTAATTTATTTTAATCAATCAAATCAAACAAAGTCATCATATAAAATAATAATCTGATATTTTATTTACTGACTAAAAATAGTTGTCGAAACACATCAAAAAGTTGTCAAAAAGTAATCTTAATCTGATGAGCTAGATCTTGGCCTTCAGGGCATTGTGAAGTAAGTAAATAATTAAGTTAAGTTTTTAAAAAAGTTTTTTTATTAATGCCTTATTAAAAAAATTACATAACTTTAATGACAGAAATTGACTTGTATTATTTCTATCGCCCACCATAGAAATAAGATAATGATCTCTAAACCATTTAATTTAGCAAGGTTAGCACCTAGGTTAGCATATCGGTTATCAAGACGCCAACGTTTTTTGTTGATTCTAGAGGCTAAAAAGTAAAACGTGATTACGAATTTTTAAAAATAACGTTGTGATTTAACCATCCAGTGAGAGGGTTTACTTTATATGGTATAATATAAAATGTAATTTATTCTACCCATTGGCCGTTTCGTATTACCTAAAACCCGAACTCGATTCGACCCTGAATTAAATTCTTAGCGTCCAAAAATTACAAGCGCTCCCTTTACTTTAAATCGGATTACCCATTTAACTAATTAAATTAAGAATCCTAGTTTTGTTGATCTTAGCAATTATTTCTAATAATTTATTATTTTTGCAAAATAGAAGTTCATTTAAGTTCATTAAAAGTTTATTTTCCCATACGTAACTTGCTCGGAGGTCCAAAAAATTTTGCACTACTTGTATGTACTGTGTAGTTTTAACATTTATTATAAAAATTTAAAAACAAATCCATTTAAATATTAATTTAATCCACTAAACATTTTAATTGACTTGTTATAAACACAGAAATAAACTACGCCAACTAACCCAGTAACTTATCAAACTGATGAAACAACTTCATATTCAAACCTAAATTCTTAAATTTTCGATTAACCCAAAAATATTACGTTTATCCGAAACAGAAAAGAAAAATAACTATAACAAAAACTGAACAGAAATTTTCAATAATTCATATATTATATTCTACAAGAATTATTTTTCAATTTTCTAACTTGCAATAGAAACGTTTAAATTTTTTTGGTAAAAATTTAGATTTAATTTTTTATATTGAAGTTTATTAACTAATAACAAAAGATATTAATAATATTGTTATTTTTTTCTTTACGGAACATTTACTGCATCATTGTAATCATTAAAACATTATCTGCTAAAATTAGTCAACTCGGTTATGAATGCGTGCTTTGCTACGTTGCCAAGTTATCGGATCTCAGCGTGGCTTAAAACAATTACAAATATACATATATACACTTTGCCGATAGCAGCGCTCCACCTTACTACTCGTGAACTACTAATGTATATAATACGAAAAATATCGGAAAAACGAGATCCAGCATAAATTTCAAATAAGCGACCTACCTTACCAACATTTAACGGAAAAACTCGATATACACGCTAAAAAAGTCGAGATCCGAAAGTGGATCTCGACTTTCTCCAAGTGATCTCGCCTTGCTAACATTTTTCTCAAAAGGATCTCACTTTTCCTCTTTTTAAATCTATATATATATATATATATATATATATATAAATATTATATATATACTGAGTATTATTTTATTGTGTATTTTTAATAATATTTAAATTTCATCGAAATAGGTAACAGTCGAAATTAGGTTAGGTTTTTTTTATTTTGTCATGTGTTCACTTGTCGTGCGTTCACTTGTCGTGGGTTCACTTGTCATGTGATCACCTGTCATAGAATCGTTGACAACCAAGTTGACCGTGTGTTGGCTAGTTGAAGGTTGAAAGGACAAGTTGAAACCCAGGTTGAAGAAAATCAAATGCATTGGATTTTTTGTGGGTGGAACCTAATCTTAGCAACCGAGTTGACACGTGTGTGGGTATGTTGCCTATATGTTAAATTAAAGCAAACGTGTACTATACAATCGTAAACAATGCGAGATAGTAAAAAGTGATTTTGACGCAGGGATTTATGAAAATAAACTGGATAGCTAATGTTGATCCCCACTTTTGTCTCGATACCGACCGCCGCCATACTGTGCTAAAATGCTATTGGCTGACCAACCACAAATTAAATGAAATTACAAAATAGCCATTTTTTGTGCATTGGCTTTTTTATCCTCAACAATCATTTTTTTTAGTGATTTTATAGTGAATAATGATTATTTGAAGAGGTCTGCCGGACCCCGGCAAACACGATTTAATTCTTAAAATTTAAATAAAAAAACAATTTAATTTCGAATAATAATGTATTTATTGATGTTTAAACAATATAAATTTGTTTAAAGTTTTTCAAACTTTTGCGCCGGAAATCGTCTCATTAACATTTCTAACAAAACTGTTTATTCTTATTCCAGAATAGCATTTAGTAATTTCATTTATCAAAATTTTCACTCATCTGCATCAGAAAATATCAAGGCTTCACGGCATAACGGACATTTAACTTTCCTTTCAACCATCCTAATTACAAGCCCAGCGATGTACGCTATTAGATTTTCCGTGAATTCATTTAAATGAATAGGTAGAAATAATTTTATTTTTTCTTCGAGATTTTCTGCTTCTCGATTTTCGACTATTCGGTCTAAATTTATATCGGTCATTTCTAGTGTTTTCTTGGTACTAGAGATCGTCAAAATGTGGGTTTGGTCCTGCACTGTTAAAAATTTATGGAAAATTAAAATGATTTTTATTGTAAAATTTATGTTGAAAATCTATGTAAATAAATAATTACGGTAACGTTCGTGTAAAATTTAAAAAAATTGTGTAAAAATAATAGCACAATCTAAATTTACTGATTTAGATAATGAAAAATTAATTTCTGTTCTGTAAATTTACAAAAATTTTGTGAAATCACAATGATATAACTAGTATTTTTACAGTTCCCATATGAGTACACATTACTTGGGTATGTAAAATTACATTTTTATGTATATTTACATAGATTATCATAGGTCACAAAGTTGCCAATGATTTTCAATGTAAATTTACACAAAACTTTTTTACAGTGTGAGCAATGCAATACCCAGTGTCCTTTTTAATTGCTTGATGCAATAATAATCTTTTGTAAGTCCTCATGAACTGCAAACAGTTGGGATTATTGTTCCTGCCATTTCTTGACCTACAACAAACAAGTAATTTAGAAATATGTCATTGCAAAAACAAAATACAAACCTACCTTACACTACAAAAGAATAGTTCCAGATGATCCTGGCTGAATTTATATGTTAGGAGATACTTCAGATTTTGATCATCCAGTACTTGCTCTTTATAAATTTGCAAAAGGGATATACTGGATATTGCAAAACCAAGATATGGGCATAACCAAGATATCCCTCCTAGTTGTTTTATATAGTCCCTGAAGTGTTAGTTAGGTGTAAAATGTATTGGATAGTCTCCTCCAGAAACGGTTTCCAATAATTTTCATTTGCTTGTTTCATTGGAGTCTTCATTCCTCGGCCATGTCACCATTAGCTGGATTTTCAAAGTGAGTTTTGAAATGATCAGGGTCAGTTACTACGCATCCCAGTTCGGTCATCATTGTGAAATGTACATGTGGACCGTCACATGTGATTGACAACACTTTTAAATACGGTATATTAAGATGGGTTAATGTCTCTTTAATAACATTGGCCTTTTCTTCTCCGTTTAACTTATTAATAAAGAAATACGCCACAGGCAATTTAAAACTTAAATTCACGCCAAACACCATTAGAACCAAGGCCTCCGTTGCAGCCTCTTGCGAATTGGAATACTGAATATCGGCACCAAAATCGACATACCCCCAAACAATCTGCTTATTCTTTTCTGAAACAATTTCTTTCTTTATGTTCATTTCATCAAGCATGAGACTGAGCAAAAGGGGTTTACCACTTTTAGTGAAATATTCTTCAGCTGTAATTTTTATCTGCTCAATGCTTGGTTTTGAAATGCCAGGAGTACATTCTATTTTCGAAAACCAAGCTCTTAAGGTAGACTGAGCTGGCAAAGGAGGACGAAGGAGGGTTAGACATAAATTGTGGTGGGGATATACAGTAACTGGTTATCCAGTTTATTTTCAAAAATCCGTGTGTTGACGACTAGGTTGTCAACCAAGTTGAACAGTGTGTAGTGAAACGTTCAACTTGGTTTTCAACTTAAGTTGTCAATCAAGTAAGTCAACGTTACTATCAGAGACGTTTTAGCCTATAAAGGGTATAGCCTAAGGCGCCAAATTTTCCAGGAATTTTAGGCGCCGGCGCCGCCGCGATCTACTATCCAAAAAAACCCAAAAACTTTTAAAATCCTGTAATTTAAAATACCCAAAGATTTCTATTATATTACCTAGATGTGCAACTTGAATTTTAAAGTGAAACATGTAGAGTGGAGATATCGCCATTTAAAAGAAGGTCAAAATAGTCGAAATTGTACATTAAAATTTGTGTTTTGTCCAATAATTTTGTTTTTTATATATAGAAAACTTTTTTTCTTAAGTATTTAACATTCTACAAACTTGAAAAAGTCACGTTTTGAGCCTTTAATATAAGAAAAAAAAATTATTACTCTATATTGGTTTTATTTACTTTGTAAAAGTTCATTGTTATCTCCAGTGGTTAAAAACTACTTTGAATTTTTCCGTTTCGTCTATATAAACCTACAAAAACCATGATTTCCCATACCTTTCTTTAAGTTTCTAGACCTTCCAACAAATGGCCGCCGCTACATGTGCACTTGCTTCAATTCTTACAATGAGCAGGTATAGGGAGTCGCCAGAGTTGGGAAAGTTACTTTTGAAAAGTAACTAGTTACAAGTTACAAGTTACTTGATTAATATACCTTTAGTTACTTATTAAGATAGTTACTTTTGAAGTAAGTAACTTAGTTACAGTTAGTTTAAGTAACTTAGTTACAGTTAGTTTAAGTAACTTAGTTACAGTTAGTTTAAGTAACTTAGTTACTTGAAACAAGTTCCTTATTTAGTTACATTACATTATCCTAAATTCAATGGTTTTGGTTTTTTAGTATGTAATTACTGAAATCTAAAGGATACAAAAAAAAATTTTTTTTTACTTAATTTTACAATGTTTTATTATTACTATTGGTCAAAGTAAAAAGAAGGTACGTAACTGGCCCAGGTGATTTTGGTTTTTGAGGACATCGGAAATAAAAAAAGGGATTAATCTATATATAGACTTGTTATCGATGGAACTAGGATCTTTTTTTCCATCCCTAACTTTCCATTTTACAGCCCGATTTGTGTCAGAAAAGAATTAATTTTATTTTAGAAGTTGGCCATTTTGTTATTTTCTGATAAAATTTAATAATTCTAGTTCCAGCGATAACGATTGATACGTGGTTCAAGTAGTGTAACTCGATATTAATCATATCAATATTTTAGAAAACCCAAAAAAATGCACTAAACACTTTTCAGAACTAAAATGTTTTTAAGTTAACACATGTAAAATACACTGTAAGTATAAATTCGCAAACGTTTTCACCATACTATGGCATCATCAGGCGATGAATTAGTGTGTATTTTACATGTGTTAACTTAAAAACATTTTAGTTCTGAAAAGTGTTTAGTGCTTTTTTTTGAGTTTTCTATAATATTGATATGATAACGATAAGTCTATACATTAATAATCTTTTTGATTTTTTTAATTCCGATGTCTTCTAGAGCCGAAATCGCCAAGGGCAGTTACGTACCTTTTTTTGAGACGCCTACTTTGACCAATAATAATAAATTATTATTGTTGTAAAATTAAGTTAAAAAACTTTTTTTGTATCCTTTAGATGTCAATAATATCAGTTACAGTTACTTGCAATATTAAAGTAACTAAGTTATAGTAACTAAGTTCCTAAAAGTAACTAAGTTACTAAAAGTAACTTTTTTGTTCAGTTACTTCCCAGCTCTAGGAGTGGCTCGTCTAGGTAATTAGTGAGAAATCTGTGAAAATACCACATGTTCGAAAATTGATTAAATATGTCTCTTTTAGTAATAAATGTAGCTAATCAATACACAGCCGGGGGGGGGGGGGCGATTGATTTTTAGCCTAAGACGCCTTAAAGCCTAAAAACGTATCTTGTTACGATTGTAGGACAGTTGAACCTGAGATAGTTGGCCCTACTATAGTTGGCCCCGACAATTGGCCTTGGCGACAATAATTGGACTTTGGGACTATTAGCTTTGCGGCAATTGGTCTTCGGGATTATTGGTCTCACGTGAGGCCAGTGATTTTTGCTATTAATTATTTCGCCACTAATGTCCCCGAAGGTTAGTTTCATTGAATTGGTTTTTGGAATTGAAATGCCCTCGCCCTTGCTGTAACTATTTATAATATATATATTTTAGAAAAAACAAAAAATGCATTAAATTATTAATTTATTAATAAAATAATAAAATTAATTAATTCATCTCCTGATGATGTCATAGTATGGTGAAAACGTTTGCGAATTTATACTTACAGTGTATCTTACATGTGTTAACTTAAAAACATTTTAGTTCTGAAAAGTGTTTAGTGCATTTTTTGGGTTTTCTAAAATATTGATATGATTAATATCGAGATACACTACTTGAACCACGTATCAATCGATTATTGTAACTATTTATTCTATTTTATTTTATTTGGTGAAACCGCTTGAAAAATGAAAAATTAACCAAAAAATACAAGAGATTGCGTGTATTTTACTTTATTTGTTCTATAATAATACTAAAAAATTAAGAATATGAACAAACTAAAATTTTCACTTGTAATATCACAAGAGAATGAGAATAAATAGAAAATAATTTCACATATTTTCATAAAGTTGTTGCCGGGCAATAGATACGAGAGCCCGAAGGGATCGAGTAGCTATTGCCAAACGGCGACAACTTTGAGAAAATATGTCAAATTATTATCTAATTTATCGAATTCTCGTGTGGTATTCGATTGATTATTTTTTTCGTTGATTATAATATTAATTTTATGGACTGACGATGTACTAAACCGTTTTTGATTTATTTTATTCATAATTAATTGACAGGTGTCAAATCAAATAAATATGTTGCTATTAAAACAAACACATACTTTAAATTATTCTCGCGGCAATAATGTAAGTAGATTATTCCCACTAGCATAATGTTTTGATTGGCAATTTTGATTGAAATTGAAAGTTTCTATTGGTTTTCAGAAACAAAAAAGAATAATCACTAAAATTTACTTTTTAGCCATTGCCTAATTTTTTATATTCAAGTGTTTTCAGCAATGAGAATCCATAAAAAGTGAAAATACAGAATTAATCGTAACAAGCAAGTGAAAGCAAACTTGCTTTCTGAGATATCCGTCGTCAGGAAGTTCCGAAGGCCAATAATCCCGAAAACCAGTAGTCCCAAAGGCCAATTGTCGGCAGCGCCAGTTTGTTGTCGGCGGCCAACTGTCGCAGAGGGAACTGTCCGGTCGCCGACGTTACACAACTGATCGAACAAAGGAATGCCACTCTCGTTGAAAGCAAAGCAAATGACTAGACCAAATATGATGGTAGTTATATCTATCGTGTTTGTGGAAACATAAAGATTATCGATTTGGAGACAAAAAAGATACGATATGGAAAAAAATTGTGGATTAAAAATAAAATATACTGGAAATATTATCAGATTATCACACATTAATGCCCGGTTACACCAACCTTCGTTGAATATGTCTTGACGCTGATCAAATTAACGCACCGTCAAATTTTGACTCCCAGTTAAACTGAAAGTCGTTTCACCAACATTGATTTTTGATTTTTCGTTAAAAATTAATCGTCAAATTTGACGTTCGTTAAATTTGTAACCAAGTATAATTTGTAATGGCTGTAATGAAATTTTATAAATTACATGTTTTCTGTTGGCTTCACACTTTGACAGATACGTTTTTCAAGTAGGGTTATAAATAAAGTGATCATTGCATGTAGTATTATTGTGTAAGCCATATTTAAATAAGATATTATTAATAAGACTTTCTTTTTGAATATATCAAAATGATTTTCTGGAACAATATAGAATAAACCTAGAACAACCTGGAACAACTTTCAAGAATTAATTTTTTTTAAAGTGCGGGACAACTCAAAAAACGGGTTTTCACAATTTTTCGCTTTAGTTTTTTAATTTGCAAAAAAAATATGCCAGGATTGTGTGTCTAAAGGCACCTAATGGAAGAAACTCTGCTCTTTATGATCACACTTGTCAATTATTTGAGCTTAATCTTGGTTCGAAAACAATTCGCAAACGTTCCAACACAGCTCTTCGTTACTACTTGTAAATTTACTAATGTTTGTAACGCATGTTCGACGGCGACCAATAATATGACATCGAATTGCTTGTTGGAACAAACCTATAATAGCCGGTTGTTCGTACCTAGCTCCTATTGACTATCTCCGAAGACATAACCAAGTTATGCTTGTTAGATAATTTTAGACCATATTATGACTACATTCTAGAACCTGTCCTTGAAAACGAATCTACCCTATATACTGGGAGAGGTTAATATTGACAGTCAGGGAAATTAGTCATAATAGGCCTGACATTGTTTCAATAAGCCAACGAGACCGAAATGCATTCATCATTGACGTCGCTGTGCCTCTGTCAAAAAATGTTTTAAATGCGGAAAAAGAAAAAATTCGCAAGTACGAGGCATTAGCGTTGGAAATTATGAGTGTATGGGGTCTAACAAAAATCTCTAAAATATCAATAGTAATATCAGCTACTGGTGTGGTATCTTCCAAATTTAAAACCCTTCGGTTCCATTTAGGCTTTTCTTGAAAATTATTCCCTGAGATGCAAAATGCAATCATTTTAGAAACGTGCCAAATTGTTAGGAAATTTTTAAATTCTCAAAATTAAAAAAAAAACTTCAAATTCTCTTTTAAATTTAGAATTTTATAAATTTTAATAATTATGGATAAAAGAAAACAATTAAATTATAAAAGTGAATTAATTATGTACCTATAGTAGATAAGAATAACAAATTGTTAATACCCACATTGTATGTGAGTCCCAAAATAAAATAATAATAATAATACGGTTATTGTATAATTCACTAATTAATTCAAGTAATAATATATTTTAATTATTTTTAGGAAATTACGTACAATCCTTACGTTATTACTGGAAAGCCTTAATTGTGACTACATCATATAGAGAATCTATATTGGGCGCTTCGCGTGTTTTAAGAAAGCTTGGCCAATACTCTCGGTTGTTTCAACTTGTTCTTCGGTAAGTCAAAGCAAGAGATAAAATATTACCTATTGGTTTTACATATACTTATTACTAGAGAAGTGAATTTTATGCACCAAAAACACAAGATACGTATATGCGACATAGGTATAATGCAGGTTAAATAAGAATATATGCTTAAAAAACTACTAAATATGCACATTCATTTTATTATAATGCAACAATTTATTCAGCAATATTCGAACCATTCTAGTACGTAATTAAATACTTTTCTAAATTTTCTGCCAAAAAGGAATGCCGTTTGTCAGATAATATAGTTTTGTAAGCTGAAAAGTTCTTTCTATACGACTTATACAGAATACGAACATTCTGACTCAATTTTCAATTCAGAAAATACACATTCTTCGCACCTGTTACAGAATATTTCATTCTATATAAATAGAATTATCAATTTTGAGCTACAGGACATAAAATAAAACACATGTTCAAACGAGCTTTCGAAAAATGTTATCTATTGGTTTTACATATACTTTTATACATATATATATACATTCTTCGAAATCTCGTTTAAACATGTGTTTTATTTTGTGTCCTGTAGCTCAAAATTGATAATTCTATTTATATTATTTTCAAGAGCTATTAATTTTAATTAAGAATATTTCATTCTGTAATTCCATTCATTCTCACATCTAAGAAATGTTAAAACCTGGTAGTCTATTAACAAGTTGTTTTGTCGGTTTTATAACGCCAAATGTCAAATTGGTGTATGCGTATTACCAAAAATACACTAACACTGTGCATCAGTCGTATAAAAAGTATAGTCTGGAACTCGTTTGGAATTGCAATTTTGCACTCGTCTTTCTCTTTCTTTCTCCTCGTGCAGAATGTGCCAATTTCTAACTCGTTACAGAATAACTATTCTACATCACAAGAATAAGCATTATTTATTGTAAATCTCATTATCTCCTACAATTTTGTTCTATGTATCTACATTTTTTCATTTTGTAGCACCATTTTTGAGGTATGCACATGTTTATTTATACAGGTTAAAATATTTAATTAAAATTTAAAATGAATTTTAGCCCACATTTTGCAAATATGCCAAATATGTAGGTTTATTTGTACATATATGCCATTATATCATCAATTTTTAAAAATATGCAACAACGCGTGAAATATGCGTTTATATGCACTATAAAATTCGGATTTTGGACTCCTTTTTATACAATTCGGATAGATTTCAAAGAATTACTCTTGGGCATACCTTCAAAAAAAAACATGCAATTCCATACAATTCCCTGCTCAACTATAGCAACTTTAAACAATCACCATAATGCACTAGTAACATACATAGTAAAAAGTATTTTGTTAATTTAACAAAATACCATATTATATAGTTGTTAATTAATTTTTTATAATATTAACACATTTTATTAGTAAGATAAGTATTTACAAAACATAATAAGTTAATAATTGATATTATAAAAGCTGTTATTCTGCGTAATAAATATACTAATAGGGTAAAGCCGGATAGTTGCCTCAGTTGGATACTTGCCCTGTTTTTAATACAGTATGTTAGGGACGTTAGTGGCGTTAACGTTTTACTCTAATTGTAAGTACCCCTCTCGCAGACCTCAGTATCATGTAAACAGTCAGTATAGACCCACACGTTTCGTCCGTTCGAGCGAAAATCTTCCGCTGCGAATCTTCTACAGGCGTTGAAGCTATATTGGTAAGTAATTTCTATTGAATATTTTTTATTACTGATTGTAGTTTCAGTCCACTTTTGGTTTCTTTCCATGCATTAGAGTTTAAATTACACTGTTTATTACGTTTTATTGCTGAATAATTTTTATTTACTTTGCAAATAAAAAGGGCAAGTACCGTATCTAAAAAGATAGTCGCCCCAGTTACCTCTAGTTACTAGAGAAGAATACAAGTTTACAGTTCTGACAGTTAAAATGAAGAAAATGCTATAAGTCCAAAATCATCCAAAGGAAAAGCCACCGTAGGATTACCAACCAAAAGGACAAAGGACAAAAAATCGATAAAAGACACTAAAAAAATATTAAATATTAAAAATGATAATTTAATAATAAAAACTACAAATAAAAAAATTCAATTAATGATTATTGCGTAGAATATTTTGAAAATTACAATTTTACTAATTCCGAAGCTTTTTTAACGTTAGGCAACTATCCGCAAGAGTAGGCAACTATCCCTTTTTTTAGAGGTCTAATAAAAACAGGATTTACTCAAAACCATTATTAATTATGTTCACAAAAGTAGGCTACTATAATAAATCAAAGACCTATGTTTTGATATATACATGTTGCTTAATTCTTATTAAGTACATATTTTTTATAATAAAGCTTTTTTGAAAAGTGGGGCAACTATCCGGCTTTTACCCTATAACAAAAAAATTATTATAATTATTATATTTATATAACATACTTCGCTTGACGTAAAATATTCTATTAAAAAAATTGTAGTGAACCTGATGGGTCAAATTGTTTTGTTAATTTAACAAAATACTTTTTACTATGCAATAAGAAAGAATCATAATATAACCTATAATAAATGAAGGGCTCAGTGGAAAAAGTAGTTAACACATATTTTTGAATTGCTTTAAAAATTGATTTTTCCTACAAAGGTTATGGAAAAGGTTACCTTTAGATTGCTAATTTACTTAGTTTTGAAATAATATCCTTTTAAGCAATAAAATGTGTATATACTTTTAAGTATGTATTTATTTATTATTGTTATTAGCTTTTACATTCATATATGTAGAATATTAAGGATTTTACATATCCTTTTGGGGAAGAGGATTAGGCTAATACAACTTTCAAGTTACTTCACTTTAAAAGGGCGGGTTAAGGTTAATTCTGTGAAAAACAAGCATGTTTTTTTAGATTTTTTTTTGCGATAGAGAGAACTAACTACAGAGTTAGTTTATTTAGTCAATTTCCTTGTAATAATGCAACATTTGAACAATATTTTCCAAAATTTTCATTGCAAAATATTGAAAATTGAGCTAGTGACAATGACTCTGGGGAGGCGCCTCGAAAAAAAAAGAACAGAATCATCTGAAACAAAAAAAATCAAAATGCATTTGCATAAAGGAGATGTTTCCCCAGGTAACTCTGGAAGATTTTTTTTAATGATTATTAGTTTTACAATAACAAATTAGCCGATTTTGTTTTTTTTTGCAAAAATCGCGTTTTTGACTTCCAAGTGCCAAAAAAAATTGAAAAATCGAAAAAAAAGGATTACCTCGAGAAACATCTCCTTTAAGAAATGCATTTTAATTTTTTGGTTTTAGATGATTCTGTTGTGTGTTTTATGATTTACACCGCAAAACAACTTTTTTTCGTCAGCAAATCAAACTTGCTGACTGTGTTTGCTTGTGCTGGTCAACTACATTTGGTGAGTCCTGAACAACAATAATAAAAAATACAAACATTAAATTTACAAAACAATAAAAATAATTACTGAAACAAAAACAACTTAAACTAAAACTTTCGAACAAATAAAACAAAAAAAAACCTGCCTTTATTGTTCCTCAGATTGCAACTTGCAAAGTCAGTTCTTTATTTCTAAATACGAAACCCACTTTTCATTTCTTGTTATGAATGCAACAATCCTTATAATAATTACAAAATTATCATTAATCAAGAAATATTATTAAACAATAATTTACTGATAAATTAGTACGTAGCACTTGTCGCACACAAAAATAATTAACTTACAATTACCCACATAGCACAATAACGTATTTAGGACATATTTAGGACGAATATTTTTATCGAAACGGACGTACCACGTACGTACCGGTATGCAAGTTGCACGTACTCTTTACGTACCCAGTACGTACATTATGCACAGTGTTGTACGAATAAGGTATCTTCACTTTGTGCAAATATTGCACGTACCTAGTACTAACGAGGACGTACCACGTTAGTACGAGATTCCTACATTCGTAGGAGGTATGTACAAATTTGTACAAATTATGGAGGTACCTGGTTGGTACAACTATGTACATAATGTATGTCCCGAACCACATTTTGATTGTGAAAAAACAAATTGCTTGTTAGTAGCTTTGTTTTAAATTTTAAAAATAATACAATATTTTTAAACAATTAAAAAAATATATTTTATAACGCTACGTTCATTTAAATTTTTCATACATCAAATTCTTGATGGTAGTTTTTATTCATAATAATCTCTTAATATTAAATTCAAATTTGATAATTAATTTTCGGTACTTGAAATGCTTCTGATGGTGGTTCAGCTTTTATTTGTAATAACCTGTAATATTAAATTCAATTTATTATTTTAATTTTTTTTTACTTACCTTCTGGGCTGGGATTCGAACCACTTACCCTCGTGTTGCGAAGCTTCCTCTTTACCTGTTTAGCCACCTCTGATACACGTTAAAATTATGAGAATGCAGGTATAGTGAACAACCTGGGCGCACACATAAAGATAACTAATAAATAAAATTATTTAAATAAAAAATAATTTTTAATATATCACGTTTTTGATTACCAATAATTACTAGCCCCATACAGATTTATAACCTCAATTTTTAATAGCTATGAAAAACAGTACGTACATACCGGTACGTACGTGGTACGTCCGTTTGGATAAAAATATTCGTCCTAGGTATGTCCAAAATATGTTACTGTGCTATCTAGGAAAATTCAAAGTCTATCTGAAGTAGATATTCGTACATACGATGTACGTGCTTTAAAGTACAGCATACGTACGTCCACGCGAGGTACGTAAACGGATGTACATAAGATGGACGAAAAACGTATGAAATATGTAGGTACGTACTTACTTTTACGTACAGGTACGTACTTTGAAATACTTTATATATACGTCCGAGTTTTGTACATGGACGAATGTACTTAAAATAAACGAAATCTGTACGTACTGAGGACGAAGCGTCCTATTAGGATAGTTATTGTAGGTAATCGCAGAATTTGTAGTAAATGATGTAAGATATTCTTGGTGATGTAAGAAGTCGGTGTTACACTACGCCCTTTAGTTGCTACTTTCGTAATACAAAAGCTTCCAGAAGCTGCGGCTTGTTGGTTCCCGTTGTAATTGTAACCTAGTTGCCAATTAGTAGTTCAGTCAATTCGGATCCAAACATTATGTTTGCTTGCAATAAATCATAAAGTTTTTAAACTTGGAAAAAAGTTTCGTCTTAGGTCCCTGTTTAACCAAACAAAGTCGCCATTCCTCCGAGGTTAGAAAGTGTCCGCCATCTTGGATTTTAAGTGACAATTTTTGGTTTTCCAATCTTCAAAAATATTAACTTTACGAAAAAATAGTTTGTATAAAAATTGAAGCTCGTTAAATTCTCAATAAGAAAGTTTATATTCAATATTAGCGCCAATGTAATATTTAACCGACAAAATCCATCCGCCTGTAGTGAAATGTAGTGCCGAGTCTCATTATGACTATAGTGCAGAGGATAATCGTCAAAAGCGTTCACTAACCCAATCACGACGTAGAACTAAACGAATTATATATCAAAATGTTTGTATTGACGTAATGGACCAAAATACGAAGTTAGGACATCAGCAGTTGTGAGGGACAAAAGTTATAAGCCAAAAACGAAAAAAAAATTTAATTTTATTTAACCAATTGAAAGAACTTTTGAAATTAGTTCGTTCTTGAAAATTATTATAAGTGTACAAAGATGATTTTAACACTATTATTTAACTTGAAATGTCTATTTTCCAACGATATTATAAAAATATGTTTAAGTTAAGTTACTATTAACTCTAATTTAATATTATACGAGAAGTGATAAATTTGTGTGAAATATTTTAATTCAAAATGGAAAGTGTTTCTTTAATAGCATTTTTGTCTTAATGAAATTTGAAAATTCGGACACGTGACAAAAAAGGGAATTTTATGGAGAATATTTCACATGCTTACACTACCTATGCACTTATTTTTATAAATAAACACAGGAGAATAATCAAACGTAGAGACCGATAGCGTAATCAAATGGAGCAACTCCCTACCGCTATATCCGCAATTTATTCTATATTTAATTTCTACCGCATTTTCGATAATAAAAACAGCATTTTTTTAAACTCAAGTATTGTATCAAACTTGTAATAATGTTTTATAAAGTTTCATCCAACTGAACAAAAGTTTCATAATTTTTTTGAATTTATGAAAATTAGAATTTTTTTCAAGTAGTTACGAATTTACAAAGAAAATATTAAGTAGTTTAAAATAAATTATACACATAAATAACAACATAATAAGAAATAAGAAATAAAAATTAAAAATTGACATCTTCTTCGTCACTACCTACTTCCATCGGGCACTTCTTTGATTGCAAATATTCCCGCAATTCAAATTTCTCACTGGTCGTACAATATTAAATTTGATTTAATTAGAACTTAATTAATGCATATTTTCATATATTATATCGTTGAAAAGTAGACATTTCGAGCTATAAATAATAGTGTTAAAATCATCTTGGTATACCTATAGCAATTTTGAAGTACGAATGATTTCAAAAGTTCTTTCAATTGGTTAAATATAATTAATTTTTTTTTCGTTTTTGGCTTATAACTTTTGTCCCTCACAATTGCCGATGTCTTAAACTTGGTATTTTGGTCCGTTACGTAAATACGAACATTTTGATATATAATTCGTTTATATAAATATAAACTTTCTTATTGAGAATTTAACGAGCTTCAATTTTTATACCAACTATTTTTTCGTCAAGTTAATATTTTTGAAGTTATTAAAAAATATATTAAGGATTAATAACATAAAGTTATTTATCACAAGTAACTATAAATTTATTAAACTGTAATAACAAACAGTTATTTATCAGAAGTAAAATTTATTAACCATTAAGTTAAAAAAATTTTAAAAAAAGTTAAAAAAAAATTATGCGTATAAAAAATAAAATTATTATAATAGTTATTTATGTATCAAGGGCATTATGACGGTGTTTATGTCAAGGGCAACCAGTTTAAAAGGTCGAGGGCCGTTAGGCCTGATAGTTTTTAAGTTGCTCGAGAGTATAAACATCGAGTAATGCCAGTGTTGCATACAACATTTTATATTACACTGCATTTGAATTTGAGAAAATTTAAATTTTTTTATAATTATTGAATTTGATTTTGCTAAATTTTCTAGTTTGCGGTGACTTGTATATATAATTGCGATTGAGAGGGCATAATAAGCGGGCATTATGATTTATACACCCTAGGGTATTATAGCATACTTAATATATTTCGTTGTCAAGGTATAAAAAACAAATAATGATTCATGCCCTTATTCACAAACGTCCGTAATAGCTATTTATTATACAAGTGTCCTATAAGGCAAATAAGTTACGAAAGAAATGTTTAGCCACGAGAGCTTGCTCGAGTGGCTAATTTTTCTTGAGTGCTTTATAATTAACCAAATGTTGTTGGTAAAATATTTTGGGGTTAATTTTAACAATATTTTTGGTTAAAATTAATATTTCCACCTAGTGACTCAAAAGTGATGGTACATTTTAACCA
Organism: Cantharis flavilabris; assembly: GCA_949152465.1. Taxonomy (NCBI): domain Eukaryota; kingdom Metazoa; phylum Arthropoda; class Insecta; order Coleoptera; family Cantharidae; genus Cantharis; species Cantharis flavilabris. Next base: position 25,780,119 of record OX424436.1, on the reverse strand, counting down.
AAACACTTCCGATCTACTACATTTTGTGTTGATATCATTTTGGTGATTTTATTTACAACCATTTGTGTTAATTCTGAAGAATAAACACTTGAAAATTGTAACTTCCGTAAATTTACCAATTTGTGTGAAGTTTGTACTATAAATTGGTGTAAGTTTCACCAAGTTTGGTGTAGAATGAGACATGCGCGCAATTATCTTACAAATTATTGCAGTAATCTTCATAAGTTTCAAAGGAATACATTGATTCGCTTTTTAAGTAAAATTGTGTTGTGAGTTATAATGGCAAGATTATTGGAATAAGTACAATTATTATTATTATTAATAATTTTAAAATACAATGAATTTCTGAATTGTTGCTCCACTCTTAGAAATCAATCATCGACTGCATCATTGGATACCTACAAATTGGTAATCGAAACAGGTTGGTTCATATTTATATTTAATTTTGTTTTGTTACAGCAAAAATGTATTGAATTAAAATAAATTTTCTATGTGATTCTAGGTGAATGTGATTTATTCAAAATAGACCAGAATGGTATCGAGATTAATAGACGACCATTTTATACATGTATTTTTGGACACTCATATCGAAGAGCACAGGATTCCGTAATAATACTTATTTAAAATTAAACATTTTTCTGAAACTTAGGTAGGTACCTAAGTTGAATAAATTTTTTTTTAAGTTTTGCAATTTAACAAGCAACTGTTTTCTATAATAAGTTGTATAGTATAGATATTTTTTAATTTTTTAAGTATTGTAATTTATTTCTTTAAGTATTTTCTAAGAATTTCTTTGTTTTTGTATTACTTTTTGTATACTTTTATAATAAATTGTTTTTGATATAGGTATTATATATAAATATAATTATCAATATTGAGCTACACAAAATAAAACAAAGTTTAAACGAGCTTTCGAAAAATGACTTTTTCTTTTTCAAGTTTAATATGAATTAAATATGAATATAATAGGTATTATATTTATAATCATTGCTCCTCTCCCAATTATAGCATTAAAAAGTACACTTAACTTAGTTAATATTTCACACGTGATATAATCAAAAATATACAAAATATTTGGTTAAATATGTACACCAAGATTTATCAAAAATTACCAATTAATATGTGAAATTATATTATAAAATTTGTCAAAAGTTTACACAAGAATTTGGTAACATCTTCTACGAATTTTGGTTATTTTTACCAGAAAAATCTTTGTTAAAAGTAACACTGCAGTATTTTACCAAATTCACCACATAGCAGTTTTACACCACAAAGAGTGAACCCATATAGACGACTTTTGGTGTTAATTTTAACACCGGATTTTTACTAGTGTGTTAACAATGTAAATTGTACATTTTGAAAACGTTTTTTGACATATAAAAATCGCATTAATAGCAAAACTTTTTAGACATTTTTTGTCAACAATTTTATTGTTTTTAATTTTGTATCTACACATTTTTTTATTTTGCAGCTCCGTTTTTGACTCACAGCAACTTAAACAAAACTCAGGAAAACACAAAAAATATTGTCATTTATAAATCCGAAACAATGCGACGAAATGAAAAACTGAATAGGCATTTTTTTCTTGAAAACGTGATTCTGTACATTTATGTTCATAAGCATTTTTCTATTTTGTTGCACCGATTCCGAAATATAGATGACGATTTTTTGTGTTTTGCAGAGTCCTGTTTATGTCGCTGCCAGTCAAAAACCGGGCAACAAAATTGAAAAATGTATAGGTACAAAATTGAAGACAATGAAATTTATAACAAAAAAAAAAGTTTAAATAGAAGCTTTGCTGTTAATGCGATTTTTATATGCCAAAAAAACGGTTTCAAAATGTGGAATTTACATTGTTAACATAGGGGGGTTCGAATATTTTTGTTAGCCACTGTAGCTAGATATTGGTCATCGGGGCTTTGTGGAGCAATCAGTCTGGCCCTTAGGCTAAAAAGTTTGGAGACCCTTGGTATATTGTATATTGTCATGTTATTTATTATTTCCAAAATTTTTCCAAATCCAAATCCAAATTTTAAATAAAATTTTAATGTAAAAATAATGGAATCGCAAAACACAATTGATAAATCGAGCCAGGTGCGGCTACACAAAACTTTATCTTCCGATGCCTTCAACTTAATTCAAATTTATAAATTTTAATAAATAACCAATTATAATTATCCAACTATCCAAACCAAATCCATCCTTTCAATAGTCAGTCAAATCTTCCAATCAATCCACAAATTTACCTTCTAAATATTCAATAAAATCTCCAATTTATGTCCAAATGGGACAAATTTCAATAAAAAATCTCTTACTTCAAATCAATTTTACTAGCATTTTTAACTAAATCGCAAAAATAATATAGGAGCAAACTCTCCTCAACCGCTACGTGCGGCCATTTTTGGCAAAAGCCTGGTTTCCACCACTCATTGCTGCCACTACAACTTGTTGGCGGGAAAACCAGTAAATATAAAATAATTTACAAACAATTATTTGATACAAATACAAACCAATTTTACAAAAATCAAATTGACCATTTTGGAACACGACAATATATATAGTATATATACTATATATATATAGTATATTAAGTAGAAGCCTAAAAACGGCGGTAATCCGAGCAAACAGACAAACATTCATTTTTATATAATAGAGATAAAATATGATTATACTAGAGAACGATTACCAACATTAGTACCAAGATTAGTAACAAATGTTACTTAAAATAGAATTTTTATTAAGTAATTTTTGTTATTTACAAGAAGCGATATAAATTTTTCAAATAAAATTTGTGTTACTTTTCGGTAATGAATGCTTACTTCTCTTCAAGAACACCATCTTAAGTACAATTTTTACATAAACAAAGTTACTTATTTTTTTGAGTGAAGTAATATTGTTACTTAAAATTTGATTTTAATTATGTAATTTTCATTATTGACAGTAAATAACACAAATTTTTAAAATAAAAATTACTTTACTTTTCGGTACCAAATGTTACTTCTCATAAAGAAAAATTTTAAGTAACTTTTCTTACTTGTATATAGCAAACCTATGTTTTATAGTGTAAAGTTAATATTTTTGAAGATATTATTGGAAAACAAAAAATTATGACTTAAAATCCAAGATGGCAGACACTTCCGGACCTCGAAGGAATGGCGACTTTTTTTTGGTTAAACAGGGACCTAAGGCGAAAGTTTTTGTCAAGTTTCAAAACTTTATGATTTTAAATTTTTTTTAAATTCCCCATTGACTGGTTTATAGTTAATAATCAACACACTCTATATTTAATATCGTAATCCAACAAGAAAAATTTTTAACATCAAATTATGCGAAATTATTTCAATAACTATAATGCAAAAGAGAGTACATTGTTTTATTAGGATGGAAAGATTAACTTTTCCTGCGTAGCGAGTTTTTTCATTTGCGAGATTGCGAGATGAGTGGAACGAGCCGAGCGAATGGAAAACTTGCGTGGCAGAAAAGTTACCTTTCCATCCGAATAAAACATGTTATTTTTTCTCCAAACGAACAAAATTTAAAAATAAATTTCAAAATTAGCAATAACTCGGGAACGGCGCTAGATATGAAAAAACTGAGCAAAAAATTCTCCCCCCTCGCTTTCCTGCTCATCAAACAAAATAAGATGTGCCAAGTTTCAATATAATATAGTACATTCCGTTTAGTTAATCTATTTGTAAAATATGATTTTTACTTTATAGCTATTTCTTACATTATTGAAGTTTATTAATTATAGATGGCAATCGATACTGAGAACAAAAAATGGTAAAACTCCTTTAAATCCCCATTTATACCTCCAAGGTTGGCTCCTACAAGCAGAGCTTAGTGGAAAAGCACGCTTATATGAAAATCTTCCTCATCTTTCAACAGTAAATGTAAGTATAAAACAAATTAAATAATTTTATTAAGAAATATAATACAAACATTGTAGAAAAATTGTACTTCAATTGAACCAAATGAACATTATTTAAGAAAATTGGACTGTATTTTACGCAGTGCTGCAAAGAGTTGTAATAAAACCATGCAACGAGACATATTCTTCAAAGTGAATAATTGTAGTATAAATCAATCGTGGTCATATAAACATTATTACAAGCTTCATACACCTGTAATGTTTCAACAATTACTGGACACCGCTTAACAAGCAAGCTTTTGGTATAAAATTGTGATTTTAGTGTAAATTTTACTATGTAAAGTTAAAAATAATTATGTAATATAAATATTGTAAATTTAAAAAATTATTTTTTGAAAAATATAGTACATGCAAATCGACTTTGTAAAAAATTAACTTTACCTTCGCACAACACATTGGAGTCCCTGAGACTCCCCACAAGATTTTCGAAAGCCTGCTAACTGTTCTAGATTGTTTTTTACATCTATTGTAATTTAACTTCATATGGGTCATACTCTATCTAACAAATAATACACTAACTACATAATATTTTTCCTTTGACATCCGTTGTTTGAAATTTACAAGGGGCTAAAATAATTATAAACCGAAAACTAAACAAAACACAAAAACAAAGTGATATTTGAAATCTATAGACAATTTTACTACTTTTACACATAATCGCCAAATCTTTCGAGACATCTGTCGTAGCAAAAAATCAACTTATCAATACTGAGTCGGTAGTGTGATTCGTCCTCCAATTTTTTGAATAATCAGTTACGGCGCCTTCGGTTTCCTCTGTCGAATTGAATTGTTCGAATTGTAAACGACTACATTTCTCTCTACTTGGTAATCGTATGGTTAATTCGTCGTTTGTGTATCACGGAACTTCATAAGTCAGCTCTTTGACGAGTGCAACGTTTTCGTCGGTGCTTGCATGCGTCGGTCGCTCTTCATTGTGCTACTGATCTGGAACATTTACGAATTACATCGCGCTACCATTTCAATGCTCATACACTAATAACTCTTGATACTTTTTTTTAAATTTTTTCTAGCCAAAAAACGAACTACATCACGAAGTTCAGATTTGGATGCAACTTTCAATGGCAGTTCCATAAAACAGTTAAATTTCAATCGATTTGATTTCTACCCAAACGAACATGTTCACAATCGATGAGAGAGTAGCCTATAAAAATTTCATCACTCTACCGTTTCACTGAATGGAGAGCCAAGATCGTTAAACTTTGAAATTAAACGACCCTCGTATATCCTGTTCTATTTATCTTAGATTTGATTAAAAAAACATTTGGAAGCGAAAAAACGAAAAATTATATGATTTTAAAGCAATTTAATATTTAGTTTTAAAAAATATATCTATAGGGTGAGGTATATTCTTGCCAATAAAAATATTCTATGTATCAACTAGTTTCGGTTTTATTTCCAAACCATCTTCAGGATACTCTACAAGGAATAATTCAATTACATCACATTCAAACAATCCTACATCATCTCACTTTCAAATAAGTAACGTGTCAAAACGATAAAACAATTGAAAATTCTGTTATAAAATAAATTATAATATCATAAAAAATAAAACACATTATACAATCAACGTAATTAAATAATTTGTACTAAACAGAATAAAACGCAAGTTTGCTGCAAAATTTGAACTGTCTACCGGGTGTTGAATGAGTTAGCCGAACATAGGAAATTAACATGTAAAAACTTATTTATGCAAATTCCTGTTTCCCTAATTATTTTAGAGAAAAAATGAAAGGTACAAAAATAATCCAGAAATATAAACTAAAAATAATAAGACCATTAGATTTTATCTAACTTTTACGTAAAAGGACAAAAAATGCTTTTGAAATTGTGAAAATTGTCATTTATCCCACTGGCCATGTAATAAATTCAATTTAAATTATATTTTCCAAAATAATGACTATGGAAACTTTCCTGGCCAGTCTGATAATTGAAACTTTTAACAACTTCAAAAGCATTTTTTGACTATTTAAGTAAAAGCTAAATGAAATCTAATGCTCTTAACACTTGTTGTTTATATTTCTGCATTATTTTTGTATCTTGCATTTTTTCTCTAAAATAGTTAGGAAAGTAGGAATTTGCATAAATAAGTTTTTACATGTTAATTTCCTATGTTAGGCTAACTCATTCAGCACCCGGTATATAAAGGTGTGTTATCTAAATGGGCATATGTAGACTGCACCGATGGTCAGAAATTAATCCTTTATTTTTGGGTTTTGACCGAGGGTCACATGTAGATTGCACCGATGGTCACTTGCGGATTGCACCGATGGTCACTTGCGTATTGCACCGATGGTCACTTGCAGATTGCACCGATGATCACATGCAGATTGCACCGATTTAATTACTTAGGCTCTTAAGCATAAGTAGGTACTAAATCTCTCAAAGCGTAACATGTAGTTTGCACCGATGGCGATGGTAAAATGCAGATTGCATCAAAAAACTGTTTTCGTTGTTTATAAAAATATTTTTAATAAATTTTATTAAATAAATAAAAGAAAACAAAAATAACAAAAAAAATTTATTTTAATATAAATTTTTAAATTTTATATAAATTTCGAAAAATAGTTTGCTTAAATCACTGATTAATGTGACAATAATGATTGCAAATACTTTTTATAAATTGAATCCTGCTAATTGTTTTGTTAGAATACGCATCGATCAAATGTTGCAATTTTGCTTGTTTTCTAATTGTAAATTTTCGCCATTCTCTGTATTGACAATTATTATGGAATCTAAAGATGAATGAACGTCCATTATCAAGGTTGATAAAGGTGACTGTTCTTTTCGCCTTACATCATATATGGCCCTAGATTCGTTCAGCATCACGGCGAGTAATATCAACTTGTGAAATGTTTGTATTAATCACTGAAAGCAAAATGTGTCTATAACTTACACAATTGCACAATATTCCTGCACAATTTGTGTCTAGATTGGCGCTAAACCCATTATTGTGTAGAAAAGGTGTCAATGTTTGGGTTAAGGATTTTAAGCAGGTAAACACCTCAATTGGGTAATTTGCAGGTACCAGATTTGAGTAGAAAAGTGTCCCACCTAGTAAGTTTAAAATCTGCACAATAAAATGCACATTATCTGAATTAAAAATTGTGATAATTCTACATCAAAATATGTGTATTTCTAGAAAATAATGCTATCTATTTCAAATATAAAATTTTGTGTATTTCTACAAAATATGCTGCATATTTCTGAATAAAATAATGCAAGTTTCAAGTATATTGTTGTATAATAAATAGAGATGAGATTTTTAGGTTTTTACCTTTTTCTTATTTACGCTGCTATTTACATTTTATTAGAACTAAAATTTGTTTAATGAAAAAATATGTTAGGTATTTGAGCCCTAGTTATTTTTACCTTTTTTACCTATTTTTAAACAATTTGCTAAAAAGTACCTATTTTTGAATTTTTGCATTCTATTTTAGAATTTTCAAAACATTTTTCTGATTTTAAGATTTGAGGACGTATTTATAATTTTGAAACCGTTTTTTGACATATAAAAATCGATTTTACAGCAAAACTTTTTGGAAATTTTTTGTTAAAAATTTCATTATTCTTAATTTTGTACTTATAAATTTTTCTATTTTGTCTCCCCGTTTTTGACTGACAGCGACATAAACAGAACTCTGTAATATATACAAAATGTATTTTTCACAATTCCGGGAGTAAAGTGCTCACTTTACTCCCGCTTTAGCGGGACTAAAGTAATACTTTTTTCTTCGCGCCATTATTGCGCGCTATTGATCTGAACTTTTGCATATGGCTTCTTACGACAAATCGCTGAGGGGTTGTTGTAACGGGGGTAAATGTTTTGCTCAGTTTTTCGATATCTAGCGCCGTTTTCGAGTTATTGCAATTTCAAAATCTCAAATTTAGTTATTAACCAATGTAATTCAGAATTTTCAGCGAAATTGTGAAAAATAGTATATACATCTTGGGACTAAGGTTCTTTTCATCCCGTGTGCGATTTTTGCACTCTGCTAACACCTCGTGCAAAAACCTTCGCACGCGGGATGAAAAATAGCACCTTAGTCCCATGATGTATAATATACTATTTTGAGGACAATGAAATTTTTAACAAAAAATGTTCAAAAATTTTTGGTGTAAAAACTAATTTTATAAGTCAAAAAACAGTTTCAAAATGTGCACTTTACATAGTTACATAGTCTAACATCTTGCTATGTATAGAGGTGATTTTCAATGTATAAAAAGATTGTAACCGAGTAAAGACAAAATCTCGATAGCGAAAATATTGAAAAGGCCATTAAAATTTTGGTACCTAATTAGTGGTTTTTTTTACCTAAAACTACAAAATACTAACCTAAAATAACTTTTATTAGTACCTTTTTAGTTACTTTTTTTTGAATTTATACTACCTAAAAATCTCATCTTTAATAATAAACTAATATGTAATTTTGCAGATTTCCACATCAAATTTGTGTAACTTTTAGACTTATTTTATATTAGAATAAAAATTCAGTATTGTTTAAAATGCATATTATTTATTAGGAATTTAAGTAAAATTATTTATACAAAATTCACAAAAAATATTCAAACTATATAAATTCACAATATACAATACAAATTATAGTATAAACACTTTTGAACAAATATCAATTATTCATTATTATCTTAAACAAGTATACAATACATTATTAACAGTTGTTACAAGACAAGGGGCGTACATTAATCAATGATGTCATCATGAGCATTAATTGTAAAAATGTTGGAAATTTTCTGAATTTCCTATGATTGAAAATGTGGCTCAAATTTCAAAACCAATTGCTTTAAATATTTCATATTAAAAAAAAATTAATAAACAAAAAATGATGATGAATAACAGTTGTTAAAATTTTTCCTAAATCCGGAAATAGTAGTTCGTCTTCCATATGACTTAAAACAAGGAAACGGTCATTTTTGATTGACGGTGTTTTGCGTCCGATCTCATGCTTCAGATATAAACTTATAGTGGCCCAGACATCTTCATTAAATTCTGAAAAAGATTTTCTCAAACTTAATTTTCTAAAAATAAAATTATAAAGAGATTTTAAAGTTAAAATTTGCTACAAAAAAATATTTGAAAATTAAAATTTTAGAAACCGAATAGATTTCTAAGCAAGTGAAATGGATTTCATTTTGTACAGGGTGGAGAAAAGTAATTTTTCTGTTCGTTTTCTTAAAAATTATACCTGATTTATTAAAACAATTTTTCAAATTAATATTACATAATGTAATAGTCATGTACGTTCTTATGAGCAAATAAAGGCGGTTATTTATAACAGATTTGATTTTGCACACCAAATAAAATTATTATAAAATTACTTGATAAATTAAAGAATATTATCTATATTATGACCGTTACTAGTTTATTCTTAAGAAAACAAATTCCAAAGTTATACTTTTTCGCCACTCCATACTTACCAAATTAAAGTTAAATTAAAATATATACTGATAAGCTTTCGTGGGATATTGGACAACTACAGGTTAGAAAAACTACTGTGTATATGCCGACGTTTCGCTCAACTTTATTGTGAGCTTCTTCAGGGCTACAAAGTTCTTTATTAATATCTGTTGTGAATTGTTTTAAATTACAAACTCACCTAATACACTGCAAACTGTGTGGTGTTAAAAAATAAAGAGCTTTCGGTACATGTGCGACATAACATAGCTAAGCAAATAATACATAAAAAAAACAGTAACAATTCGTTTTATTTGTTTTGCGAAATTTGTTTTATTGTTTATCAATTGCTAGTTTGACTTGTATGTTGAATGTTTTAAAGTTTGTAATTTACATTTTTAGATTTTTTGAGTTTTATATTTATTGACAACGAATTGTTACTGTTTTTTTATGTATTATTATTTTTTTTTTTTATGTATTATTTGCTTAGCTATGTTATGTCGCACATGTACCGAAAGCTCTTTATTTTTTAACACCACACAGTTTGCAGTGTATTAGGTGAGTTTGTAATTTAAAACAATTCACAACAGATATATAATAAAGAATATAATAAATATAATAAATAATAAAATAATAAAATAAAATAATAAAAAATATAATAAATAAAATAAAGATATAATAAAGAACTTTGTAGCCCTGAAGAAGCTCACAATAAAGTTGAGCGAAACGTCGGCATATACACAGTAGTTTTTCTAACCTGTAGTTGTCCAATATCCCACGAAAGCTTATCAGTATATTAATCAATATGGACGAAAATAGACACGTATCATTTAAATTAAAATAATTTAATTTAATTAAATATTTTGGTGATCGTTGACGTTTTTAGTAAGTTTGTTAAATTATACCCAACAAGATCTTGCACCACCGATTATACAATCGAACTTCTTAAAGACTTTACAAATACTGTTATAAAACCTAAAAGCATTTTGGCTGATAATGCCACATATTTCAACAATGAAAATTTTAAATCACACTGGCGGAATCAAGGTATAAAAGTCGTATACTGTAGTATAAGACACCCGCAGACTAATGTCAGTGAACGATATGTGAGCGAGGTAATTAAAATGTTAAGATTATTGACTTACAATAACAATTTACTGTGGTACGATAAGTTGGACAAGGTAGAAAAATATTTGAACGAATCGCCACACACATTGACAGAACACACTCCATGTTATGTCATGACTGGCAGGTTACCAGAGAGACCGTGGACCACAAATGAACAGGAATTAAATTATAATGGAATTTTGCAAGGAATACGCGATAAACTACACAAATATAATGAAAACTATGAGAAAAGAATGAATGGAAGAATAAAAAGAAAAACAAAATTTAAAGTTGGTGATCAAGTTATCGTGAGGAGTCTCAGAGTAGGTAACAGATTTAGAAATCAGTGCGCTAAACTGCAGTTACCTTTCGAAGGCCCTTATTTTGTTAATAAAAAGGTTGCCGAGAACACATACGAGTTGATTAACCCGATCAACAATGTTATAAGAGGAAGGTTTAATCTATGTGATTTATATGAATTTGTCGAGGAAGACAAAGTAATATAATTACCACGATAAATGTAAATATTATGTTAATTTAGATTTGATTTTAGTTTGATTGATTTGAGAATATGAATATTTAATTTGTAAAGTTTGTAAATATTTGATAAGAATTGCCATTATGATTTTAATTTAATAGATTTTAAGTTTGAAAAGTATATTATTAAAAAAAACAGGACTTTGGTTATTTTATTTATAAAAATTTCAGTTGATTTTTCAGTTTTAGAAAGTCTTAAATTTATGAAATCTTCAATTTTGTATAAAAAAATAAAGAGGGTATTTAATGTCATGTTTTTTTTTATTAAATTAAGTTAATTATGAGTCTTTACGGTAATTTTAGTTGTTCAAATTTCATCACCCGATGAGAAGAAATTAAGTTTTTAAATAAAATAAAATAATATGTTGATTTGTAGTATAATCCTAAAAAGAGGAAAGCTTTAGTTATAAATTTCTAAAATAAATACTTACCAGATGAATTATTTGAGATCATTTCATAGTTTTGCTTAAGAATAAAGATGTTTTTAGATCGTAAAATCTTTGAATGAGAGGATGATGATTAATGATGATCAGGGCTGTAAATGATAATGCATTTAGGGCCTAAAACTTAAAATAAAAGTGTTTAAAAAAATTAAAAAGAGAAAGTCTAACAACAACAAATAAATCACTCACCGATTGAATTTGGCGCCATTGTTTTATGTTTGTAAATTGGTAATTTTGAAAATGGTAAGAACAAAATGCGCAGAATACAAAAAGGACATTGCGACTGAGACCACCAAACGTGTAAGTTGATAAAATTGTGTCTCTATAAAATATAAAAATTTAACCTGCAATCATAAAAAATTAGTTAAAATTTATAAATGTCGCAAACAACAAAACAAAGTTAATATTACTTACCTTCAATGAAGAGTGAATTAGTTAGTAAATAAGGAATTAATAAGTGGAATTATCAAACAAGTGCACGAAAAATCAAAACAAACAAAACTTTTAAACCAACAGTAGCCGTTTTAAACATGGGAAACAACAGCAAAATGATCACCGAGAGAGGCCGCTTCCAACTTAAGTACAGGGTGAGCGCATTATTGTGAAATAACACTTAAACATTTTTTTAAACAATTTAAAAACTACGTCGTGATGTTATAAAATTTTATTATTATTCATAATTTGAGGCATTACGTTAAATTTTCAGTTAGCTACGTTGCAACAATTACGATTTAAATAAATTGAAAATGTAGCTATGCGGCTTCTGGTTAATTATTAATCGTTCTTATGTTAGACAAAGATATAAAAACATTGTAAGATTTTATTTTAACTCAAGTAAATGTTAAAGGTTAAATTGGTAATTATTTAGAAAATTTCATAACTAATTTGAGTCATTAAATTTAAAATTTATCAACATATTATTGTTTTATTGAATAAGATTTTCCATAGAGTCTCATGTTGAAAGGTGTGTGCGCTCCAGCTAGGCGTTTTTCAGTAGCGGGTGGTTTTTGCGAATTTATACCGTTGGGGGCATAGCAATATACTGCCTTGCAGTCTCCACAGTGTAGCTTATAAACCCCGCTGTTGTGTAGGATATCGTTTTTTTTTTGTTGAGCATTTGTATCATTTTGTTATTTGTAATTTCTCTGCCATACTCATGTTCTCTCCTTTAAATATGGTTTTTAGTCTAGTGGTTGTTGGGCGCTGGTATACAAATTTTTGATTAAAGGATATAAGGGATAAAGGGGAAGGGAAATAAATACTAGAATAAAGGAACACATCAGAAAAAATTCAAACTCCAATGTGAGCGTACACCCGAGACAAAAAAACCCATAAACTTGATCAGTGAAGAACAGAAATATTGCATAAAATAAGAAAGGTATGAAGCTCACGCTACTCGAAGCATATGAAATTGAAAAACTAAAAAAAAACATCCAGAAGAGGACATTCTAAATGAACAACTAAATTTAGGATTTAAACCTTTATTCATGAACTTTATATCATGACTTATCAATATTTAGTTAACACACCTTTATATAGACAGTTTAAATTTTGCAGCGAACTTGCATTTTATTGTATTTATATTACAAATTATTTAATTACGTGTGATTGTATAATGTGTTTTATTTTTTATGATATCATAATTTATTTTTCCCCATTGCGGTAGGTAAGGTACTATATTTTGATCGTCATTTTAGTGACGAAAAGTCCCTTTTTGCCGGACTCCGTATTTACAAAATTTTTAAGGCCGGGACTGTTACTTTCCCGGCCGCAAAATGAGTCCGGGAAAGTTTTTCTCGGATTCATTTTGCGGCCAGGAAAGTAGCAGTCCAGGATCAGGAAATTTACTTTCACAGACAACTAAAATGCAATCATACACAATAATCAAAATAATACGTTTATTTATATATATATTTTTTCTTATATTGGTTTTTGTGTGCAAGATGTTCATTAAATTGTACGAGTCCTGGTCTCAAACATTTCCGAGAAGAACAGAAGTCAACTCTTCTCTTCGACATGCAACGCTGTTACCACAAGCAAAGCTACCTAAAACAATAATATTTCAATTAAAATAATGTTTTGATCAATGTAAGTTTTTAATTTGTTACCTTCATGAAGATCAGATGGGTCGTATCGTCTACTTCTTTCAAAAATTTTCTAATTTCTCCCTTAATTGGTAAAACTAATTGGTTTATAGCTTTAAAACTATTTTTTCTTATATTATACGCACTTTCATACTTTTCTTTTGATTTTGCTGGGTGGCAAAGATTGGACAGCAAACGAAACCAATTCTTGGATATTGGAACCTTCGGATAAATCGCTCATTTTGTCACAGAGATCTAGAACCAAAAAAATTATTAATATGATAATAAGATACCCCTATAAATTAATATTAATATAAATAGTTTATAATGATTACTGCTTACCTTAATAAAATAAAACTGTTGTGGTACATACATTTACATAATAATATAGCTATTTAAGTTTACAATAATTATTAATGTATTCGTGCTTGACAAAAATTTAACTACCGAAATTTGTTTTAAACAACTGTGCAACTTAGCAACGCTTTTAATTTAAAATTACACTTGCACACGCCTTCTAGTGCATACGCATAGTTAAATTACAAAATTTAATTTTTAGTATTTTATTCGAACCGCAATGAGGAAAAATCTTGTATGATACACGTAGGAAAGTTAATATTTCAGTACGCGGCTCTTTTTTGTACTCGGCTGCGCCTCGTACAAAAATATATCGCCTAGTACTGAAATATTCTACTTTCCATTACTAGTAACATAAATAGCTATTTCAACAGGATTTTCAACTGTTTTATCGTTTTGACACGTAAGTTATTTGATAGTGAGATGATGTAGGATTGTTTGAATGTGATGTAATTGAATTATTCCTTGTAGAGTATCCTGCAGATGGTTTGGAAATAAATTTTGAGTGTTCTCTGAGTGGTTGAAGTGATAATTGTGTGACCTTTGTGAAGCTCGACTTATTGGCATTACGTAGTCTCCCAGACTCCGAATCAGTGTAACCGTCACAAAAATCTAATTATGTCCACTTTTTCAGTTACAGGTTAAACCAAAATATTTGTGTTAAACTTTCTAAAAATTTCATTGCTTAACCCAAACTGTCAAAACCCAAAATGTCACAAACATATATGCCTGTAATTCTCGCGCAAATGTTGCATAGACCATGGACTGTTGTTATAACCAGGAAGATGAGTAAAAATCTATGCGTTTACTTTCATTTGTAGATTTTTTTATCTTGAAGTTTTAGAATGTTATATACAGGGTGCTGAATGACTGATGTCCGATTTCTTCACTTAAAGATATCCACACGATATAAGTATAAACATACCGATAACCAATCAAATTAATCAAGTGACCAAACAGACAACCGTTTTGATTGGTTATTGGTAGAGTACGGACTTTTAAGTATACAAAATCGTAAAAATAGTGATTAAAATAGCACAAAAAAATGCCATTATATGCATAAAAATTTGCACGATAAGCTACAAAAACGAGATTCGATGTAATCAGATATTTCTTTTTCTTCTCTGGTGTTGACGACGATGGAAATGGTTGGAAAACTTCTTCTAAATGTTTGGCAAATAATTCAGCTTTCTTTTTATCGTTTCTAGTCCACTTGTTACTTTTATCATCTTTAATTGGTGGATGCTGCAGTTGTGGTCTGTTAAGTTTTCTCGTTGCCTTTCAGAGAGAGTAATCTGTGGCCTCTAAGTATAGGTGTTAGGCTCTCTAAGTATTCTTGGATACCTTGGTTTTTGATTTCCATTATCATCTCTTTCAGCTCCTTATTGGATTTGTTAAGCTTGGCTTTGTTTTCTGTCGTCCTTATTTGCTGCCATTGTTTTTTAAATCTTTTTTCAGCGATTTTTTGTTGGATGATAAGTGAAACTCTTTCTTTTTGGTGAGTCGTGTTAATGTTAGAAGAAGCAGACCAAGCTGCTTTTTGAATATTTTTAGTTCGACATCGACTGCTGTTTTGATTTCATACTCTGTTGTCAGCCACTTACTTGGTGTGATTAGTTCGTCGAAGTTGTGTCTAAATAATTCCCAGTTTGTTTTTTTGTTGTATAGTGAGGGTTGTTTTTCTTTCTGTACTAATTGACTGAAGATTGTGACTATCACTGGGGAGTGATTGGATGATAAATCCAAGCACGATTCCGCCTTAGTAAGTTTGGTGTCAATGCCTTTTGCGATACAAAAGTCGATAAGGTTGGGTATTTTCTTGTTGTTCGAAGGCCAGTATGCAGGTTGTCCCGTTGAGATATAATGTAGATTATTTTCTTTCGTGGTTTTCACTAACTCTCTTCCTTTTGGATTAGTTAATCTTGAGAGTATGTTTCGCGTTGTAGTCGCCTCCTGCAATAAATTTGTTTCCCAATGTGCTGTAGAAATCTTCAAAATTATCTCTTTTGTTGTTATGTTTGGGCGGGCAGTATATCGCAGAGATGGTTATTGGACCTTGTCTATCCTCTAGAGTGATGCTATAGTAGCCTGCAAGTGTTCTTTGGCGTATTTGTTTCTTTCATGATGTCTGATGTTATTACGAATAATTATTGCTGATTTTTGATAGTGATCGTTTGTGAAGTGAGTTTCGTTTACCTATGAACTGGAGAGAGATCATTCTATCACCCTTCTTAGACTTATTATTAGTTCAACGAAAGGAAGATGGGACACTTACAACTGATATATAGGCATAGAAAACCCTCGTCTACTAACGGGTTCCTTAATTATAGTTCATCCCACCCTTTGAACCAAAAGATAAGTGTGATTAATACCATGAGATACAGAATATATACATGCGTACCTCATGAAACCGTTGCGTTGGTATGAAGCTTGATGACCTCAAACAGCAGCTGTTGAAGAATGGATATCCGGGTCGTCTTATTGATTGACATTTGTTTCATAATAATAAAAATACTTCTTCACGAGTGACCGACCAACAAAAAGTCGGAACCGGACAAGTAGGCGCCGCCAAATAGGCGACAGCCATATTGGCGTCGAGCCATTTAGGCGCCAGCCATTTGAGCACCAGCCATTTGAGCGCCTGCCTTTTAGGCGCCGAGCCATTTAGGCGCCGAGCCATTTAGGCGCCGAGTCATTTAGGCGCCAAATTTTTAACTATTGCTTACTTCTGTTCTTAGTTATTATATTGGTATTCTTTTTTTACGAATTATATTGAGAAAAAATTTACGGCGCTCTTATACAAGGGATTTCCTTTAGGGGCATTCTCTTTATAAAAAAGGTTTTGCCACAGGTCCCGGCTTGGCTCTCGACGACCCTGAAAGAACAGAACATGAAAAAACAGAAAACTGAAATAAATGAATATTAACAAAAGAGAAGTCGAAACAATGAGAATAATGGGTTAAATAAATTTGTTTAGGTAAAGTGTACTTTTAAAATTTTTTAACATTTTCCTAATATTCGCGTATGACCAAACAGTGTACTACTAGTTTAAGGTCCGGCTTTGGAAACTAATTAAAAAACTTAACTAAATTTTCAAAAATTAACCAATAGAAGACGTTTATTAGTATAATATTTTGAATTTTGCGGTTTTTTAGGTTGGTCAAAATTTAGCATATATATTGGTACTTATCAATAGTTTATATCTATCTAGAGTCTTGTGTTATAGTTACCTGAATTGTTAAATTTCAAGTTAAGATACAAATACAAAAAAAAATATTTGTGCGCCTAAATAGCTCGGCGCCTAAATATCTGGAGTCAAAATGGCTCGGCGCCTATATGGTTGGCACCTAAAAGGTTGGCTCCTAAATGGCTTAGCGCCCATATGGCTGGCGCCTAAACGGAGGCGCTTTTTCGGCGACGCCTATTTGTCCTAGACCGACAAAAAGTTACTCAAAAGGGTAAAGGTACTCCACCACATCTGACCGATCCAGATGTAACTGTTAAATTCAGCCAAGTTACTTTCCACCCATGGATTGAGAGTGTAAAATTAAACGTACCTTCAAGGATTATATGACGAGTGGTGAACTACGTCTTGCGTTAGACGGACTACAATTATTTAAATACCGGATGGAAAGGTCTGTTGGTTAAATAATTTAAAGAGAGGTTCTCGCTACCCGATTGCCTTATTCACCTTTACGGTAGCGTCCACTCTCTGTTATTTTATTTTTATTTTCATTCATTATCTTACAAATAACTGTCCAGTTATGCGTTTTAGACCATTGATGAATTTTTGCATTTGTAGTTTTCTATTTTGTTTGTTTAATATACTACCTTTTTAATTTACTATGTATATAAGGATACTATTCACACGCGTATTTGTATGTCGGATCTGTCTTCCAGATCTGTCCGCCATACAAATCCACATTTGTGTACCCCCGTGCTCGCTGGATATGTTGTGCTCGCCGTCTGTTGTGCAGGACGACGAGCACGAACAGCGAGCTGGATATCTCCGCATGTGAGTAGTGCAGAGCAGATTTGTCCGACACACTGTTCGTGTGCCGTATTTGTGTGCATAAATATTTTGTGGCTATATAGTACCATTGACTGACAGAGTTATCAAAACACGCAGCCATATGGAAGAATTGCAAATTCTCTGTCCTCTCACTCGAACGCACTCCGCGCACTATACCGTCCACACGTTCTAACGGAATGGATCGAGAGATTAATAATTATTGTTAATGAGGATTTACATTGAAAAATAACGCCATCTAGTTGTCGCGACAATTTAGTATTGCATTAAAACATACATATATGGGTGCGTGTCTTGATAACTCTGTCAGTCAACGCTAGTACATACGAGTGCACACTCAAATATGACTTTCCGTGACAATAAACAATTTTGGAAAAGTTTTATTGAACTACATTTTTTATATTGTCGTGTCCAAAATTCATTTTTAATTTTGAGTTTGATTTTTAATATTTTGTAATTTGTATAATTTTATAAAAATTTGTATTTGCTCGTTTTCTCCTCGGTGCGGCTTTAAGTTGGTAAATGACGTTAGGAAAAGACGGGGCTTTTGCCATTTTGAAGCCGCAAAGCATAGATGAGAGATAGTTTCTATCTCTACACCTTTTAGGCTTCTATACAACGTATAGGAAGAAGCCTTATGATCTGGCTCCGTGTCTGTCCGCATGATTAAAAGAAAAAGATTAACGCATTAAAAATTCTGATAAAATAAAGCCCAAATAATTTAATCTATCAAAAATCAGATCTCACGTTTTTCAAAAAATTTTACTTACTATATAGAATATTTTTAGATTGGTATTAATTATTCAGATTATCTATACATTTTAATCCGATACTCGATATTAAAATAACAACACTAAATCGTCTCATCATCATCAATTTGTTTTTTTAATATTTCTAATACTTCTCTTCCTGCTTCAGCTTCTTCTTGTTTAAATTTTTTTAACGTATTTGCGGACAATTCCTCTTCCGCCTTACGCTTACTTGCTTCTTTTCTTTTGAATGCCTCTGCACGTTTCAACTCCACCCGGTGCATAGGATATTTCTACCGTTAGCGTTTTTAGATTTTACATATAACTCCTATATTAATTAAAATTATTAGCTCTTGAAAATACAATAAATATGATTATCAATAACGAGCTACAAGATACATTTAAATCTTATTGTATGGATTTCGCAATCCTATACGTTTAAAATTGTAAAAAAATATATTTATGATTGAAAGTGCTTACTGTTCATTGATACGAAAAAATATGCAAATTATGTGAAATAGTCTGCGACAAATGGGCCCTAGTTGTTTCGAATTTCTGATTCTCATCAGGCAAACCTAAAAAATGTAATTAACGCGTACAGTATTCAATTCAATTTTGCTTTTATTTTTGTAATGTCAAATAATTTTGAAATTTTTTATATTTTTTTCTATCATATTGAATTGAATACTGTACGCGTTAATTACATTTTTTAGGTTTGCCTGATGAGAATCAGAAATTCGAAACAACTAGGGCCCATTTGTCGCAGACTATTTCACATAATTTGCATATTTTTTCGTATCAATGAACAGTAAGCACTTTCAATCATAAATATATTTTTTTACAATTTTAAACGTATAGGATTGCGAAATCCATACAATAAGATTTAAATGTATCTTGTAGCTCGTTATTGATAATCATATTTATTATAACTCCTATATACTCTATAAACTTATATCCGTTGATCCGCTGATCCGCCGATCCGTTGATCCGTTGATACTCTACGGCTAATCGTGTCTACGGCTAATTAGATGACCTAATATCGACGCAATGAATTCAAAGTGAAAGAATAATTTTTCATACGTTATTCTTTTTATTGGAAAGCTTTTGGTTATACAATATATAAAATGTTTACTTACCCCCCTTTCTTACTCCCTTATTTTGCGTCAATGTATCATCTGATCAACGTATCGACGGATAATTATATAATATATTATATTATAATTATAATATAATATAAAATAGCTTATAATAAAATAAAGCCCAAACAATTTAATCTATCAAAAAGTAGATGTACAGAAACCTAAGAACTGTCTCAAAAGCGAGTTCCACCTTGTTCCAATTGTTTTTGAGAAATCCTCAATTGTAATTAATATTTTTCAATTGATATTGAGAAGTCCTCAATTGTAATAAATTAATATTTTCTAATTGATATTAAGAAGTCGTCAAATGAAAATGAGAAAGCGTCAAATGAAGTTGAGAAAACGTCAATTGTAATACGGAAAGCATATTAATTTTAATTTTAAAGCAATATTTTAATTATATTTATTTATTGGTATTATATAACAAATACAGCATAAATTGTTCTTGTTCATTGCCATATCTTAAATCACATTTTTAGCGACCGACTTCCATATCTTCCATTGCTAAGGCTCTTGCGTGGTGCGTTGTGCAGTGTTGTGCAGCACGAGCACAATCTCCTCCAGTTACGGTGTTCTTTGTCCGATCTATTATTTCCTCTAAATAGGCCAGTTTTTGTTCCGTAAGATTAGGCCCTTGGACATTGGGAAGTCGAATATTACTTTTCGCTTCTGCCTTGATTTTCTACCATATGTATTCAATGGGATTCAGCATGGGAGAGTAAGGTCCTAGCTGCAACAGAGTTGCTGTCGTTCCATCAAACAGAGTTTCCAAACTTGAATGGCAAGGCGGGTTGTCTATTACAAGTACTAAGTCAGACAGTTTATGTTCCATATCTTGCCATTGCTGCATTAATGCCCTTACCCAATCACTGGCTAATTCTGCAGTAAACGATCCTCTTCTACGTTCCATACTTATAACCCCAGCCACAGATATTGGTCCAATTAGATGAACGTTAGGTCCTCTTGAAGCTGGAAGTACTTGAACTGCTCTATCGCCAATTCTTGAACGGCCTTGCGTTCGATAACAAAACAAATTAAAGTTGGTTTCATCCATCCAAACAATTTGCTTTACTTGTTCTATGTAAGTGTTCAAACTTTGAACATATTCAGAACGTTTTCTTTTGTTAACGAGCGAATTCATAGTTACTGGTTCAGTGTGCACTTTTTTTATAGTATAAAACCTATTTCGTAAATAGTTGCTTATGGTTGACAACGATATCTGCTTGTGGAAATCGATTATCACATTTTCTTGCAATTGTTTTAATGTTATATTACAATCGTCTTCTACCCATGAAATAATCACATCAATTTCATCTTCAATAAGACATTTTGGCTTTAAGCCTACTTTATTATTCATTTCAGCACGCCCAGATCGCAGCCAGTTATATGCTGTTTGTAGTTAATGTTGAAAGTTTTAACCAACACAACCCAATCTTCACCTCGATTGGCACAAGTTGCTATTCTAAAACGATCTTCTTCTGAATTTGTTTTGTATTGTGCTCTTGCAACCGTTTTGCTGCCAGTCAGAGAAGTTTCGCAAACAGGACAAATGGCATCCGGTATATTAATTCTTGGATTTGCGCACCGTGTGTGAAGTAAATGTAGGCACGGCAGCAGTCGTACTACTGAACCTATTGAAACCACAAATAGCGCAATTGCTTTTAAACTCCATTATAATTAAAACTGAAATAATCTCTCATAATATCTTGATTGGTGCAATCCACGTCATCAAAGATAAATATCGAGATTGGTTTGATATCAATTGGCGATGGCACATCTTTCTCGCTTTCATATTCAAAATAACCAACCCCCTTTATAGGTTTCAAAACGTCTTTCAAAAATTGGTATTTTGGTTGAAATATTGATTTGGAATATAAATAGATATTTTCAAAACGAAGTCCATTGGGGTGAAGAAGTAAACAGAGAAGAGCGTTAGTTTTACCACAGCCAGAATAACCAACCATCAAACCCATTTTTGATGCACACCCCAACAAAACACCATGCTTGGGAAAAGTAATAGTTTGAACATCATGGTTTAATATGGGAAGTAGATGATGTTGCTTCACTAAACGCATTTTTACTTATGATTTTGATATATCAGTCGCTGTCGTATTCACTACTCAGAAATCCATCGTAATACTCAACAACTTCATCGACATCATCATCTTCATCTAACTCCCCCAGGGCCTGCAGGACGTCATCGAACCCGGTTAATGCAGGCTGGTTGGACTGGGTGGGCACAAGACGGCTGTGGGTTGCTGTTGGAATTTGTTGGGTGGTCTGCGGTACCTCAAGCTTGGGGAGTTTTATCTTACTTAACACACCCTCGTCGGTAATCACTAAATATCTTTTTGTCCTGGTACGACATACCGCACAAGTTTTTAATTCACATACACTTAACCAGGCCTGGACACATCTAAGACAAAACTTGTGATGACAAGGCAAATTTGCCATCGAACCTTTCACAGTATCGAGACATATTGAACAGAGCATAGTGCTTACGTTGAATGAAAAAATTCATACAATATATACATATACCGGGTGCTGAATGAGTTAGCCGAACATAGGAAATTAACATGTAAAAACTTATTTATGGAAATTCCTGCTTCCCTAATTATTTTAGAGAAAAAATTAAAGACATAAAAATAATGCAGAAATATAAACTACAAATGATAAGACCATTAGATTTCATCTCACTTTTACTTAAAAGGTAAAAAATGCTTTCGAAATTGTTAAAATTTTCATTTATCGCACTGGCCATGTAAATAAATTCAATTTAATTTATATTTTCCAAAATAATTACCATGGAAACTTTCATGGTAAGTCCGATAAATGAAACTTTTAACAATTTCAAAAGCATTTTTTGGTTTTTTAAGTAAAAGTTAGATAAAATCTAATGCTTTTATCATTCGTAGTTTATATTTCTGCATTCTTTTTGTGTCTTTCATTTTTTCTCTAAAATAATTAGGGAAGCAGGAATTTGCATAAATAAGTTTTTACATGTTAATTTCCTATGTTCGGCTAACTCATTCAGCACCCGGTATATATATATATACAGCGGTATACAGCGGTATATGGCGATATATAGCGGTATATGGCGATATATAGCGGTATATGGCGATATATAGCGGTATATGATGGTATATAACGATATTTAACGTAATACCACAGTAGTAACTACACTACACCGATATCGGTAATAAACACTTTTCTAATACCTTTAAAAGAAAAATGTAAAACAATAAATTTCAGTCAACATTTGTAATGCAATGCTGATACATCGTAGACACGGTGCTGGACTAGTTAATAATATAATAAATAAACTACCCTTTGAATTACATATTCCGGGTTATAGGTATCTAATATATACTCTAAGTATTTAAGAATTATGAATTTAATAATATTTTTTAAAGATTTTGCGGCCCCGGTACGAAGTTAAAACAACGTTTAGATAGAGGTGATTCTGGCATTAACCAACTAGATGAAGGTTGTAAAGAGCACGATATAGCATATTCAAATTTTAAAGATATATCTGAAAGACATAAAGCAGATAAAATACTAGCCGATAAAGCTACACATAGAATACATTCGAAGGATTCATCACTTGCAGAAAAAATCGCTGCTATTGGTGTAGCAGGAGTTATGAAAGCTAAAGTAAAAATGGGGATGGGTTGTAAAAGATCTAAAAAACCATCGTTTAGACAGTTGTTGAAAAAAACCACAGACGTTTTACGTCGAAGTAAAAGCTCAGATTTATTAACTAATGCGAAAATCGCTCTTTCGACCATTAAGCGGAAACCTAAGAAACCACGAGTTATTCCAATACCAAAAACTGGTGGATTCCTACCTCTAATCCCCATATTTGCCGCTCTAAGTGCTTTAGGAGCTTTGGGTGATGGTGCTGCAGGAATCGTTAAAGCCGTTAATGATTCAAAAAGTGCCAGCGAAAATTTAAAAGAGGCTCAACGACATAATAAAAACATGGAAGCAATTGCAATAGGCAAAGGTCTTTATTTAAAACCATATAAAAGTGGACTTGGATCTAAAGCCATATTCAAAAAACTAATAGCATCGCTACCGAAAAAACCACCAACAAACATCGATTTACTTCGATTTGTTAAAAAATTTAAAATTCCACATTTTAGAGGTGTGTTTATGAAAAATACTTTACCGAAAAAAATATATATGCTTGAATGTGGTATAATTAATCTGGAGGAGGATTTTAAATCCGGTTCTCATTGGACTGCATATGTTAAACATCATAATGATATTTCATATTTCGATAGTTATGGAAATCTACCTCCACCTCCACAATTAATAAAATATTTCGGTAGCAATAAGAAAATTAAATATAATTATGACAGATATCAAAAGTATAATTCATTTAATTGTGGACATCTGTGTTTAGACTTTTTATATTGGCATTCCACTAATTATTTACATCAGTGTTAAGTCAACCACCCACGAAATGTCATATGTAATCAGTGTAAGCGGTAATAGCTCCGAATTGTATTCGGAAATTAATCCGACTATAATATGCTGATGATGGACAATATGCACTAGCTTTAACAAATTTTGAAACTTATCACACAATACATAATGTTAGGGTTGGTTGTAATAAATTTTACTATGGTGATGATGATGTTGTTTTCTCGGTACCCGATGGTGCCATGAGTATTGAGAAGTTTGTTAAAAAATGTACAAACGCATTTAAAAAATCCCCATGCTATTTCCATTGTTTCGACAAATAATAATAAAATAGTTTTAGAATGTGCATCTTCGGCTAATTCTGAGAGAGACGATAGTGTATTAAAAAGTCTTACATTCAAGACAACAAGCATAAAATCAAAACAATACACATTAGAGTTAAAAGATGTAATTTTACACAACACTCGAAAAGTGAATCAGTTTTATTATACTAGTGAAAAAAGTATTAGCTTTAACCTTGATTTAGGCTCTTATGAACTCAATCAAGTTCTAGCACCAATAAAAAAATATATATATAATCAAGTGCCTAATAAGTTCATTATGACAGATTTTGAAGTGCGTTTAAAATCACTACCAAAATCACTCAATAACGACAAAGAAATTGAAGGCGATATTAAACCACTATTGGGTTTTATAAAAGAAGGAAATGGGGATTATGTATTAAATTTATCTAAAACGCAAACCAAAATATTGAAAACTTACAATATATTTTATACGGATTTGGAGAAAATTATTGAAATTCCTAGTGGGGCTTATGAAATCAGTGATATTCAATCATATTTATAAACACAGTAAAGCGTCGAACACACCACAGCGATCGCGGTGGCGATCAAATGTAACCTATGTAAGCTTATGTACCTTTGCACACCAATGGCGATCAGCTGAATTTTTGCTTGCGTTTGGCCGTGCGATATCGTAGCGATCGCGATGGTTATTACAATGCAAATATAAAATCGCATGCACCTTTGAATATTGACTACAAACATCAAAATTTTTGCTCACGTTTGTTTTTGCTGTTGTGTTGCGATCGCGGTAGAACGCTGCGTGCTGCGTTTGGCCGTGCGATATTAAAAAAAGAATGGAAAGCAACGATAATTTTGTCGTAATTTTAATTGAGAGTATTAAAAATCATAAAATTTTATACGATTTATCTAAACCAGAATACAAACACATACGTAAAAAAAATAAAGTATGGGATATTCTTGTAAAATTTTTATGATTAGTTAACAATTTTAATGATTAGTAATGATCAAAATTCTTAAGGATAACAACAAATAAGCGGTCAGACATTGAAAACTCCAAATTTTGTAACATCTCCGGGCGAGGGGTAAACCATGGGTAACAATTGTGTACACCAGATTTCCTCCCACTTCGGACTTCCCAGACTTCCCGGACTTCACAGACTTCCCCGGACTGCCTCAGACTTCCCCGGACTTCCTCAAACTTTCCGGACTTCCCCAGACTTCCTCGGACTTCCCAGACTTCCTACAAGCTGTACACCAGACTTCCCGGGAGATTTACCCCTCGATCTCCGGGGATAATTCTGTTCACATACCCCGAAAACGGTTTTTTGAGTCTGCTGTTGTTTAAAATTGTTAATATTTTGATAAACTTGCCGTGAAATAATATCCCACATATTTTCTATAGGGTTTAAATCAAACCTGTAGAGTGGCCACTTCAAAACTGCAATATTTTTTATTTACACCATCCCTAGGTCCTTGGTGGTCCTGAAACCACGAATGGCAGCATAATATTGTTAGTAAATAAAATTTACACTCAACAAGTTTGATGTATACCTTATAGAAAACATGTGGGATATTATTTTACGACAGGTTTATTAAAATATTAACAGCTTTAATCAACCGAAGGGTTGAAAAACCATATTCGGGATATATGAAAAGAATTATTCTAGGAGATATTGCAAAATTTGGATTTTTTAATGTCTGACCGCTTATTTGTTGTTATTCTTAAGAATCTTGATCATTACTAATCATTAAAATTGTTTAAATCTATTAAATTTCCAAAAAATTTCGATGGTGAGTCTATGGTTTAGTATTACTATTAATAAAATAAAATTATACAAATCAATTAAAATAATAATTACTTAAGATTTCTTAAATAACATAAATGAGGCTATTCTTATTTCCTGTACTGTATAATGTGTGGAATTCATCTTCTTATAAGTTATAACTTATAAGAATAAAAATGACGATTAATTTGTATGCATGTTCCTCTTCCAACAGTGCCAATAGAAGTACCTCCTTCTTAAATTGATCCTCGTTGTCATTGCAATGCAATATTTTGCATTTTTTATTAAAAAAATTTTTTTCCTTATGTCAGAATTAGATCGCAATTGCGATATAAATCGCGGTGTGTGCAGGCACTTAATCGCCACCGCGATCGCTACCGCTACCGCCACCGTGATCGCTGTGGTGTGTTCGACGCTTTAAGCATCACCAATACCGCCCTAGAACTCACAGTAAATGCTAATACTTCAAAAGTGAATATTAAATGTACTGAACGTATTAATTTTAATAAACCCGATAGTATAGGACCATTATTGGGTTTTGATAAGAAATACATCGGTAAAAATACTCCAGTAGTATCTGATCATGGTGTCAATATTTTATCAGCTAACACTGTCTGTATTGAGTGTAATATTACGACCGGTTCTTATAGAAATGGAAAGCTGAGTCATGTAGTACATGAGTTTTTTCCATTAGTTCCACTTGGATATAAAATAGTTGAAACCCCATCTAATGTCATTTATTTACCTATAACAACTAAATTTATAACAAATATTTCAGTTAGAATAATAGATCAGAACGATCAGGTTATAGATTTTAGGGAAGAAATATCAATAAGGTTTCATTTAAAAAAACTCTAAAGATGGTAATCCAATATTCTAGAAATACATATCAACAATATAAGCATCTGTCTAACATAAAAAGCATCAGTCGAAAACCTTCCACAGGTTTGATAACACCAATTAATAGGGCGTTTTTGAAAGCTTTAGGTTATAAAGTGCTTGTGTAAAGATGGGGATTTTGGATATTGCAGAAACAATTATAGAAGATAATTCGATTACAAATGCAGAATTTCATACATATCAACCATATGCTTCCACATCATTTGCTAATAGCGATGAAATTAGAATCCCTATTCAACAGCTGGATGCATATACAGCACCTAGTCTTAGCTATCTTTATATTGAAGGCTCGCTAAAAACAGATGGTGGAATTACTTCACAGACAGCCAATTTCATTAACAATGGTGTAGCTTTTTTATTCAGCGAAGTTAGATATGAGTTAAACGGAGTTGTAATGGATTCCTCTAGAAATCCAGGTGTTACCACTACGATGAAATCATATACATCATACTCCGAAAACGAATGCTTAAAATTAAAAAATGCTGGGTGGAATCCAAAAACAAATAAAGAAATGGTACTAAATCAAGGTTTTGATGGCATTTTAATGCTTGCATACCATTTAAGATGCTTTTGGGTTTTTGTGAGGATTATAATAAAATCATATTGAATGCAAAACAAGAATTGGTATTGATAAGAAGTAACAGCGATGTAAACGCATTGGAATCTTCAAAGGCTGATGAAAAGCTTCATGTTACTATTAAAAAACTATTTTGGAAAGTACCACACATAACGGTTTCGTTGGAGGAACAGCTACGTTTAACAAAGTACATCGATAAAAACATAGAAATCCCCATAGCATTTAGGTCGTGGGAACTTCACGAATATCCGCAACTACCTTTAACAAATCGTCATTCATGGACCGTAAAAACTTCCACTCAAGTAGAAACACCTAGAATGATAATAATAGCATTTTCAACAAATAGAAAAAACGAAATTAATAGAGATATGAGTAAATTTGATTTTTACAATTTGGTAAATTTAAACGTTTATTTAAATTCAGAGCGTTACTCCTATGATAATTTAAATATAAACTATCAGAAAAATTCTTTTTCAATTTTATATGAAATGTTTGCAAATTTTCAACAAACATACGTATTATGGTAAAGAAAACGAACCAATGTTTACACCTGAAGAATTTAAAGCTAATGCTCCAATGGTAGTAGTAGATTGCACTCGTCAGAAGGAAGGTCTTAGCAAAGGACCAATAGAAGTAAGAGTAGAATTCGAAAATAGTGATAATATATATGAACACACAGCCCGTTACTGTTTAATTCTACATGATCGCATGTTTAGCTATAATCCACTTACAAATTCGGTGAAACAAATATGAATAATAATAATAATAATAATGTATTAGTGTTGGATGTGCAGGGGTTTAATACCTCCAAGAAAGAATTTTCACCTAAGGAGCTAGCTGTTTATGATGGTTTCAAAACAGCTCATTACATCTTTAAACCACTTTATCGATTTAATTGTTTGCCTATGGAATTCCAAAAGCAAGCAAACTATTTGATGAATAATCACCATGGTATATTATGGGGGAGTGGGTTTACACCTTATCATAAATTTAATGAAATTGTGAAACATTTAACTTCATCTGTTGATGTTGTATATGTGAAAGGACGCGAGAAGACATTATTCATCCAAAAAGTAATTGACAAACCGGTGATAGAATTGGATGAACAACCTGCACTATCAAAAGTGCACTCGCTATCAAATTGTATCTGTGCACTGACTAATGTATTTTATTTATATAACAATTTTATTATGCATGAATAAATTGATTTTTTTTTTATATTTTTTTTATTGTGGGGTTAGTTTGTTATAGTTAGTACATGAAGAGCAGTTGCGTGATAGCCATGTGGGTATATGCTGAAGAAGAAGGTCGCCTTTTTTCATTTAGAGATTGGAAACACCCCTTTGTAGATTCGAAGGAGTTAACAAAAGCTGGGTTTTACAATTTACGAAATGACGATAATGTGCGGTGTGCGTATTGTGCAATCATTATTGGTAGTTGGGAAAAGGGGGATAATCCTATAGAAGAACATAAAAAATGGTCTCCAAGTTGTCCTTTTATTATAAAAGGGGAATCGCTTATAAAAATGCATGCGACAGAAGAAGGTCGACTTATTTTGTTTAAAAATTGGGGTTATACCTTTATAGACCCTAACGAATTAGCAAATTCAGGATTTTACAGCTTAGGGAGTGGTGATATTGTTCAGTGTGCGTTTTGTGCAATCGTTATAGGAAATTGGAAAAATGGGGATATTCCTAGAGTAAAACATGGGGAAATATCTCCAAAATGACCCATGACTGGACATGATGTTTGTGGGATATACAAAGTTTTTCCTAATTCAATACCAGAAAATTACATAAATATAACTACAAAAGTTGAAGATCTAAATGATTCCGATGAAAAATTATCCGAAATTATCCCACTACTAGGATACAAAGCTGAAGATCAATTTTGTTGGAAAGCTAACAATAAACTCGCTTGCCCATCTTGTATATTACAATAGTTGTAAAAAGAAAAACGAGATTTTGTGAGTTTAATAAAAAAAAGATTGAAAATTATTTTGTTATTTTACATAATACGATAGGTTAGGTATGTACTCACAAACATGATGATGATATTGTAAATACATACCTAACCTATCGTATTATTATTTACATATTTGTTTTATTTCGGATATGGATTAATAAAAAAGATTTATTAAATTTTAATTGTTGTTTTTATTTTGTTTTACAGGAAAAGTTTACATTGCCTCAATTTAACTCTTAAACTGATATATGCAGCCGTTCATCATCATCATCATCAACCACACGTATAAGACCGCGGTCCGTTACGTCACTCAAAATTGATTTCGCCATCTCTTTCTGGGGCGACCTACGGATCTTCTTCCTCTGGGTTTATATTGGTACAGTTTCTTTGGTATTCTGGAGTTATCCATTCTATCCAGATGCTCCCTCCATGCTATTCTGTACTCCTTCATTCTCTCATTTAAACTGTATATGCTTAGCTCGTTTCTTATATCAGTATTTCTTTTTCTATCGGTTCTTTGACAACCGGCCACTGCTCGTAGGAATCTCATTTCGGCGCTTTGTAATCGTTGCTCATTTTCTTTTGTTACTGTCCAAGTTTCGCTGCCGTATGTAATGCTTGGTATAGAAATAGTTTTATAAAATTTTATTGCCGTGCTCTGGTTTGCTCTATTTTTGAAAGTTCTTTTTATTGTTCCGTTGATGTAATTAAATTTTTCGATTTTGTTGTTTATATCAGCTTCTTCAAATATAGATATTAGGCTTCCTAGAAAATTGAAGGATTTTATTTGCTCTATTGGCTGATCATATAGAACTATCTTTGATCTTACTTGTTCTTGTCCTATGAACGCCATTACTTTTGTTTTATTTGTAGATATGATCATGTTATAATTTTCCGCGACCTGGCTTAACTTGAATAGTGCGAACTGCAGGGAGTCTTCACTGTCGGCTATTATGGCTTGGTCGTCCGCAAAAAGGATTGTTAATACAAAAGCTTTGCTGTTTAAGTTTGCTGTATAGTGGGGTATTTGGTCCTTCCATTTTCGTATAGCGTCGTCAATATATAAGGTGAACAGTGTCGGTGATATATTACACCCTTGTCTTACCCCTGTATTTATTGATTTTTTTGTCTCTTCTTTTCTTGCTATACATATTTGAGTATCTTGGTACATTTCTTTTATTACTTCTATTATATGTTGTTAAAATATATAATATACAGTACCGTGCAATCGAATTAGGGCCACTCACAATTTTTTATTTTTTTAAATGTAATTGTTTAAATTTAGTAAATTTTCAATTTCTGCCAAGTAATATCTATTCAAAAACAATTAAAAACACGCTTTGTAAAAGCAGGTATTAAATTTCACCCTAAAGGACATACCATGATTTGAATTTCTAAAATCCAGGTATATGGGTATTTAACGTGGGGTAGTTTTGTCCGTTGTTGGTCATTGTTTAAGGGACTTGCGAATATAACTGTGCTCTATTATGGTTCAGTCCACCCGACAAGAGTTGTAAACAAGTTGGTTATTGTGTATTTTGATTGTTAGTGTTATTTTTATTCGACCACGTGTTAATTTAAATTTTCAAGTTTTAAAAATTATTTTTACGAAATGGGTAAAAATAAGGACCTTAAATGGGATAAGAAAGTTAAGATTGAGGGTCTTTTAAGATCTGGAAATTATAGCAATCTTTTTGACAGCGGAGCCAATGAATCGCGGGTTTTAGTCTTTGGAACTAGGAGGAACTTGGATTTAATGCAACACTGTGATCACTGGTATGCCGATGGGACCTTCAAGTCAACCCCTCCTCTGTTTATGCAACTCTTTACTATACACGCAGTTCGTTACAACAACGTGTTGCCTACACTGTATTGCCTTCTTCCCACCAAAGAAAAGCAGTCATATTCTCGGGTGCTTTTAGCGGTAAAAGACCTGATCCCAGGCGTAAATCCAGTCTCTGTTATGACTGATTTTGAGCAGGCCCAGATTCAGGCCTTTAAAGACAATTTCCCTGCCATTTCTAACAGGGGATGTTTTTTCCATTTTAGCCAGTGCATATGGAGAATAATTCAGAGATCTCCTGATGTACGAAGAAAGTACGAGGATGCAGAAAACACTGACTTTGCACATAAAGTTCGATATCTGGCGGCTCTTGCATTTGTTCCCGTTGTGGATGTTGTAGACATCTACCAGAGACTTATGCAGCACCCATTTTTTGAAGCTAATGAAGAGTTTTTAGCGGATATTACCGATTACTTTGAAAGTACCTGGATAGGAAAACTCAGGGCGAACGGCACCCGAAGATACCCCAAATATTCCCACACCCTTTGGAATTGTTACGAGGCCACGGTTGAAGGTCTTCCAAAAACGAATAACTCTGTAGAGGGTTGGCACCGTTCCTTTAGTTCCATGTTAAGTGCCAATCACCCAACGATTTGGAAATTTATCCAGGTACTCCGAAAAGAGCAGAGTTTAAACGATTTTCGGATCAATCAATATGTTGCAGGTCAAGCTGCAGCTCAAGGCCGTCGTGTCTATCGAGACACAGCCAATCGAATTCAACTGATTGTATCCGAGTACGAAGCGCGTATTCATTCTCTGGACGAATATTTGGGAGGAATAGCCCACAATTTCCAATTGCAATGCTGTTAAAATTTCAATAAATATTTTAGCATTATTTTATTGTAAAAATTGTTTAAATATAGTTGACCTTTCATTGTATAAATGTATTTATTGTATTTATTTCCCACCCCCACATTCAAACTAATATTCATAATATTTTTTACTTAAATAAGTTTTTTATTATTTTTAATATAAACTGCAATTTTCTATTTTTATTCTTTAAAAATTGTTTGTTTTGATTTAAAGCCCAGAACCAGGTATAAAGGCGTCCCTTTACCTCACGGCGTTATTAAGATGGCGTAATTGGGCACGGCCATCTTGTGACGGCGCTATTGCCATACGGTATTATTGGGCAACGGCCATTTTGTGACGGCGTATTTTCCACGGCGTTATTGCAACGGCGTTTTTGGGGACGGCGTCTTTCCCACGGCGTTCTTGAAACGGCGTCTTTGGAGACGGCGTTTTGACGTGGAACCGTTGTTCCATATCGCTGCTATGAAATAAATTAAAGTTGAATTCATTTTAACTACGACCACCACCAACAAACACGTCTATTTCGTTTAAGATATTGACGATTAATAATTAGTTTTGTAATACCCAATCACTATTTGGATTAAATACACACAGGTGTTCTTTTTTTATAATAATTTTTATTATATTTCACCATTAATACATTCTACCAATTTATTTTCTATTACAAGACCATATGGTAGAAAATCTATTATTCCACATATAATATCGGTAAACTTTTTATTATTTAATATTCTACAAAATGTTTCCAATGTAATTAACTTTTTTAAAAATTTATCACATGTCTCCTCTTGGGCTCCATACTTCGCTGCCATATCTTCAGCCTCCTGCAAGTTTGGATACCCTGATAACATATATACAGCACCATGATGAATATCGAATGCCATATCTGATAAAGTACACTTCATTCGCTCGACAGCTGAATGTAGATCCACAGCTTTCGGATAATGTTGTTCCGCATATGCCATCCACATCCTATAATTTAATTACATTAGCAATTTCCAGATCAACGATAATTTTTTCAGGAAAAAATTCAATATCTCCATAAGTGTATATGCGTTGTGTCCTTCCTTCCCCTAATTCACTTATTCCGTCCTCTTTATGGACTAACTTCTATTTATCACTTCCTCGTATGACTATCCCCTTTTCTCCTACTTCGTCCCCCTCTTAGGACTGACCTCCTACTTATAACTTGTTAATATAATTATTCTCCTTTTCTCCTAACCCGCCAAATTTTAAATAACTTCCTCGTCTTTGGTCAACCTCCTACTTTAACGAACCTATCGTATCATCCTGTTCTCATCATTATTCATTTTTCCTGTTTTTAAACACAAATTTATTTTCCAAAAATATCATCAATAATCTAACCTATAACTACTTATCTAACTTAATTCTAACTATCGTCTCTCTCCAAATTTTCCCCTGACACGTAGGGATAGAGCATGTTCACATGGAACTTTCCTCTAATATCATCGTCATTCATGTACTTTAATTCATATGTGTTTTCGTAAATTATCCTATTGATAACGTACGGTCCTTCATGTGGCAACTGTAGTTTTGCACATATTCCCTGTTCCCTATTCGCAGCACGTAGAGCTTTCACAATTACCAAGTCGCCTATTTCGAATGTTCATCTCTTACGAATTCGGCGGTTTGACTTTTCCTCATAACGCCTAGAACATTTGCGGACATTTTCCATTGCCTTTTGCAGGTTTTCTGCATAATTTTGCCCCTTTAAGCGTACTACCCAAGGACGTTCTGGTGCTGTGCCCTTCATCAAATACCAAGGAGAAAACTTGGTTTTCACACTCGGTGTCCAGTTTATAAAATCTTCTACTTCTTGTAATCTATTTAGCCACTCCCCGTGTTCTTTGTGTGTTAGGATCCTTAAAAATTTTACCACCTCCTGAATGATTCTTTCTGTTGGGTTAGCTTGTGGGTGTCTAATACTGGTAAAAACCACGTCAATACCCTGACTTTCCCAATGTTCAATGAACCTTTCATTGTTAAAGTACGTTGCATTATCTGCAAGGATTCGATGAGGTCGAACTACCTCAGTAATGTACTTTTCTAACAGTTGAATTGATAAAGTTGTGTTACACCTTAGCGTCGGATATAGCTTTACGAATTTGGTGCATATGTCATATACTACGAATACATTTTTAAAATTATTTTCTGTGTCTACAAGATTGCTCAGATAATCGATCGCAACTAATTCTCCTGGATTGTTAATGACTATACTTTTAACGCTGTTTTGACTCATGTGGTTTTTGTATTTTGCCATACAACATAATTGACACTTGGCAATAGTTAATTTTATGATTGGTAAATCTCTTACGCAGAAGAAATTTTCTCTGAATATCATCCAGGTACGACGAATACCCGCATGTCCATACCGCAAGTGTAAGTCAAGACAAATTTTTCTTGTTGATTCTGCATTAATCACATAGAGTTCCTCCCCTTGAATTGTTTTTATTAACATCTCCCCCCTGAAACTATAACCCCTGTATTGATTTTCCCTAATTAATTTTTCCCTAATATCATTAAAAATCGCGTCCCTTTGAATTTCCATTATTGATTCCCTTGAGTAGCAACCTTCTTCCCTATTTAGTTCATTTAAAGCAATTAAAATATTTTTCAAATTATTCCCCTTAATTTCGTCTTTTCTGCTGAGGGCATCCGCGATAAAATTGTCTTTTCCTGCTCTATGCACTATGTCAAACGAGTATTCTTGAATTAACAAAGAATTAAATTGAATTAACATACGATTATTTGAAAATCGCGTGGTCATAAGGAAAGTGAGAGACGCGTGATCTGTCTCGATGGTAAATCTTTTGCCTAAGAGATAAAACTTGAGTTTGGTTAAAGCGTAAACGATGGCCAGCATTTTCTTCTCAGAAACCGTGTACTTGAGCTCATGACCACGTAAACCTCGAGATGTAAAATATATTGGCACCTCGAAATTGTCCTCTATTTGTTTCCTCAACACAGCTGAAACTGCAAAATCGCTCGCATCGGTACGTAACACAAATCTTAATTTAAAATTAGGGTGTATCAAAGATAAATTAGCAAAAAACTGTTGTTTGATGTTTTGAAAGGCTTCCTCTTGTTCCTTACCCCATTTCCACTTGACCCCCTTTTTTAGTAATGAAATTAAATTTAGAGTCTTGTCCGAAAAGTTGTTAATGAATTTTTTATAATAATTTATAATTCCTAGGAATCCCCGTAATGTACGTAAATTTTTCGGTTGTGGATACTGTCGCACTTCCTCCAACCTTTCATTATCTATTGCTATCCCGGTTTCGCTGATGATGTAGCCTAAATACTTTACCCTTGTTTTCATGAATTGACATTTTTTGAGATTTAATTTCAAACCCGTTTGTTCTAACTTATCGAGTATCACTTTTAAGTGTCTTAAGTGGTCCTCTCTATTTTTACTGAACACCAACAGATCGTCCACGTAATATCCGCAAAATTCCTCGTACATATAATTCTAATATGATTTGCATCACTTTTACCAAAGCTGACAAAGATGTTGAAAGCCCAAATGGTACAACTAAAAATTGGTATGTGTTGCCATCCACACTGAACCCGGTATACTTCCTGGAGTTTGGGTGTAATGGGATCAGCCAAAATGGATTCTTTAGGTCTAATTTGCTAAATATTTTTTTACCGCCTACTCTACTGAGTAGACTATCTATGTTAGGGGGCGCCTCACACTGAGCCTTGGTGATTTTATTAATTCTACGAGCGTCTAAACACAATCTTATCGAGTCGTCTTTCTTTTTTACTACCACTAACGGGTTAATTAAAGAAGTGCTCGCCTTCTCAATAATGTTATCTTCAAGCATTTGTGTGATTTCAATGTTGACCTTTTCTTTGTGGTGGTGCGGTATTGAGTATACCTTGCATTTAAATGAACCTTCATCTATCACTATAAGAATAATACAATACGTAGAAAATCAAAATTCAAAAAACTTTAAAAAAGAGACATTTAACAAATAACAGGTCTGAATTAAAAAAATTTGAAAAAATGAAAAATTCGTAATACGACAGTACAATATAACGTTATTTCATGGTTATTGCCATTCTTCAGTTGCACGCAGTCACTTATTACATTGTTAAATAAGAAAAATTTTCAAACTAAACAAAAATATGGACTAAATAGTACAAAATTGACTTACCATAACCTTCAAAGATTATCAAAATTGAACTTGTTACATGAAGTATAAATAATTTAAAAATGATTTGAACTAAGAAATTCGTTTACCTAGCACTGCTAGTTTGAAATCCGAAGGCACTGCCCTCTTAATATGATTTCTAAAAACTTTGAAAAAATTCAAAATTCAAAATTTACCACGTTTTTTAACCGTGAGGCGTAAAACTAGAAAAAGAACTCAAAATAAAAATTTTAAGTAAATTTGTGGTTTTTAGTATGTATTTATGGTTAAATTCAAAAAAATATAAGAATAATACAATACGTAGAAAATCAAAATTCAAAAAATTTTAAAAAAGAGACAGAAGAATGGCAATAACCATGAAATAACGTTATATTGTACTGTCGTATTACGAATTTTTCATTTTTTCAAATTTTCTTAATTCAGACCTGTTATTTGTTAAATGTCTCACTTTAAAGAAGTGAATCTTTTCACTTTTAAGAATTGTTACCTGTTCAAAAAGAGAAAAATTGCTTTTATTACAATTAAAAATGTACTTAAGGACGTTCATGCGCTTCGCTAAAGTCAATCGAGTACTAACATTTTCAAAATTTATTCGGAACTTGAGAAAAATTTAAAACTATATTAATAATCATGCAATGATTTTTATGTATTATTATTCTTCCCAAATACTTTTTAGTAAGTAGTTTATTGTAAAATATCAGTTAATATAAATAAGTCATTAATTTGACTGTTATCAAGTTACGATATTATTGTTTTTAATTTAATTAATTCAGTTTTTCAGAACAATTTATCAATGTCAATTTTCTAGCTATTTAATAAAAATACAGTCCATTCTATCGATACAAAGTGGTCCTTCGAGCCGGATTCAAGAACAAGCAAGTATTAGATTTCTAGTACATTTCTGAAGAAAAGAAGTGAGAATTTTGCAATTTAACTTCCGCTTCCTACTTTTTCTTCGAAGTGTCACAATTTAAGTACGATTCTGATCAAAATTACAATTAATCAATTCACTCAATTTATGCAAACAGTGCTTTCGTTAGCTACAATTAATACTATTAACAATTTAGCGCGCATTATAATACTATTTAAAAATAATGTCAATCGAAGTAACTGTTCCAGCAATCAATTTGTCAGATTTAAAGCAAATATGTAAGTCAAATATCGGACATTACTAGTCGCCGCCACTGTCTCTAGAAGTCACACAACTGCCCCCTTAGCTATTGCTCATGTTTAGAATAAGAAATCAGTTTATGTAGTACATTTTGTATTCAGCGCCTCAATAAATTCTTTAAGTGACAGTGTAACAAACAAAAATCAATAACTAACTACATGAGCATGCGCAATTTAGAATAGTAAGCGGTTTAATACATTTGACATCATGAATGTATTTTATATTTTATTTTTATACAATAAATAGTAGTACCTACTTTATTGCTTTAAATTATTTTTAAAAAAATGCACTAGCAACTTGATGTTCAAAAGGTAATCAAGAATATTAAAAGTATAATAGGTGAACATGAGTTTAGAGAATTATATTAAATTGTTTATTCGTAGGTTTATGGAATTGTATAAAATTATGTTAGAAAAAATTAAACATAATAAAAAACAGGTAAGAATGGCATTTATAATTATTTTACGGGAATCATGCAGGACATATTCTATAATATTTTCATAATAAATTCTAAACTAATACTAATACAAATACAAATAGTATTTACCTATCCCTTATTTAATTTTTTTGATATATAATAAATTGTATTATAGTATTTTAAATAGCAACTCCTACATTTTAGAAATATATTTATTATTATTGCGTTGTTATTTTCGCGAAAAGAAAATAATTAATAAATATGTATTGAATTTCCGATTGAAATATAAAATTGTATTTAATTCAGCGAAAAGAGTATCTTTGTTGCATTAATAATTTTCAGTTTTAATATGAAATTTAAAAGTGTAACAAACAAAATCAGTTCATTCACAATTAGAAAATTAATATACTATTTCAAATGTACATACATTTTATATATTTCAATATAAATATTAAAAATATTAGATAATAATTTCGTGCTTTATTAATAGTAAGTTATTGGATATTCTGTAGGGGAAAGGCTTGTAAGTGGACCATGCATGTAAGATGGCTCCGTCAAGTTGACCCCTCCATTTTGGAATCTGATAATATTTTTTGCATAGTTTGGAAGTGCTCGCGAAGTGCTGGCGAGTGCTGTAATTTTTTTTGAAAGTGCTGGGTTCGTAAATTTTTTAT
Organism: Cantharis flavilabris; assembly: GCA_949152465.1. NCBI lineage: Eukaryota > Metazoa > Arthropoda > Insecta > Coleoptera > Cantharidae > Cantharis > Cantharis flavilabris. The sequence continues at coordinate 25,741,255 of OX424436.1, read as the reverse complement.
TAGCGAAATACAATTTTGCCAACTTGACGCACCCCCCTGTACTTTGGAATTAAAATTTTTTTTTTGCATAATTTGGAAGTGCTCGCGAAGTGCTGGCAAGTGCTGTAATTTCTTTTTTCAAGTTACTTTTCATGGTTGCTATTTCTATACGTTTTATTCTATATTTTTTAAAAATATATTTACAAAGTAGGTAATTTTCGTTTCTCATACGAGCTTTTTCAAAAACCAAAATTTTATAGTTTATACATATACTATTCCGCGCATTACTCTCGCTCGCTCGGTATTTTCAAACGCGTCTGCGGCTATGTGCGCTGCACTTAAAATCGTCTGTCATACTATACTCGAAATATATATAAAAGAAGGAATCTTTTCATATAAAGTTTTTATAATCCATAGTGAATTCCAAATATATCGTGATTTTGCGTGTTTGTTTTTGTGTTTCTTTCAAAATCGTCGAGAATGTAAGATGACCACAAGGCGAAATGTTGCAAAATGGAAAAAGAAATTAGTTGCTAAGCGCTAAGAGCTTGTTGATAAGGACAAGGAAGCCATTTCTATGCCCAAGGAGGCCGAGAAGCGCGAAAAAGCATCAATTGTAATTATCACAATTAATTCATATTTGATGTTTTTTATTCTTTTTTCTTCACTTTTTCACTTAAAAGTCAATAAAAGATCATTAATTTTGTATATCAGTCGATTTCAGTTAAGTTTTTTTGACTTTTCAGCAACTTTTTAGGGGGTGGTCGACTTACATGCCAAAAATAAAAAGATCCAATTTTTAGTCTTTTCGGGAGAATGGTCATAACTTTTTGGTTTTCGAGTAATCTAATAAGTGTCTTCAGCAAAAATTTAACTAATGAAGTCCTCTTTCCAATGGTATCATTATATATCCAAAAATATTAATTTGAAGATGAGTTATGAAGCAAAAATGCTAAGAGTGGTCAAATTACAAGCCTCTCCCCTACATATAAAATACTGTCAATTATAATCTATACGTAGTTTGGTTGAACAACTTTACTCCATGCGCATTCTATATACGGGTGTCCCCGGATACACTTTACATAATTTCAGTGGTGATAGAGGACACTATTCTAAGCAAAATATTTAACCAAAATATTTTTCTAAATTCAAACCCTCGAGAGTTAGACCGCCTTTAAGAATTTTTTTTTTAATTCCCATCTTCACATGGTCTTAGCTCGGAACATATTGATTTTTCAGTAAAAATGGTTCAGTGCTTTTTGAAAGAGCGTGAAATAATATACAAACTAGATTTCAACTTTATATTGTCAAAAATCAACGGCTTTCGAGTTATGAATTAAAGTAAGTACAAAAATGTTAAAAATGTTGAACTTGTTTTTTTTCTTGTTTTCTTTCAAATAGCTGTATCTTTTAAACGAAACATTTTCAAAAAATCTGACGCCCCATTCCGACTAGGAAATTTAACGGACTATAACTTTCGTCTAAACAATAAAACTTCAATAGAACAAGTTAAATAAATAATATAATTGAAATTATATTTTAAGCTTTCGGCGATGTATACCGCCTTCATCAGAATTTATTTATAAATTTATATTTGTCACAGATGACGCGTTAGATCTAGGCATTGAGCTCAGGAATTGTTTGGGGTTTATTTACATAAACCTGGGATTTCACTAAACCACAAAGAAATTACTCGCACGGCGTTAAATCGAACGATCTTATTTTATGCTTATTCTTTTTCGGGCATAATAATTCCTAGAGCTGAGACGGTAAAGGATTTGGGGGTATATCTTGACTCGGAGCTCTCGTTTAGAGACCACATTGATACCATTGTAAAAAAGTCTATGAGGCTGCAATACTTCGTTCTGAGGGTTACGAGGGGTTATACAAGAATTTAGACTTTCAAAGTGTTGTTCTGTGCACTTATCCGACCTATTCTAGAGTACTGTTCAGTTGTCTGGTCCCCTCCCTTCGCCACTCGTGTTGCTAGGATCAAGAAAATACAAACTATAGTCGATCCCAGATACTAAAAATGTAGGACATAGGGAAACGTCATTTTAAAAATTCAAATTGAAGGCATTATATGTGTTGCCTAACTAAGAATGTTTAAAAGTTACGGCATAATTTTACGAAACTTATTTCCACAAATTTACTTCAATTTTAATACGATTTTGATGAAATAAATAAAGAAATACTGCATAGGAACTATTTAATATAATACAAAAAATTAAATGTTATCTGTCACCAACACGCAAATTTCGCTAGTGTGAAGCCGTCTAATTTCTAACCAATTTTATTGGTTAACATTTCAAGGTCATCTTTCTAGTACAAATTGTTACTATTTTCTTAAATGAATTGGACTCTAGGTACCTATATCAGATTGTTGGCTCACAGACTGGGGTACACATATCGTGATTGTCCGGTGGATGATGTTATGAACGACATAGGCCTGACTCCTCTGCACTTGCGTCGCGTCAACTCGGATTTGACCTTTCTATTTAAGCTTGTGAACTCTTCTGTCATATGCCAAGACTTGCTCGAACTTGTGGGGCTTAGAGTACCTAGCATGGGCACTAGATCTCAAAGCCTGTTTTCTCTTGGGTGTCATGCAACTAACGATGCATACTACAGTCCCTTGACCAGGATGATGAGGTGGAGTACTAGACTGAGTGAATTAGTCGACTTTTTTAATGTGAATCTTCTCCAGTTCAAACGATGCCTGATCGAATTGTTAGATTCGGGAGATGCATGGCCGTAGCCACATCTGTTGCGCTGCAAAAAAGCGTTCAATAGATGGGTATTTTTCCTTGTTTTTTTTGTGTAATTTTTTGAATGGTTGATAAGCGCGATGAAGTAAGACACCAAATTTCTCGTCATGGTTCTTTATGTATAATATTTATATGTTAAATCTATGTACATTACTGTAGTATATATAATCATGTATTGATGTACTGTTTGCGGGTATAGCAACCTGCTGTAAATTTAGATTTTTTTTTCGTATTAAAGGGCTACCTGTCTTTAATAAATTCTTTAATAAATAAATAAAAGATTTGTTTGGTGTGTCTATATTAGTCGTCACTCAAGAAGTGACCATGTGGCTGAAGGCTTTTTTCACACAATTCCCAATGTTTCCGTACTTACGGTTTATCACGTATACCACACAATTCTTTGTTTTAAAGAAGAGTTCTTCGTTCTTATCTTCACAAAAAGGTTCAAAGTAGTACCGCCCGACAAAAGCAAATTGTGTGTTGAAAAAGCTACTGTCAAACTTGCAAAATGAATGTCACGTCAAAATATAATAATAATTATTAAAATTTTCGAATTGTCATATTTTTACAAGCCATCTAACAAATTTTCACAAAATATAGATAAATTAAGATTTCGGTTAATAATTCATGTAATTTTCTTGCTTTTACATTTGGTTTAATTGTTTGCTCACCAATACTTGTATTTTAAAAGCTCTATCATCACACAAAATTTGATCTCACTCTGTTAACATTTCCGGACGATGACATTTTAATTTTTTTTCATTTATTTTATTGTGGTAGCCCTGGAAAAGATTTTTCTGCCAAAACCTTATTTTCACCACCAGAGCCCACCAGACATATGTCCAAAAAGTTTGATTGCCATCGACGCAGAAATGCCGAAGAAAATCGAGGGACAAAAACTTTTTTCAAGATTTCTCAAAAAAAGTAACCTTTTTTTTTCATGTTGAATTCTTGATTTTTATCAGATAATTTTATATGCTGTCCAGTCCTAGGGGGTCTATGTTCCTACATACAAAATTTGGTTAAGATCCCTTCAGTACTTGATGACTTATTCACTCTTGAAGTTTCAACTTTGACAGTTTATACACTTTATAATTTTTGACAGATGACAGAGAGAAAGTTCATTTCACCTATTCTGGATAAAGCTTTTCAAGGTGTTTAAAATAACCTATCACAAGACAATTTTTTTTTTAATCTTGTGTTAATTTCTTGTAGTGGCACTTCTGATGGAGACAGATGGCGACGGAAACCTTATTTTCATTTTTCTACCGTAAACCCTAGTATCATACCAAATTTGGTCGTGAATTTAAGGAAATAAAATTAGAGGTTAAACGTCTTACCTGTAAGGAAGTTCAATCATCAATTATACGAGTTGGCCCCGTCCGAAAAGATCACACTGTAGTTTATGTCTCCGCTCCCGTTGACGCGTATTATTTAAAGAAAGATGAAGAAACTGGCTCATATACCTGCCGCCACCCGACTACCCTTAGCATGTTCATTATGTTTTTGCCTATTTTAGATCGCGGATTTGGGTGTATAGATAGTGGCGGGTGGGTGTGATCTTTTCGGACGGAGCCAACTCGTATAATTGAGGATTGAACTTCCTTACAGGTAAGTCGTTTAACCTCTAATTATACTTCGTTGGCCCCGTCCTCAAGATCACACTGTAGATGTTTAAAGATGCTACCGCGATCTAAGTCACGTGTTGTTAAAAGCTATAATCTGTTTTGATGTGTTGTTGAGGCAATTTTAGCAGAAGAACGCTTTAGTATTTAAACTTTGTAATGTAGAATAAACATAAAGAGCTGATAAGAAAATAAATCAATGCTTCTAGAGCGCAACACACTAAGATTCAATGGTATAGTAGATTTGATCATGCACGCATGGTACAGATTCTAACGACTTTCCATAATTTTAGCCAACAGCTTCACTATGAAGACAGACTCCACTCCACTCTCTCCTTTCTCAAACTCTCTTCAAAGTTGATGAAAAGTTTCTCAAGCTTATCCTTTCAGACTCGGATCCATTGTAAAGTTTATTGAACGTACCAGAATCTTCACTCCAACCTACCGTGCGTCGGGCATTGTCCACATTTAAAATTCTTCTGAAAACCGTCCGAATTTTTGTTAAAGTACGGTATTACGACTATTGGTTGGTATTTCCTAAAGATTGACACCTCTATGACGTCTGTAGTAATAACTTCTATTTTTTCTTCAAAATAAGATATGTTGCTTATTTTAATTTTTGTGGGAGTTTGCTCCCGTTGGCTTGAAATTAATGCTGTAGTATAACAGTATATGTATGTAGATCAATTTTTCAGGAGTAAGTGAGGTGATCGTTAGTAATTTACTCAGGTATGGTATTACTGGGGTAATGTTGGTTCGGGAAGATATCAGCGTGTCTATTGCATTATCTAGAACTCCTCCTTCCAATAATTAGCATTGCGTATAAAAGTACGGCACCCAGGGTAAGGTTGTTCCAGATTGGGTGTGGTTCTCAAAGGGGGAGATAGTAATACGTATTTTTGAGGGTAAAATAAAATTGTTTTTGAAATGCTAAGTTGCTTTAGTATTGGATACCTAAGGTTGTGATTTCCAAAGGGGAGAAGCGACAATTCTTTATACTTTGTCGAATTATATTTTGTTTATAACTTTTGATAATAGAGAAGATGATGGAAATAGGTACATAGAAGTATTTATTTGACCATCAGTTGATTGTAAATGCGTCTATGTAGTCGGATTGTGGGTCTGGGTACCAAGGAACAAATGAGTTGCATTTATTATTTTGATATGATCCAGATGAATCAATTTGACGGAAGCCGAGTGAATTTAAAATTTGATTTAAATAATTTGTTTCTATGTATATTATGTGCAGAGCTTCTGTATCTGCTATATTGTCTTTGGTGTTTAAGTAAGACGACCAAATAATTATACTTAGGGTCTCGCATCACTCCCAATTTTGTCTCGTGATGTCATTCAATTCTGATAGATTTAGATTGGATATTCCATTTATTGTAATGTTTCCAGAAAGATTTTAGACCGTTGAAAACTACCAATAATTCTAAGTAATTTTATATTATATGTAAGGTGCATTGTAATGAACCTGACAAACCTTTGACTATATTCTATATTATCGTACGTCGGTCAGTATAAGGTTAGTAAGTATTATTTTTCCCGTAACTTAGAATTTTTCCAGCCACCATAAAAAATCGAACTGTATGTGTTGTGGTATACCCATTATTCTGTTATAATTTGCCCCAGCTGAGCCCAGCCGTAGGCAAATGCGGAATAAATTGATACCCAAGTGCCTATTAACATTGCAAAGTTTCTGGTTTTGGTATTGCGTTTCGTTTTAGATTATGTTAGTACCTATTAAAGTTATAATTTCAGTGTTTCCTTATATCACCGATATGACCTGGTCATTTTTAGGCTATTAGAATGAGCAACAAGAAATATGATATGTTTAGTCGGTTCTAGGTTGCTTTTGTCCCTGTTTATGGCGTTAAAGTTTTATTGGTGTGGTTGACATTATTTAAGCACGTTATTTTGTTTCGACCTAGTAAACGAAAATCGTCTAGGTATATACTAACTGAAACTAGTTCCGATGATCGTAAATAATTTACTATGTGTTTTAAGATTTTTGGAAATACGAAAGGAGTGGTGGATAGACCGAATGATAACCATGTAAATTTACAAAATTTATATTTGTATTTGAATTTTTAGATCGATATTAGTTCTATAACAATTTTCGTACAAAAGGTTTTTAACTGTTCGGAAATCTTCGAGTTTGAAATGAGGACAAATTATATTTTTATTGAACGTTTTGAGATTTAGATTAAATCAGTTTTTTACCATTTTATTTTTTAATAAAGGGAAATTTATATCCATTGACTCAGTCTAATATATTTTTTGTTATTGGTGATTAATTTCCGGTTGTAAAAATATCTATTGATTCTACCAGCATGGTCTATCTCTATGGTACCTGTATTCCGTTCATTTTTTGTTGACCCTCAATGTCGCTCCCCTTATTTCATGTGTTATCATCATTTTCTTGGAATTGGGCCGATGGCAGTTGCAACTTATATGTTTACCTTCGTCTGTTTAGCAAAAAGTAGGCTTAGGACCTGATCGTCGCCATCGGTGTAAGTTGCCACTGACTACATTTATAAGGTGTGGATAGGTATTATTTGATCACCTTTTATGAAATTTGTAAAATTTTCAAACCAACTGAGAACAGATGATATTAAACGTTATATAGTGTAGATTGACATTGATCATTCGCTTTTATTTGAAATTTTGTAAGAAAATTTCGAAACTGAACCCAGATGTTACTCATGTTTCCAGTTTATCAAAGTTTTAAGGTGTAGATTTAAGGTATAAATCAATCACCTTTTATGAAAAATTTGTAAAAATTATAAAACAAATGAAGACAGATATTACTCGTGTTTTAGAGTTGTTAACGTTATACAACTGGCGTGGATTACCGATAATCATATACGCTTTTTATGAAATTTTGTAAAAAAATTTCAAAACTGAATCCAGATGTTACTCATGTTTCCAGTTTTTTAACGTTTTAAGGTATGAATCAATTAGATTTTATGAAGATTTGTAAAGATTATAAAACAACTGAAGACAGATATTACTTATGTTTTCAAGTTGTTAACGTTATACAGCGTGGATTAACAATAATCATTCGCTTTTGTGAAATTTTGCAAGAAAATTTCAAAACTGAATCCAGATATTACTCATGTTTCCAGTTTTTAAACGTTTTAAGGTGTAAATCAATTAAATTTTATGAAGATTTGTAAAGATTATAAAACAACTGGAGACAGATATTACTCATGTTTGCAAGTTGTTAAAGTTATACAGCGTGGATTAACAATAATCATTCGCTTTTGTGAAATTTTGCAAGAAAATTTCAAAACTGCATCCAGATATTACTCATGTTTGCAAGTTGTTAACGTTATACAGCGTGGATTAACAATAATCATTCGCTTTTGTGAAATTTTGCAAGAAAATTTCAAAACTGCATCCAGATATTACTCATGTTTCCAGTTTTTTAACGTTTTAAGGTGTAAATCAATTAAAGTTTATGAAGATTTGTAAAGATTATAAAGCAACTGGAGACAGATATTATTCATGTTTGCAAGCTGTTAACGTTATACAGCGTAGATTAACAATAATCATTCGCTTTTTATGAAATTTTGCAAGAAAATTTCAAATTGTATTATAAATAATTGTTGAACCTGAAAATTTAATTTTGTTACTTACTTGAGTTGAAATTTTCAAAAAATTATTGTAATTTCCGCATCTTCTTATTAATTTTTGATTTGAGATTAGAATTCTTTCTTTTCCTTGAAATAGAATTCATTTTAACACACACGTCACACACTTCAGAGCGTAAAAAACATAATAAACATGCTAAGGGTAGTCGGGTGGCGGCAGGTATATGAGCCAGTTTCTTCATCTTTCTTTAAATAATACGCGTCAACGGGAGCGGAGACATAAACTACAGTGTGATCTTGAGGACGGGGTCAACAAAGTATAATTACGTGATATTATTGCAGAAACCCCCCTCCCCACGTGAGATTGGTTGAGATTCGACTTGACTCTCTCCCCCCCTAAACACCTCACGTAATTATGGGACGCCCCTTATATAAAACAAAATCTTAAATTGACTTCAAGAGAACAAAAATTTTCTTGCCGCTTCTGGTTGCAATTTTGACAAAAAGCCCCTTCTTATGCAAAATTTATTCTTAACTTAAGGATGTATAGGGGACAAAAAGGAAAACTAAAAATTGGGTATGTAAACATTGCATAACTTTGATAGAAAATAATCTTGCATCACGTGCATAGCGTAGTTTTAAAAACTAAAAATTAAACACAAATGCATAACTTTCCCCATTAAATTTGGGTATAAAATTATCGTTCAACCTCCTCTTTCCGGGTACTATTCGATGAGAGAGACCGCGAGGAAGCTACATTCGCAATTTTCAACAAATTTTTACCATTTCCAGCTGGCCTCTAAGTTTAACTATTATGTACATTTATGCCAAATTTTTTGACATTTGGTTGCATGGTTTACCCTGGGCAATTGATACTATTTCTTTTCATGATGTCGTAACCACAGACGTACATACAACTAAAATTAATCAAAAACTTATCAGAGCAATATAAGAAACATTTTAATATCAAAATTAATTTCATTTCGGAGCGTAATTAATGATTGAAAATCAAATTTCTAACATAGAGCTTTTTGGGGAAGCAGCATTTTGTTGTGATTAAAATTATAATAACTATATTATTAAAGTAGATACCATAATAAATAATTTCTTAAAATATTCTTCAAACTATGCAGTTTATGTAAATGAATTAAAAAACAAAACCTTCGTAATTAAACCAAAAAATTTGATGTTTGAAACACGACAATACATAATCCAATCATTACGTAGTGATAAAAGTTGAGAAAAGGAGTGGAGATAACTCGGAAAAGAAATTTTCTTAGCTTAAGCCCTTTACTTGAGTATCAAAAAAAGAAGCTTAAATTTTCTACAACAGATTCAGACCGGAACAAGTTTCCGTAACTGAAACACGATCCAGATTAAATAAAATTATAATAGCTTTTGAAATTAAAAAAAAATTACAAAAAGTAGGAGTTGCTATTTAAAATAAAGATGGTAAAATACTAGGTGATAATCAGGCTATTAAATCAGAAATTGGTGTTGAGATATAGTTTAAACTTTTAATTAAAACATTATTTTAGGGTATAATAAAATACAAGAATAGATAATTTAGAAGAACTTAGTCTAACACAAATAAATTAATGCCGCCTGAATCAATTTCTTCACATCGAAAAAGAGCTGGCCTATGGCGTGGTAACAAGAACCAAGAACATCAAAAATATATAAACCATAAAGTAAGTAATAATATTTTAACATGTAATATTAATAATAAATTATTACGTACCTACTGATATAATAGTTATTTACATAAAAGTCAGGATAATGACAAATTACTGACGAGGAGCAATGTTGAAATACGAGGTACATTGTGCCCGTGTCCGGCATTTGGTACGCCAGCATTTGTTCGACAAGCACTCAATTGACAGCATTTGCGCAACACGGAATTTTGTTCGACATGCATTTGTTCGACACAACATTTATGCGAATAGACATTTGTTCGACATGGAATTTTGTTCGACATCCATAAACGTTGTAGGATTCTAATTGTTTTATAGCGTTTAAAAATTCGATATAGCACAGTTCACTTTTGCTAAGCAACGCAACGCGTAAACCAATGGTAAAGAAACGTGATTCTGTAAGCCATGGATGGTGTACAGTTGCTGGAATTTATAAAAGTTTTAAAAGTTCCATCTCCATACCAATGGTTAGAGTTCCCTAGAATTTGTAGATTTCTTCTTGTGGAAAATATAACGATCCTATTTTCTACATTACCAGAATCGAACAACAAAAACGGTTCACTGCTTTCAGTTCTTTTGTACATTTCCGGAAGTACGATTTCCCGTAGGGAATTTGGAAGCGCCGGACCAGGAATATTAGTTCGTCTTATGTTTCGTATTGTTCGTTTAATAGTATCTACGCTAGGTAATTTTGAACTTACGGCGCGGCGCTGGAAATATTCACCGATGCACAAGATACAATGTAATGAGGAGATTCCCGGGTATTTTTTGCATCGCATCTTATATATTATGTATGTATTTATGTAGTAAGGAATGTACGATTAATTAACTTACCACTGCAATCTAGTCACTGTCTATTTGCCGCATTTATTTTTTTTTCTTATTACCGGTATTCAATCCAGTATATATTAAGCTGTCAAACTGCAATAATTTTTTTTTATAAAATTTCAATTTTCAATGAAAATTAGTCATTTATCATTGAAAGTAAGGAAACAAATTGTGGACAGTTGGTTAAGTGTAAAGGGTATATCGTTCATACAGATAGCAAAACAGTTTAATGCGTCACACCAAACAGTCAGTGGTGTGATTAAAAAATATGGGGAAGAACTAACATTTAACGACTTGCCAAAATCCGGAAGAAAAACGGGAATTTATAGCAAAAATATTGATCGGAAAGTACTCAAGTTAATCGAATCAAAAAGATCACTGTCGGTCCGCGAAATTGCGAAAAATGTGGGAACGGTCCTGCAAATGTTCAGGAAATTAAAAAGAGACACAACCTGAAAACATACAAGAAGCAACGGATTCCAAAACGCAGTCTAAAACAATAAGCTGTTGCGAAAACCGAGCACGAAAGTTGTATGAGGAAGTCTTGGTCAATTTTAAAGGGTGTGTACTGATGGACGATGAGACTTATGTCAAATTAAATAGGTCGACTCTACCTGAACCGCAGTTCTACACAAAAAAGAAAGGAGAACCTGTTAGTGACTCGATTTCATCGATTCCAACAGAAAAATTCGGCGAAAAAATGCTAGTTTGGCAGGCGATTTGCTCCTGTGGCAATCGCACAAGTCCATTTTTGACAAAGGGGACAATTCATTCGGAAAACTATACTAACGAGTGCTTAAAAAAAGGAATTTTACCATTCATTAAGCAACACGAAAGTGAAGTTTTATTTTGGCCGGACCTAGCGTCGGCTCATTACGCAAAAACTACGGTAAGCTGGTACAAACATAACAATATCCGCTCTGTTGATAAACAATGAAATCCGCCAAATTGTCAATTCCTTCGTCCAATTGAATGTTATTGGGCTCAAATTAAGGGGATATTGAGAAAAGAGGGCAAAGACAACAAAAACTTAGACCAGTTCAAAGAAACATGGGTTAATGCAACCAAAAAACTATCAGAAAGCTCTGTCCGAACACTTATGCAGGGAGTAAAAAGTAAAGTTCGAAAGTTTGTTAAAAATGAAAAATAAAAACTTCAAATTTTACAATTTTATACGACTGTTATAATGAATTTTTGAAATATGAAAAAAAATAATTTTTTTTGCGGTGTAAAAATAAAATATAACTAATTTTTAGTGGTAAGTTAATTATTCATACATTCCTTATTTCCTCAGCTTCAACTTTTGCAGCATCACCACTGTGCTTGTGTTCGGTTGGTTCTTTCATCACGACATCGTTTGTTGTGGTTACACGACCCTTACAAAATGATGTATTGAATTTCTCGCATCTCCAAAAAGTTGTTTCATTGCGCTCTTTATCTTTCACGTAAATAAAACCATTTAAACATAATTTTCTCTTACCTCTTGATATAGAGATAAATTTTACATCCATGATGCTAAGACTTCTAAAAAATATTATAACTATACCAAAACACTAATTTTAACAACAAACGCTAATTTTCTATCGCCAAACTCTAATTTTCTATCGCCAAACTCTACTAAATTATTACTGGTATGGTTAGGTATTACTCCTTAATACAACCAACTGCTCAAGTGTAAAATATTACATTATAATTATATACAGGGTGTTTCAGACAATAATACACAACTTTAAAAAAATACTTTTCTAATACTAATTTTCATCATTTAAGCGCTATTTAGTCAACAACAGTTCTACACTCCATAAGAAATGCACAGCTTTGCAATTTTTAAAATGCAATTATCTGTCGTACAAATGCTGTCGTACAAAATTCCATGTCGAACAAATGTCTATTCGCATAAATGTTGAGCCGAACAAATGATGATTCGCATAAATGTTGTGTCGAACAAACGCATGTCGAACAAAATTCCGTGTCGAACAAATGCTGGACTACAAAATTCCTAGAATCCATTGTTCCGAGTATTTTAAAGCTCCGAGTAAAGTGAGACATTTCCTGACATGTTTTGTATTAAATTTTTTCGAAAATTGTAAAAAGCAACATTTTAAAACACTAATGCCTTGTTTTGCAAAAGTTAATTAAAATTTATTCTATGATTAAGGGTTTTCAACAATGAAAATTCATTGTTGCGACATTATTGAAAATTCTTAATGAAAGATTAAAATTTTACTAACTTTTGTGAAATCGGGCATAATTGCACAACATTTTGAAAATGAGCAAATATCAAGTTAGTCAATTTTATTGAATCCATAGTTACAAACAATACAATAACTACAATAAATTACTAATAATAAATTATTAACGGACTAGTCAGGGAAATTCAATTTCAATACATAAGCAGGGAAATGATGTTTCGATGACGATTTCCGGAAAAACTAATAATTTAATAAAAAAATTTGTAAAACAAAGGAAAACATCGTCGGCATACAAGTAAAAGTGACCAACTGCATAAATGGCGAAAATAAGATACTTGACTAATTGAGTTGAATAACGATACGAGTATAATAATAACAGAATAATTAAAATTTGAATATATTGTAACGAAAATTAAACGTTTATTTAATTGCTAAAACGCTAAATTATAATTACAGTTAAAGTTAACAACAATAGAACAATTTATTACTACACTAATATTTACACTTAATTCTAAATTACACTATAATTATTAACACTACATAAGTCTATATTTATTTCAACTAAGTCACTTATTTATGTAACACCCGGTATGTTTATTTACACTACTATTTATTTCCATGTTATTTATGTTCACAATTCCAAGTCCGCACTCGGACTTCCTTCACAGCAAATTGCGCTACTATTTATATTCAATTGCATAGTTCTAGAATATTCCACTACCTTTCAGGTAATTCTATAAAGTTCTATAGCTCTCTGGAACATTCTAGAATGCATACTCAGCAGTATTTAAACAGGTTATCAAATGTGAATCATCATGCATGCGTCGTTAGAAATGAGTCTTCATCATACATGAATCATCAAATATAAATAACCATTGCTGTTTGGTAACAAATATTAATACTAAATATATTAACCCTTAATCGCTATCTTGTGGTCACTGAGACCACGACAAGTTTTAATTAGTGTTTATTTTACGGCTCGTTCAAAATTAGTCATTATGGGTTTCAGTACCTTTAAGTTACATCACTCCTAGTATGTTGACAAACGGGGATGGTCAAAAGTTGCCTTGTTTTATTTATAGAAAGAAAACAAAACAGCTAGGGGTCACTGTGACCACACGATAGCGTTACTGCAATTATTATGTTTCTAGTAAAGGTCTCATTTAAGGAATATAAAAATATAAACTATCATTATTATTGTTCATACAACTGTGTAAAAGTCTTAGCCAAACTAAATGAATTTTTAATTATTATATAATTTCAATTCGCAAACCAGTATGTTTGCAGTGCAGCGCGCAATTGCTTACGAATTGCATACAAAAACTGTGATTTTCAGGTGTTGTGGTTTTTGCGATATACAATGTAAAAAAAAATTATGTAAAATTACTTAGAAAATCATTGGCAACTTTGTGACCTATGATAATCAATGTAAATATACATAAGAATGTAAATTTACATACCCAAGTAATAAGGGTACATATGGGAATTGTAAAAATACTAGTTGGATGTAAATTAAATATCCAAGTAATAAGAGTTACATATGGGAATTGTAAAAATACTAGTTGGATGTAAATTTACATACCCAAGTAATAAGAGTACATATGGGAATTGTAAAAATACTAGTTGGATGTAAATTTACATAGAAAATCATTGACAAATTTACATAAGGATGTAATTTTACATAATGCTTCATGTAATCTGTAAAACTCTTTATTAAAAATTTATTGTACAAATTTATATTCAAAAATAAATAATAGAATATAATACTCAATATTATATATAAGGTATGTAACACCTTAAAGAAGTGGTAAGGTCACTGCATCAATTTTTTCTGTATCTATGTAGTAAATGGAGTAGTTATGTCTTATGTTAACGAATTTTGTAATCCTGAAAAAGATGTAAATATTAGATAATGATAACTACATATATATGTAGCATTTGCTTACCAGTAATAATATGCATGAAGCTGCAAGTAAAAGTCTGTGTTTCTCTGTTTTCAATCTTTTCAAAATTTTATATTAGAAAAAATAAATTAAAATAATTTTGCATAATAGGTATTATGACTTGTAAAAATAAATTTAAAGCACCGTTGGTTAAATTATGAGCCCAGCACCGGAGCCCATCAAAAATGTATTTTACGATCTTACTAGTGGAAAGAATTGAATATAATACGTGATAACTGATAAGTGATGATAAATAAATAATTCCTTAGGTACAAACATAATTATACTTAATAAATTATGTTTTGAACGATCAAAATCTTTATTAATTACAACTGAAATTATCAATATTTTCTTACCTTTATAGGTTCCACAACAAAAATTAATAGCACCCAACACCTTTCTTATAAAATTATAAATGCTGTATAGGTTAGCAGCTATCGCGTATAGGTACGTAACGGACGTTGATGGTGCCAAAGGAAACATTAGGAATGTCTGGATTTTTATGCTTAATTGCAAGATAATTCACACAGTGGGCATGTAATACTTATCCAAACACATAACAAACATGTAATTATACATATATCATTGTGCTTTCACAAATTTTTTTGTAAATTTACAGAACAAAAATTAATTTTACATTATCTAAACCAGTAAATTTACATTGTGCTATTATTTTTACACAAATTTTTTAATTTTACACGAACGTTGCCGTAATTATTTATTTACATAGTTTTTCAACGTAAATTTTACATTGAAAATCATTGTAATTTTCCATAAATTTTTAACAGTGTAGTTTATTTTTTTATATCTTGGTATTTTAATTATAATTATTCAAGTATGTACTTCAAAAATTTATGATTTAGTTTACTTAAATATGTTTTAGATTAAGAAAAAAAATTAAATTTTAGTTATGTCCTATAAAGGTGTCCAGATATGCTAATAATTTTTTTTGTGGTATTAAAAGTTAATAGAATTTCAAAATTAATTACTTTTTAATTTTTTTTGGCTTACTAGAATACCAAATAAAACATCTGTTACAAAAAAAAAGCAAAAAGTTAAGTTGTACGTGAGGAAACGAAAGAAACAAAGCGTGGTCACTGTGACCCCACAGTAGCGATAGTGTGACAATTATTTGACGTTAGTTATTAAGGGTTAACTGTATTATGGCTAAAATTATTGAAATTTAGCATTAATTGTCTGCTTTTATAAGCGCTATTTAACCTAAAAGCTGCTCTTCTATAAAACTCGAGTTTTGTAACTAGTCAATTTTACTTGTATGCCGACGACATAGTATACTTTCTTTTTTCAAAATACATATTTTATTTTTAAAATGATATAAAAAAAGATTTTACGTAAAAATATAAATATTTTTTTATAATTTAATTTTTCAATATAAACTCGTATTAATCGAAGAATATAAGTACTAGATGGAATCTATATTGCGTTTTTGGGGTCCTTGTAATAAAAATGTTGGCGGTTTCTCTTTCCACCGATGGTCAAGGGTTCCTATAATCCCATATAACTGTTCCACCGCTGCCGTGGGCAGGTAGACTGGACATAAATGTTATCTTTTAATTGTTAAGTCTATAAGCTGTTCTAAAATTATTTTTAGTACCTATACTAATTACAATATATTTATTATATAAACAAAATAACAAACATAGAAATAGAATATTAATTATAAATTATAAGAATTAAAAGAATAAGAATAAACAACACATGTAGAGCGCGGAATTATATGCACTTATTTTTGGAAAATAAGCGCTTATAATAAGCACTAAAAATTTAAAGAAAAGCTCAATAAAAGCTTGAATAAGCAGTGAAAAATAGTAGGTACATCATTTATGGAATGTTAATTTTTATTTATCAGAACAAAAAAATCTGTAGTCGAATACAGATAAGTAATGAGAAGAAGTTCAACGAACGACTAACTTTTGATTTCATGTTTTTAACCCTTAACCACTGGCAACCAATTTTTTGACACTTATACTGACACGGAGTCTGTCAGACTCCAATCAAAATATAGGGCTTTTTTAATACTTTTAGAGCTGATATGAAAATATTTATTGCTTCTAAATTAGACCCAACATATTTTATAAGTGTTTATAAAAAAAA
The DNA here is from genome assembly GCA_949152465.1 of Cantharis flavilabris. NCBI lineage: Eukaryota > Metazoa > Arthropoda > Insecta > Coleoptera > Cantharidae > Cantharis > Cantharis flavilabris. Next base: position 25,724,512 of record OX424436.1, on the reverse strand, counting down.
CAACATATTTTTGCAAAACAAACTTATAAAAATAGCCAATAAAGAATACATGTTTTTGTCTTACTTTTAAAATCTACGTTTACGCGGAGTCTGACAGACTCCTTGTCAGTGGTTGAGGGTTAAGCAAACGTTTCTTAAATATTTTATTTATTTATTAGTTGGTGACAGTTCAACCAAATTCATTTTAAGTTAGTCAAAAAGGAATACATAAAACCATAAATGTCTTAAAAGTACATACTTCTTATGTTTAATTGACGTAAGAAAACAACACCTATAAAATAAACTATATGTCGGGTCTAAAATTTATTTTAAAGCTTCTTTGAAATATCCAAATTTGTTATAATTCAAAGTGACAAACGCTTCAATTTTTTGTGAAACGTATTTATTCCAAGTTCAATTGAAATTGTAAACATTAAAAATAAATAAGCATAATCCATTATAGTAAAAAAAAGCATTATTAAACACAAAGTTGATAATCATGCAGAATAGTACGAAAATAAGCAAAATATGCAAAATAAAAGTGATGTCAAACATTTCAATTTCTTGTGAAACGCATTTATTTCAAGTTCAATTAGAACTGCATGCATTAAAAACAAATATGCATAATGCTTGAAATCCGCGCTCTACATATTAGATACAATACAGAAATACTGAAGAAATTATGGCAGAGCTTCGAGAAATCTACGGTAAGTGCGGAAATATATTATTTATTAGTACGTAATGACTTCAAATTTTACAAGCAAGCAGAGTTGCAGGATGGGTGTTCAGCTAATATTTATACCATAAGAAGGGGGAACAGAGGAAAATTGAGAGTGAAAATCTGCAACATAGTCGCGAAGAAGATGTACAAAAAATTAAGCGGCAATCGGTTGCCGTGTTGCCAAAAGAAAAGCTGTTGAAGATTATTCGAAAAGACCATCGGACATTCTTGAAAACGCCATCGCTACCACTAAAGTTGATCGAGTGGACCTTACTCACCAGGATGCTGAATCAATTGCTAAAAGTTTTTAAAATGCGAGGCGAAACCACCTTTACCGACTTCAATGTTCCGCGTTAGATTCCATCGTCGTTGAAGCAGAGAATAATGAAACTTTTTTAATACTTAATGATAGCCAAAATTATTTAATTATTTTTTCGTGTATTACAAACTTACGGTGTTTATGCTCTGTAGACAATATAATGTCATGTCCTGAAAATGTTAAATAAATTTAAGTCATTTTTTTGAAATTTTTAAAAGATTTTGTTGAGAACAATTTGGAATTTTGCGAATATTACTATTATTTCTTAAATTAATTGGAGTCAAAGTTTTTGTTTTTTTATGCATGCCTAGTATCTCGTTTTTAAAAAAAAAAATTGTTCATAATTTATTTTTAATTTTGAAAATAGAAAAATGTTTCTAATTTAATAAAATTTCGTATGAGAAATTAAAACAATGATGATGGTAGGTGTTACGCAACAATTTTTCATTTTTATTTTGTAAGAGTGAGGTTGTTCCGTTATATAAAGTAAAGTGTTCAAAAGTTTATGCAACTACCGATATTAAAATTTAAAACTTGGTTCCACGAAAAAGTAGAGGTTGGCAGTACGCAGGATGAAAAATGATATGGTCCGATATAAATTTTACTGAAAGATTATAGTAATTTTGGAAATTAAAATATAAAATAAGAAGAATTATTGAGAAATTTAATCATAAATTAGATGCTGATCAATATTTTTATGGTGTATGGATCATTGTTGTAAGCTTGGAAGAAGTTTTTGAATTGTATGGAAAATTGGGAAATTTTTTAAATTGGATCCAGATCAAACCCATTGGAAAATTTATAATTCTGTGGTACAAAATTCAAGACGTATATGTGGACAAGAACAACCAACAATTGAAATTTCATGAAGAAAATTTTTATAACAACAATTCGTTCGGTAAGACTGTTTAAAATTTAAAATTTATCTTGAACACGGAACATTAGCTATTTATTCATCCATTTGTATTATCGGTTTGCATATTGGAAATTCGAGGAATAGGAGATTTTGAATTAAATGAGACTCGAGTTTCCAATGGTAACACCTTCACATTGTTGTTTTTATCTGATTTGTAATCAGCAAAATTAGAAATATTGGTTATCAAATAAATTTTCGTAGAACCATTGAACTAGATGTCAGGCTGTATCTATTTAAGATTACTTTTTTTTTATTATTTAATGATAGTAAATTCGCAAATTCTCTTTAATATTTTGTTTTATTTCTAATCAAGGTGAATAAATTTATTTAAACTGAGCTAGACCGTGGCTGAATATTTACAAGAGTCTCATATTATAGTTTGTTAGGTTTGTTTATTAAATTTTTTATTGTTTTTTTTTAAATTTACACTCCAAACATTACAATATACATGGATGGTACTTTTGAGTATTGCACCAAGTTCTTTAAGCAGCTGTTGACAATTCATGGTTACGCGAATGGAGATTATATGGCACTGGCGTTTTGTCTTTTACAAGACAAATCTCAGGAAACTTACCAGCATTGCCTTCAATCATTAATAGATGTTTGTGCTCAAAATCAATTACTTTTTCAATCGAAAACGGTCACTGTTGATTTTGAATTGGCTGTTCATGCTAACCTTAAACATATCTGGCAAGACGTGGAACTAATTGGATGTCGGTTTCATTTAGCCAAGCCTGGTATAGAAAAATTCAGAAACTAGGTTTGGTTACTGAATACAAAGACCACACTTCCCAAATTGGCCAATGGTTGCACTACAATTTTGGCTTACAGTATTTAAATCCAAATGAAATTGATGCCGCTTATAGCGAAGATTTAATATCAATATTGCCTAACGATACAAGGCTAGACCAGTTTTCCGGTTTTATATTTCGAACCTATATCGATGCCAATTCGATATTTCCGCTTAAGCTCTGGGCAGCACACACAGCAAGTATGTGCCGTACAACGAATGCTTGCGAATCTTTTCATAATTTATTTAATTCAAAATTTTATAGCAAAATTTTTAATTATTACCGATTGCATAATTTTGTAGAATGTATGTTGATCGGCGCTAAAAAGCTACATTTTTTAAAACCAAGGATCCGTCCGCAGGTTACTGTTACAAAACGATATTTTTTTAAAATTTTGTTATTAAATTAATTTTTATTTTATTTGTGTTTATGTAATTTCTTTATCGTTTTTTTATTATTTTAAGTTTTTTATATAAATAAATTAATGAATTACAGAATTTTTCCAGTAATTTTACATTTTTCTTAGGGATTTGCCCGTTTTTAATACTCCATTGTACTCCTACTAATTCTCAATAAGCTAATCCCGACTTTTATCGGTGGAATCTTCCACTGCTCTACCTTGACCATTTTGACGTAGGGGATTTACTTTCAACCATCGCACAGTAGTGGGACGAAACCCTGAATTCGTGGCCAATAATCAAAAACCCATCTAATTTAGGTGAACATCTGCACTCGGGGGTTTTTGCGGTTGCTGATTACAAAGCCAAAATCAAAATCTCAAAAACAAAATGGCAGACCCAAAACGGTACCAAATTTCTTCAAAAACACATTGAATTCGGGTGAAAATCTGTGCTCATGGATTTTTGAGGTCGCTGATTACGAATACAAAATCAAAAATCTCAAAAACAAAATGGCGGATCCAAAACGGTAACAAATATTTTCAAAAATCCGTCTAATTTGGTTGAAAATCTGTGATCGAGGGTTGTTGGGGTAGCTCATGAGTCATGACAAATCTCAAGTCAAAAATATCAAAAACAAAATGGCGGGCAAAAACGGTAACAAATTTCTTTAAAAACCTGTTCAATTCGGGTGAAAATCTGTACCTCGGGGTTACTTCCAAAGAATTTTGTGACACCCTGTATTATTACAATACAAGGTAAAATAAGGTTACAACTAAATAAACAAATTATTATAGTAATACAGGGTTACAGGGATTCCCTAGTCTGTTGTCCGCTACAACGATAATTTATCATATTTTTATAATAAAAATCCCATTCAGTATGGCTTTAATCATAGGTTAAATTGGGTTCTACTTATAACTTTTTTATTTTAAATCAACATTTTTGCTACCATAAATATTGTTATCGACGATTTCTACAGAATTAATGCATCAAATATGTAGAAGAAATCTGTTTAAAATTTGAAACGCCCATACGCATGCGCGAGAGTCGTGTACCTAGCCGCTTGTCCTATATACGCTATGTGACCACTTTGTTACGAACATCCTATACACACCAAGACCGGTATAAGCATAAGTTTCCTGTATTATGCCTATTCTGTATTAAGCATTCTGCCTGTCATTTGCTTAATGTGTATAGCTCGAGTTATGCTAAAACAGATAAAACTGCAGTTTCCGCAGCTTTCCGCAGACATTCTAAGTTGTGTTTGATAGCTTATAGACTCATCTAAAACCCTCAACTTGAATTGTTGTAGAATATGGTGTTATATTATACCTTTTTGTTTATTTGAAAGTAGAGGTTTCGAAAATTTTATTGTTTTCGCGAGGGTATCGAACACGGCCGTATTTCAAGCAGTTAAACATAACTTTTCAATTTAATTCAAACATGAATATTTTCTACATATCTCCGGGAATAAAATCCATTTTGAAGAATTGAAATAAGTTAATTCATTTTCAAGTTATGGAATTTTAAAGATCACTGGTTTTGCTTTACGTTCTGGCGTGACGCATGAACTCTTAACGAAGCTTGACTTTGAATTACTGTATTGAGCCAGGTATGGAAGCTACGACCATACCCTTCGAGGTTTGAATGCACCAATCATTCTTCTACCCAATCCAAGGGTTAAAATTCCCCGAATCCACAATTAATTTTTCGTATTTTTGGCCACGAATTCAGGGTTTCGTCCCACTGTGCATCGGTGGAATAATGTGCCGTCCAAAAATCCTACTAAATGCTTGCTTACCGGTTTCAACCGGCACTCTTTATAATTTTTGCCTCGTATGCCTTCTTCTTTCTCTCTTGACCATTGTTCCTAATATTTTTATTTAATTGAGTTTTTTAATTGATGTAAAATACCAGCGTATGTAGTATGTGCCTGTTATGATGATACGTTTATCTTTATAATCATTTAAAGGGATTCTCCTGAGAGATTCTCCTTAGGATTCTGAAATCCTAACAGATCTGTTGCCATCACTTTTCCAGCAGAAAGCACAACTTTAAATTTTAAATCAGGATCACAAAATTTGATCTTCTGTGACAATTAAGTAGGCTTAGGATAGCTGTTGAATTTTTGGATGAGTTTGGTGTCAAGCTTTAGAGCATCGTTTCAGCCTCAATGAGTTTCTATTATTTTCGTTTGAACCCCAAGGGTCGCGAAGTTATTTGCAAAAAAATACTGGGGGGGGGGGGTTGTAATAACTCAACACTTTAGAGTCAGTATTTTTATTTGCAAAACTGATACAACCTCATAGCTTAATTATAAAACTACCCTTGTTGACTACTACTCAACATCTACTTGATTAAAATCACAGTACATAATATAGTAAGGTAATCCGAAGAGCAACGTTTATGTGAAACAATTTCGTCCACAAGGATAGAGCACAAGGTACTATATAAGCAATGTTTGACTATTGCAATGTTTGACGTAGTAAGACGATCTAAAATGTGCACGTATTATTATACCTTATTATGCATCTCTCTCGTTGTACATTATGGTTTCATTTCTAATGCACGTAAAGAGTGCAGCGCTGGATTACCTTACTATATTATGTACCGTGATTAAAATAAAGACTAGGTACTACTATTTGTAACCTACATACTAACCTACATATTATTGGTAGACCGAAGTCAGCACTAACCTAAATAACTTATACTACTTAATAACTAGAGTAATGTAACTAAATAATTAATAATAAATAAATTATTGTTTACCTAATATTTATACTTTATACTACACTGTAAACATTGACATTATGGTCTCCCCAGTTACTGCCCTGCCAGAATCATGTTAACGTTAAGGTAATGTTAACAAATGCTCCAATCAAAAGCCATATTTCTGCTGATCTACCAATCCAAAGCTCCCGTTCGTTAACATTACGTTAACATTAACATGATTCTGACTGGGCAGTTATGGATTTTTGTATGAATTTTATGTCAAACGTTAGAGCATCGTTTGAGCTACAATGATCTTCCACTATTTTTGTTTGAGCCTCTAAGGTCGCGAAGTTATTTGCGAAAATCTACGGGGGGAGGGGCTGTAGACATGTTTTGCAATTTTCTTTCCCATTTTGAATTTACGTGTGCAATTGATGTCAATCGCTAGAGCTTCGTTTGAGCCTGAATGAACTTCAGTGAGCAGGATTTGCAGTTAATATTTTACCAAGTCATGGATAGCTATTTTGCTAGTTACAATTTGTTTGTAATTGTGACGTTTCAATTTAATGGAACTTCTTCCAGAAATTAGACATCACTCTTCCAATAATTTCTTGATTTCTTCAACATTCTAATATCTTATGGAGAACTTTCTTCTCTTACCTGTGTAAAAATATTTTCATTTGGGCGTCGCACAATCCGCCCCCATGAAATATTGTTGAAATCTTCGGCACTAGTGATGGACACGAGACGAGAAAAGTCTCGTCTAGTCTAGAATTTCGAGACGAGACTCGAGACGAGACCACTTTTTAAAAGCGAGACGAGACTCGAGACGAGACCATAAAACGTCCGAGACGAGACTGATAAAAAAAAGTCTAGTCTCGTCTCGAATAATGGGACATTATTTTTTAAATTTTGTATAAAGTTTACTAAAAACTAACAAAAATATTAATTTTAACTAAATACCTACTTCTTTATTAGAAACAGATTTACCGGTGCGCGTAGTACTCAACCGCGGAGGGCCTCAAAATTTTGTTATAAAAAACGTTAAAAAATAAAGAAATAATTAATTTAAATTGTCATTGGAGAAAGAAAATGAACAGAAGTTCCCAATTTCACCAAAAATGATTCGAGATCTGTGCAGTACACCGGCAATTTCTGTTCCTTTTGAAAGATTATTTTCTAAAGCAGCCCTAACAATTAGAAAACATCGAAATCGTTTAAACAACGAATCAGCACGTAGTTTAATATGCCGAAATGGTTGGGTAACTAATCTCTAACGAAAATTGTATACTAATTCTTCATAATTATTTATTATTACTAATTTTATTATTTATTTATAAAGATTTATGTGGAATCAGGCCCGTAATCAGGGGCACCTGGGGGCACGTGCACCCCCGAAATTAAAAAAAAAAATTGAAAGGAAATTTGAATTTCGAAAATAAAAAGTTAAATAAATTTGTTTTAAAGTGAGAAAATTTTTTTTCCAAATTTATTTTTCCTAATTTATTGTTATTTACCTTATCGGCTTATATGTCGACCCTACTTATCCCTTTTTACTTGGAAGCCATGGAATTGATGTAATATAGAAACCATGTAACGGTAAACATAACAGCTGTTAAGAATAAGGCTTAAACTTTATTTATAATTTATTTATGGAATTTCCCACAATTTTTGTAATAATTATTTGGCTAAAAGGTCTAGCTCTCATGAATATTCAATATTCATAGGCATATAAATATTGATACCGACCTTATAATAATTTTGCGAATAGGAAAGAAAGGCGCTTACAGTTTAAATTATATAAAAATGTAGAGAACGAATAACTTTTTTTATGTAATTAAAAGAAAAGAAAAAGTTTAATGTTTGTTTTAAATAAAAATAAATTAAATAATAAATTTATGAGTTAATTTTACAAAAAAAATTTTAAAAAATTGAAAATTTGTAATAATAAAAATCATTGTTGAAATGAAATCCTGGCTACGGGCCTGTGTGGAATATTCTTAATTTTATTTTAATAAATGTTTTTAGTATCACCGAGGGTTCGTTATTATTTATTTATATTTCAAAATGATTTAAAATGGCTTGAACTGAAAATAAAAATAAATCTCAAAATTTGTATATGTATATATTGTTAAAATTCGTTTAGTCCTTAATCAATTTTAATCAGACGAGACCAACGAGACTTTTCGAGACGAGACGAGACCTAACTTGACACCTTCGAGACGAGACGAGACCAGTTCAAGTCTCGTCTCGTCTCGTCTCGTGTCCATCACTATTCGGCACAAATCACGTGGTTCCGCAAAACCTCCACACGAATCCCATGTTTCAACCTAACTTACAACGTAAATCATTTTCAACCTAAAGTTTTACCCTTACAAATTCAAATTATTTATCTACTATCATTATTACAGTATTAACAAATTGCTACAAAAAATTAAAAAAAAAACAAAAATATGTTATCGTACCATTCCATAATATAATTTTTAGAGAATCGTACCATAAATGTAATAATTATTTTGTGAGTTCATTTTGCAAGCATTTTTAATATATTTATTAATTTGAAATGAAATTAAAGTATTTGCATGTATATTATTTTTATAATCACATTATTAGGTTTGTTCGTGCTAGTTACACTTTTTACACTTAAAGTGTTTTACTTTACACTTTTTACACTTTTACTTTACACTTTAACTTTTTTCCAAAAGTGTAGGTTTAGCGAACGCAAAAAGTGTAACTTGAGTGCAACTCCTCCCCTTGAATTCAAATTTGCATTGGTAGGTTTTGTAAATCAAAATTTAGATGTTGGTGAGCAATAAAATACGTAGGTAATTATAATTTTTTTATACAACTGACATTAAAAATGTCACTTTTAATTCAAGTTACCCGGGTTAAAAATTTAATTTTATAAGGTAGCTGGTTAAAAATATTTTTAACACTAGTAAAAAAAAGCTATTTAACACTAGTGCACTGAGAAAACGATTTGTTTATATGTACCAGGATTTGTTAACTGTTACCAAATGATAAAGTTGGATACGGCGAAATAAATGTTTTTTAACAGTTAATGAATAATTTATTTGAGCCTTTCGATTATCTGAAACAAAGATTTGTTAATAGTTAAGAAATGAATTATTCGATGGAACGTAACCTTTCTTGATAACCAATAAATGTGCAGTTCGCCTAACCTAACGCTTGGTTGTCATAATATTGATTTTTGATTTTTTTGATTTTGACGTTGATTTGATGGGGTCTGCAAAAAAAGTTGAAAAATCGAAAGATCATCGATTATTAATAGCCTGATCGACGATATTTGTATCGACTGTTTTCCACGGATTTATGAATATAAACTGGATAGCTAATGCTGATCCCCACTATTGTCTCGATACCGATGGCCATCATAATGTGCTAAAATGCTACCTACCTACCCCAGCAAGGGTTTATCTATTGTTATGTTATAAATAATAACCTCACTATACTTTGAAATTGCCGACCAAATGACAGACTGGAGACTTAGGGTGACAATTTTTCGTACCTCCGACAACTGTAAGGCATGAAAGTTACTAAAAATTAGCACAGTATGGCGGCCAAGGAGAGTTGGACATAAATTGTGGTGGGGATATACAGCAACTGGCTACCCAGTTTATATTCATAAATCCGTGCTGTTTATACGGTTGGTTGCTGCAACCGGGCATTAACTTGCTTTCTCTATAATAGTCACCTTATCATGCACTGCGTGTTGTTTGGCTATTTTTTCATTTACTCGAGTTTGGGTAGAATTAAAATCCCAGCAATTTAATTTTTTTTTATTAAAAGCGGAATAGCTTTTTTCATTTTCCAATATTTTAAAATATTGTTTCACCAAATTTAGCAGAATTTCTTTTTTAAATTGATGAAATTACAAGCTCGTTTTCGTTCTTTAACCATTTTAATAATATAAATGGGGAATCCAATGCGGTCAAGGACATTTTAACGCAGCCGGTTAAACGCGGCCGTTTGAACGCAAGAAATTAGATGCAATTGCATCCCCCTTGTTATATTGAAATGGGTGATGGTAAACTGCAAGAACGCTACGAATAACTGAAAAAAAATGTAAACTGCATGTTACGCCTATAAATCGGCGCAATATAATAATTTAAATTATCTGAAAATTCCGTAGAAATCATATCAGCAAGGTGTTACGCTTATGATTTTTTTATCGCTGTGGTAGAAAATTTAATTATAAAAATATTTACATAATATGATTCCGTTAAGACCATGTGGGTTATGCGGTCTACAGACGTTCAACTTGGTTGTCAACTTAAGTGTTAAACTTAAGTTGAACGTTTCACTACACACTTTTCAACTTGGTTGACTTGGTTTTACTATCTCGGGTTGCTTACGATTGCATAGTATACGTTACTTTAATTTAACATATAGGCAACATACCTGCACACGTTTCAAGTTGGTTGCTAACATCAGGCTCCACCCACAAGAAATCTAAAATCATCAACCGGGACTTCAACTTGCCTTTTCAACCTTCAACTAGCCTACACACGGTCAACTTGGTCGTCAACATGGCAAGTTGACAACTAAGGTTGACAACCAAGTTGAACGTCTATAGACCCCTTTATGCATCATCAGCCACCTTGATTCATAGACAGTACGCGACAAGAGGGTCGAAGCGGGGTGATAAGAAAGATATAAACTCACAAGATCCCATCGGTATGGCAGTACCGATCCGACTACCACACATATCATCAAGAATGGTTTAACTATTATAATCCGGACTAAATCTAGATAGTCCGAATTTAATTGTAACACGATGAAATCAATCGGTAATTAGTTCTAAAATGTGTTAATGCTGTGAAAATTCAGAACAATTTCGTGATACTATCGGCTTTTGAAAATATTGATCGCGCGTGCCGTTTGATAATAAAATTGTTGAGTCAACTCACTTATTCGTGTTGTCCATAAAGGAACCAACTCACGGGATTAAGATGTTCTGTAATCGACTTTAACGTCAAATATTTTGGGGAAGGCGCGCCATGGTAAATTCAGGCCGATGGGAATAGATCAGTTCGAGATATATTTTGGAAAATCCGTACGAATTGGGAACTGCTTAAGAAATTTGATGGTACTTGTATCCGACTTTGTAAGGTAAAAATTTGTACTATTAAGATAAGTTTGGAACGACTTCCGGAGATTTGGATCGCAACGAATTAATTGTGATCATGGAAAAATGTCGCGGTAATTCCGATTGGCATAGGCCAAGGTTAGTAAAAATCGGTTAATTCAAAAATTATGTAAACTGGTGTTATTTGGAATTTGATTAAATTTTGTATTAGTTTGTGGATTAGGATGTGTTTTCTTCGTTGTAGTTTTGTCAATTAAATTAAATCCACAGTTGCTTAAATAACATCTTTTATTCATTTTATATGCGTTATTATCGAAAACAATTTTTTGACAATCTAATTTTTGTTGTTGTTTTTTATAACTTGATTAATATTTTAAATTATTTTAATTATTTTTTTTTTATTATTTTTAAAATAATAAAATTATTAAAAATTGAAACAATAAAATGAACTTAAAACTAAAAAGTAAAATTTAGTGATGTGGTATCTACCTCCACAAGTTTAACTTGTGTAATTTATTGTTGATTTTGATTTGGCATTTTAGTAAGCTGGATCCAAGCTCGATTTATAATTTTTGTGCTATGTTTGTAGTTAAGTTGTTTGATGCGTGAATTAAACAATTTACCAACTTTTGTATTTTTATTGCCTTGCGTTACAAACCACACTACCCCTGCAGCTCTCTCAGCTCTCCGATTTCTAATTTAAAAATTTTTTTGTATTTTTGGGTTGAAGTTTTTTTTAAATTTTTTTAACGCAACATGCACTCAAAAAAACAAAAAGCAAGACCAATCCCTAGTCCATTAGCAGGTTAGTTTTACCTTAGATAGTTAAGCTACCTAAGCTAAATGTTACCTAATAGTCCGGGAGTCAGTGTGCACGTTAACTAAACCATAAGGTACAAAATTTTTGAGCACACAAGCTGAAAGAACACTGAAAATTAGTAATAAAACCACCTGTCTGCCACTCGTCGGTGGCAGCGTTAACTTGGGAGCGGCGCGAGAAAAGGCGCTTTTTTCGGTTTAACTAAACCATAAGGTACATAGAAAAACCTTATATGAAAAGATTCCTTTTTTATGTAGATTTCGAATATAGTATGACAGACGGTTTTAAGTGCAGCGCACATAGCCTCAGACGCGTTTGAAAATACCGAGCGAGCAAGAGTAATGCGCGGAATACTATAACAAACAGAGATAGACGTTCGTCTTGCTTTCAAATGATATTTTATAGATATAATTCAATTTAATAAATGCAATAAATCATAAATTATTATTCACTGTGTGTTAAATTTCTTTATTGTAACATAGGTAATGAACTGCAATGTTTGTTTTTGAAAAGGCTTATATTAAAAACGAAAATTACCTGCTTTTTTTATATATTTTTATGTTACGCGAATTACAATTTTGAATGTATGGCAACAGCAACTATGAAAAGTTTGATAGTATAAGCATGGCTTACGAAACATCTCATGGTAATTAAAGCTTTATCAAATACCAATTGAATTGGTGCATTATAGTGTCTATTTATTATTTCATAAATGGCATTATTGTAGATTTACTTTGATTCTATCATAAATAGTAATTTGAAGAAAACCAATTTTAATCGTAATTTTAGAACTTCATACATAAATTAAGACATTTATTTGAAATTATATTCTTTAAAGTCTGCTAACCACACTAACAAGTTTGAAGACTTGGACCATTCTTGCATAATACAGCATTGGGCAAAACTATGAAGCACCGTTTTGGAGTGGAGAAAGCTATTTTGTTTTAATCATATTAAAAAAATTTTCATTAAATCAAAAATACGAAATATAAAAGTATTACGACCTTGATTAAATCCTCGATATTTTCGACAACCTTTATGAGCTAAAATAAATAGTAAATTATACCTAAATTATGCAGTACTAATTTTTTATAACTATTACGGTTATAATGAAAACCTCAAACTTTAAAGTTATAATTTACCAAGTCAGCATTATTTTTATATAAACCGAAAAAGTTTGATTTCATTATAACTAAAAAAACGATACGCTTCTGAAAAATTTTATTTGACTTTTTTCATTGTACCTAATAATTAGTAAAATTTACTATATATTTTAGCTCATAAAAGTTGCCGAAAATATCGAGATTCCTATTTTTAATTTACCTAAAGATTAAAATAAATCATTTTTTTCCTAGAAAGACAGTTCCATGGGTGTTTTCAGAAAATATTTTAACAGTTTCCGTAATAACGACATTTAAAAGTGCTCCTAACTTTTGACCAAGCTGTATGTTTTTATATTAGGCTTAAAGAAGCTGGAGGGATTTCTATCAGAGTACGTTGAAGTGGAAGAACTGAAAATCGTACAGGAATTGTCACAGGAAAATCAACTTGTTCACTTTAACTTATAAAAAAAGACAGATCAAAAATTAGCCAAAAATCTGTAGAATTTATTCAAAAATCATTAGTTATACCAAATACATTAAACTAATAATACGTACAACTTCGCCAAATTGAGGGAATATTTATAAGTGACGCCACCTACAAGCCGAGTTGGTACTGACATTACTTAAATGCGCTCAAATGCATGCTCATGACATAATATTATGTCACTGTCACTGTTTATAACTTAATTGAATTTGACTGAAAGCACTAAACAAATAATTTTATTCGAATTAAATTTTATGAAATGTCAAATAAGGTTGGTGCAATATGTGCTGTGTCCAGCTGTAATAATTACAAAGTATAATTACAAAACAACAAAGTGGATGTAGCAAGTCATTTTTAGAAACAAATTTTTTAAATTCGTGGTACTAAAAACATTAAATTACAAAAACTTTCTTACAGTAATTAAAACTGCACTTTTAATTTTTCTTTGCATTCTTTTTCTAAAGTTTCGATTTTAAAGCTCATTTCAAAACGTCATTTACAACGGAAAATTAAAATTTTAATAAAAACAAATATACAGTCACTAGATATTTACATTATCGCAAACCTATAGGCCAATGAGTTAGAGAGAGAACGTTAAGTTCTAACCTTCCAACTCGCATGGTAGGTGGCGCGAAAGAGCCTGATACCCAAAAAATGCTTGATAACCCGCGAAGTTGTACGTATTATTAGTTTAATGTATTTGGTTATACTAACTTCCACTAAATCTAATATATAAAAATCTAGTGTCACGATGTTTGTTACCGAACTCATCTTAAACGACTCGACCGACATTTATGAAATTTTTGTGTATATTAGGTAGGTATGAGAATAGGTTTTAGTGCAGAAAAAAATTTTAAATTCGCCAAAACGCAGAATCCACAAACATTTAATGATAACGCTGCTCGGAATGGTCGACTTTTAATCATATAATCCAGTGAAAAAGGTACACGTACAGGGCGAATACACCAAACACAACACTCACCGAATTTTTCGAATTGTGTAATCGTGCGGATACTTTCGGTGCCTTTGCACAAACAATATTCTATTCCGAAGTACCACGGTATTTCACGTGGAATAAAAAAAAATGAATGACCCGCAAGCAAGGCACATCAATAGATACGTGCCCCGGTCTATTCAAATCAAATACTTTGGGCCAAGTATATACAGTAAATCCAAAGAAGATTGCCAGGCATGCCACCACACCTTCTACGACTGAAAGTTAGATCTCCAGTTATTTTACTTCGGAATTTGAACACACCACGGCTGTGCAATGGTACACGATTCGTAATTAAAAAATTAATGAAAAACATTGTAGAAGCCACCATTTTGAATGGAAAATTCCGAGCCGAAAATATTTTGCTGCCTCGAATTCCATTGATTACCACAGACGTGCCAATTGAATTCAAACGCATTCAATTTCCGATTAGATTGGCATTCGCAATGACAATTAATAAATCGTAAGGCCAAACGATGTCTGTTTGCGGATTAGATTTGACCACATCGTGTTTTTCACACGGACAATTATACGTGGCATGTTCTCGCGTGGGCAAAACATCGAGCTTATTTGTGTTGACTAAAGACGGACTGACGAAAAACATCGTACACTCGATTGCTCTCCGAAATTAATATTGACTTTCCTTTAAAATTTACGTTCCTTAATAAAATACATTGAAATGAGAAAATGAATGGTTGGTGTTTTTTTGTTTTTATTATCGGTCATCGTTTACCTGTAATTTATATGGCAGAACGTTTGCCGGGTCACCTGGTGTATTAATTCTGATGCGGTACGAGGTTCGCCGGGTCAGCTAGTACTATTATATAAAAACTTACCAACTCTGATAGATGTATTGTTTGCAAAAATTCATCTACTATAACGATCTTTGTGACAAATATACTAATTAATATAATAAAACGAATATTTCTGAATGTAATAAATGTAATAAATTCAATTTAATTTATATATTCCAAAATAATTACCATGGAAACTTTCATGGCCAGTACGATAAATGAAACTTTCAACAATTTAAAAAGCAGTTTTTGGCTTTTTAAGTGAAAGTTAGATGAAATCTAATGCTCTCATCATTCGTAGTTTATATTTCTGCATTATTTTTGTGTCTTTCATTTTTTCTCTAAAATAATTAGGGAAGCAGGAATTTGCATAAATAAGTTTTTCCATGTACCTTATGGTTTAGTTAAACCGAAAAATGCGCTCCCAAGTTAACGCTGCCACTGACGAATGGCAGACAGGTGGTTTTATTATTAATTTTCAATGTTCTTTCAGCCTGTGTGATCAAAAATTTTGTACCTTATGGTTTAGTTAATGTGCACGCTGGCTCCCGGACCATAAGTATTGTTTATTTAAAAAACTATAAATTAAATCATAAAATGGGTAACATATAGCACTTAATTACTGTGAGGAGTACTGTAAAATGAGACAGTTTCTACAAATTTATTCCAAAAATTAGTGTGACGGTAGACTGCGCAAGTAAATTGCCTTCAAAAGTATCTCTTATTGGTTCATTCTATTAATTACCCAGGAGCTGTTAGTCCATCCTTACCACGATGAAATGACTAGATTTTAGGGCAAGATTTGCCGTGGTTGCCGGTCTGAACCGTTTTGACAATCGCTGTATTCACTAAAAATATCCCCCTAGTCCGCTCCTACTCGGCAAAGTGTGCTACTAGGAAGTGACATATTCGTGACTTTGTAATTAATTACACGCAATAATTTTAAACGATTATTATACTATTAAAAAATAGTATTATTTTAAATAATAATTATTAATTAATAAAACCCTTTCCGCCAAAATTAATGGACGACCCCAAATTTGGTCATAATAAAGTGCACCTGCCATAAGTCGGGAGAGCGTGTAATTTCTCATGTTCAAAGGTTCTTATTATATTTAAATATAATTTTAATAAATTAAATAAAAATTAATTATAAAAATATAATAATAAGAAGAAGAAGAATAAGTTCGATCCCGGAAGGAGTAAAAACTTTATTCTGACCGTCTTCCCTCGGCAGGCAATGGCAAACCACTGCCTAGAGAACCCTTCTAAAGAAAAAGATTTGGTCACTATGCTCTTACGTAGAGCGAAGAAATCTGAGAGAGAATAATAATATTTAAATATTATGAGGGGGGGTGGGTACAATTGGATCTAATTTTTCGCGTAGAAATGTCCCTGCTTTTAAACGTCCCTGCGTTCCACCGGCTCTGCGTTCAATCGGCGGCGTTCAACCGGCTGCGTTCAACCGGCCGCGTTCAAATGTCCGGCTTCAATCCAATGGTATATAGGAAAAAGTGAAATTCGTGGAGTCAATTTCCTGACAAGTAACCTTTAAATGTTATGTCACCATTACATTTTTAAGGTTAATTT
Source organism: Cantharis flavilabris (assembly GCA_949152465.1). Lineage (NCBI taxonomy): Eukaryota > Metazoa > Arthropoda > Insecta > Coleoptera > Cantharidae > Cantharis > Cantharis flavilabris. The sequence continues at coordinate 25,707,778 of OX424436.1, read as the reverse complement.
ATACATGATTTAAAATCAGTGAAATTAGTTGGGCTAATGAAATTAGCTAGTGAAATTAGTTACTTTTCAATAACCGCTTGTTTACTTTTTTAACTTTGAAATGTGGTGGTGAATACCACAATTTTAACAGACTGTTGGTTACTTATCAAACTGTTAAGCTGAAAATGGTGAATACGACCGTTAGTCTAGTATTTTTCATTCTATGAAAGAACAGAACATCGAAATAAACGAACATTGACAAAAGAGAACTCTGAAAAATGAGAACAACAATAGATTGAATAAATTTATTTATGTAAGCTGCACCACTTCTAAATATTATTAATTATATGATCAAATAGTGTGCTACTAGTTTAAGGTTCGTCTTTAGCCACTAAAATTAAGAAATTGAACTACTTATATTTTCAATAATTAACTAAGTTAATAAAAAAAAACATATAAAACTTTTTTTAATTTATACTGTATAAATAATAAAGTAGCGGCAGTATCGTAAGCATAGGGGATTATGCAGGGCCAGAATTGCACGTTATCCAGGATTTATCCGGCTAAGGTCCGCTTTCACAATAGTCAGTTAAGTATTATTTATCCGAGGTGTAACGTTATACGGATGTTGATTGGTTAATTGTTTATTGTGTTTATCGTTTATTTGTTGATTGCGATAGGTTAGTTATACTTATACTTAACCGACTATTGTAAAAGCGGGCCTAAATCATACGCGTGGGATCTAACTCTAACTAAATATTTTTAATACTCTTTAAATTTTAACTATATTTTCAATAATTAACTAATTCAAACTTTAACATATCAAAACGACCGTATTATAATAAATAAAAAAGTGAAACTACAAAAGTAGCTATAAGTATGGCTATACGTGGATTTCGACCGTGAAGATCTATCTACTGATGGATACTCCTTTCACAATATGTTACCACTTATAGCTACTTATATCCACTTATAGCTAATTTTGTAGTTTCACTTTTATTCTTACTTTAACATACTAATTTTGTACATTGTTTGCTCAGTGGTGCTAATTAGTAGCGAGTAGTGATGCAATTTATTGCATACAATTACAGATGCCTCAAAAAGGACGCTTGCTAATCTTTCACATAAGTTCCAAAAGAGGACGTGGTATGCTTTATCATTTTTCTAAGTTTTAATCGCATACGTATAAGCGGAAGTTTACGACCATGTATCGGCACTGCTCATCTATTAGGACCTCATTCAAAATTATCCCTCCCTCCCCTCGGTTAAACGTTTAATTTGATTGATTAAATAACTAACTAAAATAACCCACCCAGACCGTTGTGGTCCGTCCACATCAAGCGTAATAACTATTCTCAATGCCAAAACTTCAATCGCCAGATGAAGAAGATTAAAGTGCCTCCGGCACTCCATGCTTCGCAAGCCATCATGCTACGCTACGCTACGCTGTATCGGCACTGCGGGTTAATTCGTACCTGATGAAGAGAATTCCCTACGGAGTAATCTCGAAACCGTCGGTAGTGCGATAAAACCTAGCGGTCTTACCTAAACTTACATAAACAAATTTATTCAACCCATTGTTCTCATTTTTTAGAGATCTCTATCGTCAACGTTCTTTTATTTGAGTGTTGTTTTTTCATTTTTCTGATTTTTCTTGTTCTGTTCTGTCCGGTCACCGTATTTTAAAGTTATATGTATATTTTTATATTTTGTAATCATTTTATATACCGGGTGCTGAATGAGTTAGCCGAACATAGGAAATTAATATGTAAAAACTTATTTATGCAAATTCCTGCTTCCCTAATTATTTTAGAGAAAAAATGAAAGACACTAAAATAATGCATAAATATAAACTACGAATGATAAGAGCATTAGATTTAATCTAACTTTTACTTAAAAAGCCTAAAAATGCTTTTGAAATTGTTAAAAGTTTCATTTGTCGGACTTGCCATGAAAGTTTCCATGGTAATTATTTTGGAAATTATAAATTAAATTGAATTTATTACATTGCCAGTGCGATAAATGAAAATTTTAACAACATCGAAAGCATTTTTTGACCTTTTAAGTAAAAATTAGATGAATTCTAATGGTCTTATCATTTGTAGTTTATATTTCTGCATTATTTTTGTGTCTTTCATTTTTTCTCTAAAAAATTAGGGAAGCAGAAATTTGCATAATTAAGTTTTGACATATTAATTTCCTATGTTCGGCTAACTCATTCAGCACCCGGTATGAGGAATCCATTTTCACGGGTTAAACGTAAATTTGCCACTGCATATAAGATATTCCAATTGTATAATAGGCTGGTGCCTGTAATTTTTGTGAAAAAAAAAAAAATAACAGGCAAAGACGAGGTAAAAAATGTTGCTGAGGTTCCAACTTTAAGAAGAAAAAAATTTAAACAAGTAAACACTAGAAATGGTGAAATGAGGTAGCAGTTTAGGGGTTGAAAACGTTTTTTTCCGATTTGCAGCGAAACGTAACCTTCTAGCGGAAAACGTTCAATGCAAAAGTTGTAGATAATAAAAAACTCTAAAACTTTTGTTTGGCGAAAAAACGATTTTTCAGTATTTAATGTTTTTCTAGCGTATAAATGATTTAATTTACGTGAAAATTTGTAAAAGTATGTCTTTCTTGGTGTGGAATAAGCATGATATTTTCGCAGTTCAGAAGACGACTAGTTTTCGAGTTATGTACATTTTTCGAAAAAAATACCCTTATCTTCCACGAACAATATTGTATTGAAATTTTTTTGTATTTCGAAGGTCTATAAGTGGTCATTTTAATCGTTGAAATGTCTACTTTAAAATAGTCCATGTGACTTGGTGGTTTATTTACCGTTAAACCTCTTAAAATTGCGAAAAACTGAAAAAGAGTTTCTCTGAAACATGATTTTTTCAATATTTATCATTCATGAAATAAAAATAAAACATCAGTAGAATGTGAATATTTTTATTTTTTCCGATTATTTAGACAAAATATTTTTCTGACTTGATTTAAATAAATTATTGTTCTCTAAAATTGAATAAAATCATTATTAAACTTTTTTTTATAACAAGAATCTAATACATATTCATGTTCTAAACAGAATAAATGGGTACCTTGGAATACTTGTTTGGTCGCAGTGATAATTCTTTCTGCCTACAACATTTTTTTGACAGTGAAAATTATGTATAGTTCCGATTGTCCCAAGACTATTCAATTAAAGCAATCGGAAATAACGCAAGCTATACCAATTCAACAACCATTGTGCAATTCAAAATTAAAAGAAGTAATAGAAGAAACCCGATTTTTAAATTTAAACTTAAATCTTGGACGATGGGACAGCAAGCTTTTATACAAATTATTCGACCATGTATTAGTAGGAGACAATTATATAAAATTAAGTCAGCAATATTTGGTTTGCCTTGCAACACAAAGTTCTTTAGAAAGATTAGCTTCTCTGGTACAGGTAACTCAAAATTGGAATGGCCCAATATCGGCAGCAGTATTTGCTTCAGCAGAGGATGAATTAAATTTATTAATAACATACATTCTATATTTACGAAGGTGTTTTCCCAACATACGTGAGCGAGTAGCATTCCATATTGTAGTAGAAAAATTTAAATTTTCTAATAAAATTGAACTGGAGAATTACCTATTGCCAAATATGAATTGTATGAAACCAGAATTAACTTTAGAAGAAATTTTAAGAAAACGCTCAGGAACTACTGTAAAATGGAGGATAAAAAACCCATATCCTCAAAATCATCTTAGAAATGTAGCACGCAAAAATTGCCAGAGTAAATATACTTTTCTCACTGATGTCGATATTGTACCAAGTACAAATCTTGCAGAAGAATTAAACAAGTTTTTGCAATCGGTAACTTGCAAAAAGTTATGTGCTTATGTAATCCCTACATATGAAATTGATAATCGTGTGCGCTTTCCAACAAATAAGACTGAGTTAGTTAGATTAGCTAATAAAGGCTTAGCAAGACCGTTTCACAAGAAAGTTTTTATTTATAATCAATACGCTACCAACTTTTCAAGGTATTAAATTAATTAAAGAAACTACCATACGAATATTTATTATATTTTTTATCCTTTAGGTGGCAAAATGTTAGTGTGGAAAATCAAGAATTGCACATAAGTCACCCAGTCACTAACTTTGAGTTTCTCTACGAACCTTTTTATGTAGCACCAGATTCTGCTCCAGAACACGATGAACGGTTTATTGGATATGGATACACAAGAAATACTCAGGTAAATTCTTCGTTTATAAAGTGATACAAAAGACTTTAATTTTTTAGCATTAAGCATCGTCATTTATTTACACAAGTGGAGAAATACTTTTTTTAAAGGGGACCAAATATGCATCATTTGTTCAAATATGCACCACGTGTTGAAAATAATATAAAATATTCATTTTGACAAGCGGATTTTCACTTGTAATATCACAAGAGAATGAGAATAAATTGAAAATAATTTCACATATTTTCGAAAAGTTGTGGCCGGGTAATAGATACGAGAGCCCGAAGGGATCGAGTAGCTATTGCCGAACGGCGATTAGAGGCTTTATAATTCCCTGAGTACGAGGTCAGTAAGAACAAAAATTAAGTTGTCCGACGTTTCGGGTTCTTTATTGACCCATTTTCAAGGCTACAAAATAACAAAAAATATATGAGAAATATAAATTGAAAAGAACCAATCCTTACCCTTCCTTGATTTACTTGTCATTAGGGATCCTAATGGTACTCTCATCACTGACTGGTACCATAAGCCTATGTATTCAGGAAGACTTTTAAATTATTTTTCAAGTCATCTTAAACATCAAATCCTTAATGTCGGTCGTAATTTCATCCAAAAAGTCCTTACCGTTTCACATCCTTCTTTCAAATCCAACAACATTAATAAAATATCCCACATCTTTTCCTGTAATAACTTTCCCAAAACCATTATTAATTCCCTCCTTAAGACAACCCTGGCCCAGAAGAAAGAAAATAATAATAATAATAATAAAGAGAACATATCTTCAAGCTCTGATACTAAATTTTTTAGCCTCACTTACATTCGAGGACTTACGGAGCAATTAATTTCCATTCTGAAGTCTACTCTTGGTATTAAACTTGGGTTGAGTTGTCCCAACAAAAACTCTAAGTTTTTTTTCTAGGACTAAAGACCCTGTCTCTTTTGACCATCAGAGTGGCCTTGTCTATAAAATCCCTTGCAAGGATTGCGATGCCGTATACGTTGGTGAGACGAGTAGAAAATTATGTGTCCGCATAAAAGAGCATACTAGGGACTTGAAGAACGCTCGTACCCTTGGTTTAGCTAATACAGAGGGGGGGGGGGGGACAAGCGCTCAAAAAGACCTACAGCTCTATGCAGACATAATGATTGACGAAAATCATAACATCAACTACGACGGTATCGATATCCTTGACCGGGAGAAAATAGACAAAAAGAGAAAAATAAAAGAAGCAATTCATATTTATTCGCAGGGATCGTCGATTAACG